>CM032333.1:100007572-100408195 GCA_019022515.1 Quercus aquifolioides | reverse complement strand
TAAATATATAATATAAAAATATAATATTATTGTATTACATAACATGATTTGGATAATTTGGTATTTTTTTATTGTTTTTTAAATTGTTTTTTTTTTTTCTCTTTGGTTGTTAAATTTTATCCTATTGCATTATAAAGAATTAAATATAACATACAAAAATATAATATTATTCTATTACACAGCATGATTTGGATAATTTGGCATTTATTGTAATTTGGTATTTATTATATTACAAATCATGATTTTTTATAGTGCTCAATTTAAATGTTAAACTATGAGACTTTACTTATTTTTGTTTATTTTTTAATCCTTTGTGGTGGACAAAGTACTCTCAATAGTATTCTATAATGCCATTTATTTATAGAGAAACAAAGGTTAGCCAAACAAAAATAATCAGATGAGTGACATATTTTAGCTTTTGCAATTTTACTTTAATTGCTATTATTATTTTATAACAATGCATATATAGAAATTTAATTCTTAGATTTTGCTAATAATTTTTTACTTGATAATATGTTTTGAGTGGATGAAAGTACAATTTCTGCAAAGAAAATACCTTAATAGATTATCAACAACAAATTATTTTTCCTAACTGGTCCAATTAATCATTGTTAAGTTTATTAATTTTCTTATTTACGTTTTTCAGTGTTTTGGATTGTAAGCAGAAAAAATAAGGTTTGAGAAAATTTGTTTAAAACTAAAAGAATAATTTCCAAATTTTATATTCTTTTTAATGATTCACAAAATTTTTCAAATAAATTTTATTAAAAAATAAATATTTTCGTTAACTTGCTTTTTGAATTTCTAAGAAAAATTGTATTGTTTTCATTTTGGTACAACAAAATTTATATTTATGATTGTTCTTATATTAAATTTATGATTGTTGACGGGACTGACGAGTCCGTCCCACACTGACGATATCATTCACAGACGATGACACCCTCGGGAGTAACAAAATAATCATGCACGTCACTGACGAAGACATTCAGGTTATTCAATGCAGTCAATTAAGCCTAGAACGGTTGAAAGGCCAGCTGTACGGACCGTTGGAACACATTGATGCCACATTCATTACCCCCAAACGTTACCAGAAAGAGCATTAAGATCTCCATAACTACTCCAACGGCTAGAGGCCATGAAAGAGTATAAAAAGACCACACATTTGCCAATAACAAGGTACATACAGAGAGACACTGAGAGAGAACTATTATTTTCTTGTATTATACATTCTTCTAAGATCTTCTTGCTTACTAACTTTGGCATCGGAGGCGTGGTGGCAGGCACCACACCGGTGACCCTTTCAAGAGGCTGCAGATTGGCTTCATCCGACAACATGGACTGACGAGTTCATGCTCCATCAATTGTTCTTATAATAAATAAAAATATGATTATGAAATACATTATTCTTTATTAAATAAGTTTAAATTGTAAAAAAAAAATAATAATAATAAAACCACCATAAAAATGATTATCACGCACAACGCGTGGGTTCACGGCTAGTTCACTAATAACACATGTAACAATGCACATTAACTCCAAAATAGACATCATACCTTCAAAAACTTCAAAATTCAAAGCATTATAGAAGGACCGTAATCACAAACACGTTCATTTCTTTCCTTATCTGTCCATAAATTACACGGAAGAGTCCCACAAATTTTCTTAGTTGAATGCATGCACTGATCCAACCAAGCCATCATAAGCTTGTGAAACCCTTTGACTGAAAAAAAAAATGTCAAATCCTCTTTTATCTTCATGCCTCTCCACCTTTTTCTTCATATAAAGTTTGACTACAAGCTCAATTGCAACATTGGGCTACAACACACAATAAAAGATGATAGGTGTCCCTAACATATCCATTGTATTGCACATGATAGGCACACATATCATCTTCCTATTATGAGTTGAAGCCTAAAAATTCAACCAAGTTTGTTAACAAACTTTTTTCATCCATATTTTGTTTCTTATCACTATACTATTTGGGCACAACCTTACCACTTTACTTGATTCTAGTGTAATCCCTAGGGCTCTACATGATCCAAGCCATTCAAAATCAACTCAGACTTGGTTCAATAAAATCTCCATTTATGTTTGTTTGTTTATAATCAAGCCAAGTTTAAGTTTTAGACTTGTTTAATAAACATGCTAAGCCAAGCAAAAAAATTGGCTCGATAAAAACTCCATTTATGTTTGTTTGTTTATAAACAAGCCAAGTTTAAGATTTAGTTTTAGACTTGTTTAATAATCATACTAAGCCAAGAAAAAAAAATTGTTCATAAACATTGGAGCTCAATACAAAATAAGCTAAGCCTGGGCTTATTTACGGGTTTGGTAATAGATATTTTTTGTTTCCTACTCACACGAGCCCATATCCTTGCCTTTCGATCAATCTCTAATTCTAATCTCCCCCCCCAATCTGATATTATGGTGCCTGTATAAACCGAAATTCCGGTATTGTCCAATTCTGACCGGTAATAGATACCGGGGCTTTGCAATATTTGATTGATCACAATTCTGTATATTCCATTTACTATAGAAGTTCCCAAGGAATTCATTAGAGGAATGTTTCCAATAAAAATGGTTTGTTCTTGCATATCTCTACTGTTTTTCCAAATTAATCCCGCGGATACATGTAATTCAGAAGAATATGTGAGCGATTCATATACAGCATCCCTTTCTTTTATCACCGGTTCTACCAATTGATATGTTTCCACAAATAATTGAAATTCAATTTCTTGATTTATATCTTCCATTTTTGGAAACTTATAAAGTTCTTCTGTTAAGCCCTGATCAATGAACCTACAAAACCCTTCAAATTGTATTTGATTAAACCCAGGTATTGTATACATTCCCTCATTTCTACCCCCAAGCATTTTAATTTCCCTTTTTCTATATAGAAAAAAAACCATTCATTATTTGCTCATCCTTCATCGAATCAAGTTGATTATGAGCTTAACAAATAAACTCATATCTTTCTATGACTTTAATTAATTAGGAATTAAGAACCACTTGTCAAAACCAAATAAACTAGATAATAAGTTTGGTATGAGCTTGATAATGTACTTGTGTTAGATCTCAAGTTCAAATTTTTGACATAAAGCTCGAGTGTGAACTTGATATAAAGCTCAAGTTTGGCTTGACAAATGATTTAAGCTGAGTCGAGCCGAGCTCAAGCGTTTAGAATTTTTGACAAGCTCAAGGCCACGACCAACTACTACCAATTCTATAAAATTGTGATTTACAACTATGTTTTATGTTGGCTTTATTCCATGACAAAAGTGTTGTAATTGCTTTAATTTTGTTCCTTGTATTTTATGGGATTTTATTATATTAGGTATAGTATTAATTTTGTGAAGAATCGAGCATGAAATGAAGATCAGTGCATTTTGCGACTAGCTCGCGGGAAGTTCGCGAGAAGGGTTCCCGCGAAAAGGGCATATGAGAAGTACATGACTGGAAGCTGAAGAGTCGTACCAGTCTGTCAATTTCGCGAGTGTTTCGCGGGTAAGGCCTTCCCGCGAGATACCCGCAAACCTCTCTGTTTGGAGGATTTTTTTAAGTGTAACTTTCTTACCATTCACCTATACTATATATACCCTCATTACCCATAAAAGTATAAGGGAGGCCATTAAGAGAGAAAAACTCTAGATAAGTTTTCTACAATACACACCCCCATCTTTTAGAGAGAGAGCTACTCATCCTTAGTGAGAAATCGTTCTAACCTCTTCTCCTTCCCTCTCCCATTGTCATACCTTGAGATGAGATTTGTACCCAAACACAACCCACGCATTTTCAGAGTGTAGAGAGTGTTTTGGAGTTTGGGAAGATTTGAGGATTTTCTAAAAGAAGCCGGTGAGACTTTGCAGATGCAATCGGGTGTATTACGGGATCCGGAGAGCTAGAGAAGACAAGGTTTCGTTAAGTCAGTTGGTAGTAGGAGCTTGGAGGGCTCAAGTATAATGGGTAGACTAGACTTGGAGGGTCTTTTGTTATTCTTGTACTCCAACTTTATTCTCTAATGGATCAATTTACCGCTTGGAGGGTAGCGGAGAGGTTTTTCGCCGAGTTCTTCAGTTTCCTCTTTGATAACATGTCTTGGTGTTATCTTGTGGTTGCATCTCTCTTTCCTTAGTTTTGTGCTTTACTTTTATTGCTTGTTGTTCATGTTTATGTACTAGAGTAATTTTATCGGTTTATTGCGCTTCATTTACTCTTGTTCCGCACTTAGATAAGTTAGAGTAAAAGCAACCGAGCCGTAATTATTAAATTGGGGGTCTAAACAAGCTCTTGTTTTTTCACACAAATCCGAGCTTTCAAATTCCATATCCAATCTATTGTCATCATGTCTACTACTCAGGTATACACTAAAAATATCTTAATGTTTATTGAACTTAGATCTAATTTTTACATCCTTGATAACAAGCGATATACCATTTAACAAATATGGTAACTTGTGACATTAATATATTAGGCCAAAAGGATAAATTTATTGGGTTATTGTTTCTTAGCCCTAATCTAAACAGAAAAAATGCCAAATAGGTTATATATGTATTGGGTGCAAACAACACCCTCTTTGCCATTTTAGCATAAATTTCGCTAATAATAAAAGAGATGAGTAGATGAAATTTACAAACATAAGCCTAAAGATACCTATGAGACAGTGTGTAAGAAAAGAAGAATAGGTAACTTATATCCTATTATCCTGATATAAATTTTATAAGCATAAGCCCAAAACACTAAAAAAATGTGACTTTAACCCGGAAAGACATGCAACTAATTTTTATTTTTAAAATATATAGATACAAGATGCTCTAAAAGTAAATCACTATAAGTGTAATTGAAATTACGTTCAATAACTTATGTCTTCTAGGGTTATCTCAACTCTCAAGCCTAGAGAAGGATTGTGATAACTAATAAAAAATTTGGTCAATTTTTTCAAGAATAGAGAAAGACAGTAAACATCACCATGCAGAAGCTCCCAACAAAATCAACTTGGACTTCCATCAAAACCTTCAGCACTTGAAAATAATTTGAGTATATCGATGAAATCATGCAGAAAATTGTATTGATAAAATAACTTCACATTGACAAAACTTTGGAACCATACCCGAATTAAATTCCAAATCGACAAACAGAATATATATACCGTCAAAGCTTTCTCAATAACCGTTTCCTCACTGCAAATTCCTTTGTCATTCTCTCATCTTCTAAAAGTTCACAAGCCTCCAAAAATAGCTTCTAATCTATCTCGGGAACAATTTAAAGTGTTGTGACAATACATTCTATTGAATTGTAGTCTTTGTCCTTTCGGTACCCACATCAGGTTTGACTACTCATGGCCTTTCGTCAACTGCTTCTTGTATCTCTTCCTAGATGTTCTCTGAACTTTTTGAGAACATGCTGAGGCTTAAGAAGTTACAAACTTTCTGTTTTTTCCTCTAATAAAATATTTCAAACTCCCTAGTTGGATATTGCATATCCCAAGTTATCATTGATCCCATCAGAAGGGCATTATTGTTGACCTCCATTTTCTTTTCCAAACAACCTGATCTTCCATCCTATCTTTTTATGCAGATGCATCCGGATGATCTTGCAAAATGTCACTTTTAAATGAATGAAAACTACTAAAAATTATAAAATTCATTGATTATTATAGAATTTATATGATCGTGCTTCATTCCATCTTACTCAAAAGCACTCAATTTACTTGTTGAAGAAAATAGAAATGTCATTTCATCGAAGGGGGAAAAATATACGACTGTACATGCACCATGCTTTGGGGTGTACTTTAATGATAACTACATCAGGAAATGAAAGGGGAGACCCCATTATCCTAGCAACATTGCTAATAAGGTAGAATGGCACCTTGATATTACCTTCCAAAAGCTTAACATCAGCTGCCACTGTTTTACAAATTTCATCCCTAGCTAAGCCATTCTAATTGAGGAGATCCATGATGCCCGTATACCTTTCATCAAGCTCACTATTATCAACGGAGGTCATCCTCTTCACCTACAATAACCCTACCAATATATAAAGGAGTAGAAATGAAAAGGTGAATGACATGAACTTTGTGCAGAAATGAAAAGGTGAATGACATGAACTTTGTGCTGCCACACTGCCCGCCCCCCCCCCCCCCCCCCCCCCCTACAACCACACCATATAATCTGATAAAGCTAAAAAATTTCACAAACGGTTTAATAAAATCATTTTGCAAAGTCTTCAAATAAGTGCTATCTATCTTTGCTCAAATACCATCTACTGAGAAACAAATGAAATAATTGCCTATATTTGTGCACTTAGTGTCACAGCTGTCTTTCATTCTTTTTTTTCTTTTTCTTTTTTTTTTTATGAGAAGCAGCTGTCTTTCATTCTTAGTGACACCAGAACGACAAAAGTAGAAGAATATTGTTCGCAACTCTGATAATATCCTCCTTAGCAAATAAGCCTTTTAAAAAAATTTCGGTAAGTCATGTGCTAATAATCCTTGCCAGAACTGAATCGCAATACGACTCTTGACGTTGCAAAAATACCATTATATTGAGAACTACATAAAACCCAAATATAACTTAATGCAGAAGAAAATGCACTCAATTTGGGTACAGAATCAAAGGTAATTAGCACACAAAATAGATCTTTTAATAATGTTCATGTCTAGCCTAATATTGAACTACAAGAAATAGGAATGAAGAGGATATCACATAGCTATTGCAAAAGAACAAAGATTTGTTTTGGGTCAAATACACTTAATGCAAGATTACAAATGGATCTAAGACAGAGCTCCACCACCTTCCTTATCACTGACTTGCAAACATGATTGCAAATAAAAATAATTAAAGCCTCATAACAAGAACATATAAAAGGGAATAAATCAGGAAGAAAAAATTGGATCTGAGACAGGGCACCCCTTCCTAGAAGCCTAAGTTAGGCAGGACAAGAAAATCTATTAAATAAAATAAGGGGTTTTTTTTTTTTTTTTTGGGTCCCAAATTTTAAAATGTTTGATCTAATACTGAGAAAGAGAAAAACATAAATATCAAACGAAATTCAACACAAAAACGGAAAATATGCTTCAATTTATTAAACTGCAGACAGGAGACAAAGACAATAGGTTATTAAACTCGAAATAGTTCTCCTTAAAAAGCAATCCTATCTCCTTCTGACAAGTACAATTTCTTCAAACCTTAATGTCCACATTTGTTCAATCACTAAATTCTATGCTGCCAAAAACAAAGGTCCTGGCAGCAACAATAAAGTTAATAACTTAATATGGCACGGGAAGAGAACCTGCCTTACGGCCTAGAACACCTGCTGATTCAACATCTGCTCAAACCAATTAACTTGAACCCATATTCATGTTTAATTCAGAAATCTCTCAAAGCAAAGAAGCAGAAAACTAAGATAGCTTAGCTCAGTAGTAAATCTGCAATAGAGGATGACAGGATCATATATAATGAAGTGCAAAACCTTGATTCACTTTCCCACCTGAAACATTATAAGAATGCCTCTTGCTGTTCTTGCAATCATTCTTTCAGCATCTTCATAACAAAAAGTTGAAGAGAAGGGCTACAGGATCCCTATTGGAAATCTGTATAATGCTGAAGAAGCCTGTTGGAAATCTGTTAACAGGATCTAAGAATGTGACAGTGGAGACACAAACAGAAGTAAAATTTGACACCCAAATCTGAAACAAATACAAATAAATGTACACCATGTCATGCCCCTACGCATAGAACAAAAAACAAAAGAGGACATCCAGACTCCAAATCCAAATCAAAATGCATGTATCTCAAGTATCACTGCATCATTCTTCCCAAGAAGCCCATATTACTAGCTAATATTGTGCTCTTATTCCTACTTGACATGGAATTTCATTTCCAAATAACAATATAAATATCAAAAAATTTAGTTAGTTGTCACGTTTCAAAACAATGCTGAAAATTAGTATCTCGAGTGTCTAAAACTCGAGTTCCAAGATAAAACTCAAGTTTTTAAGTCTCGATTTGTAAGAAAATGACTCTGATGTGGAAAAAAATCCACGTGGAAATCGAGTTTTAAAGACTCGAGTTCCATAAATTGTTGAAAAACGCCGCTATAGGGTTTTAAAACGTCACTATAGGGCTTAAAAACACCACTATAGGAACTTGAGTTTCTAAAACTCGAGATCTCTATGACATTTTCAGTCCAACTCATCTAGCAAAACACGCAAAGCGAGTCTTTGGGACTCGAGTTTGTAAAACTCGAGATGCTACTTTCCATTATTCTCTCAAACCTTGCCTAACTTACTACATACTTGCCCCTCATAAAGCTAGTCTGCCCATTCCCCCTTGCACTCTTATTCCCAACAATGGAAAACATATCCGGAAAAGAGGCTCCTCCTCACATATTTTATTCCCAAAATAAGACCCTACTCACCTCAGTCACCAAAACAACTTTTCTACATGTACATCCATTCCGAATGCATTCCAAAAACTAGTTGGTATTACAAATTAAAAGGGACAATTAAACTGCCATACAGCACCTAAGTTTGAATCTCTTATTTGTATGAAATTTTTCAAAGGCATTTCCATTCCATCAAGGATTACACACTTGTGTGAAAGTTCTCTAGAACAATTTTCTTCCTTCAACATATATAATCTTTCCATGGAATGTAAAACAATAAATACTAAAACCTATTCAAACGCTTATTAGAGTTCTATGAACAAGAACAAGGATTACAAATTACGAAATCATACATCTCCAACCAAAATTATATTCCAATTGAGATCCAAGCTACCAGAAATATCAATGAGAACTCTTCTCAACCAGATTACCACTCCCCTCAAAATAAAAATGAAATGCAACTCGGATAGAAAAATATGGGTCTAACAAATCTTGGAGCCTTGAAATTCCAAAAGCCAACCTCCAACAAAAATAACTAAAAATCTTGAACAAAAATTTTTAGAATTCATGTAAGGTGATAGACTCTAATCTGTCCTTAACAAATCGAGGTCCAAAAAGAATTACAATTAACCCACCTAGAATTGAATGGTTCCCCCAAATACAGCCTTACCCACTCTTGAAAACTCCTCCACAAACACCAGTATGCCACTATCATACTTCTTCACTCATTCATCAAATCAAGTAATAAACAAGTGCTAGAAAAAATAGCTAGTTCTGAGACTGCAAAGTTTGAATAAAATGAAAGGGTGCAGCCATGAGTTCTAAGGTAAACATCTTAAGCAGAAATGTAGTAAAAACATGTTCATGCACAAGATGTCTCACTATGTAGAAACACTATTACACAGTGATGGAAATATTTATCATGTAAATGCAAGAACATAATTCATCTAACAGATAAGGATATAGGATTTTAATCAAACAAAGATGACTATATAGAATTATTATGTCCCAGCAAGTTGTACTTCAAAAAGTACAACCTAGATAAAAATAAGTAATAACTACTAATCAACTTCACACAAACATCCAGAGGGAAATCAGCATTGGTAATGGCTTTCTAATGTGCCGAAGTCTAGGCAGGTGATCATAGCATTACAGCCACAGATACCGAAACAAATTCAAATCCATCTTTTATCACAATCATCCAATTCAACTGTATTTTAAGACCATTAAGATAATTAACTTTTCAAATAAAATAAGAACCATTTCTTCCCTCCATTTTTTTAAGGGTGCAAAATCTATTCCTCAGTTTAAGTCACTCCTAGTTAAATACTTAGTTCCACCAAATCCACCAAACCTGATCTCTTTGTAAAATTGTTTTACTCTCAAACAACTTTAACATTGCACCAAATTTAAAAAGCAATGACTTTATCAGTAGAATATATAAACTGAAAATTTAAGCTCAAGGATTCACTCTTGCTCTGACTTCTAAATTTTTCGTTTCAGTTGGTTGATTCTGTATATTTATTTATTTTCCTTAATACACAGTGCATTGCGGTTGAACTGAGTCATCTAGCTGAAAATTTTTGGCACCATGACAATTCCATCCATCAAAACTTAAATTTCTAGCAACATTCACTTAAGCTATTTATTTCAGAACTAATACCACTCAGCCCTTTCAAAACACCATAACAATATGCTTCAAAATGGCCAATTAGATGTGTATCTTTGTGAGTCTGAAAAAGCATAGGGCTTCTGACTTTACTGGTCCATTAACTAGACAATTTAATGCTTTTTTCTCAAATAATTTTGAAGGCACTTTTGCCATTACAAATTTACAAGAAATTAAATTTAAAAAAAAATAAATGACCATCAATTCTGCTTTTTCTTTGCATAAATGTCCTTTCAAATTGAATTAGTGTCCCACATGAAGAGCCCATTAATTTAGAGAAAGAGAATAGGAAGTGAAAAAGACCCCCAAATATGCAAATCAAACAGCGCAAAAAAGAGAGACATACTCTCGTATTCAAAAACATAAAATAAATCAAATGAAGATGATTTATTTTACGTTTTAATGTAATAATAGTTCCATTTGGTATATCCATTAGAAGCCTTGAATCAGATGTCAAGGAAAGACACCCACTGTGATCAGGGACTAGAAGAGGTTGAGCAATTGCTGCATTGGAAAATGGCTCCTCTCTACCATGCAGAAATCTAGGCAGGTGATCATAGCATTAAGGCAAGAAAAGTTGAAACCTATTACAATCACAATCATCCAGTTCATCTACATGTTAAGACAATTTAAATAATAAAATAGTCAAAGAAAATAAGAACCATTATTTTCACCCTTTTTTGAACTTGTCGACACCTGGCCTCGATTGGAACGATAAGGCAGAAAAACTGCTGCCGTCGTCGTGGGCCCTCGTTTGACCACCCGCCGTGGAGACAGCTCCCGCATGCACAGGGCCTTGTTGGAGGGCCCTTCTCGAACGATAGTGGTGCACGTGTATGCCTCGCGCGGAGCTTCAGGTGCTCTCTCTCTCGGTGGAGGAAGGTAGATCTACCTCTGGCATTATGGCAGGAATCTAGGCCAAATTTTAGATGGTTACCAAAGGTAAGTGGAGTCGCCACCAATCATTGGGTTTTTCTAAGGTATGATCGGTCAGCTGTTTCTAGTTGATTTTATTACCAATCCTAGGTTAAGAAAAAGGACATTTTTCCTAATCTACTGTGGATGGAAAAAGATCTTCATTCATAGGTCCGGAAGTTTGGTTACGTGTGGAGAAGGTGTTAGGCACCCCACAACGCCTGTCCAAGGACAGGCCTTTGATTTGATAAAACCTTAATTTTCAGAAATTAGTAGTAAAAACATGATTTCAGCATTGCTTTTAGGGCTTTGCACGCATGGGTGCTTTGAGGTTTCGCTTTTGAAATGATGTGGTCCCAATCTATGCTTTCCTAAGGTGTTTGAGCAAAGTGCTAGATTTCTATGGAGAAAATTTGGCGACAAGTCACCTTACTTTCGTGGCAGAAATTAGGCTTTGCTTGCCTTAGGTGACATGGATTGTGACAATTACACCGGAGGGGGGCAAGCAGGTATATATATACATACATCATGCACAATGCAAGCACACAAAGGAGGAAAGTAAATGCCTATATCCCTAGAGCATGGCCTAAAGTATAGATGCAGGAAAGTAAACAGGGGTCACCATACTCTAGAGATGAGGACGAATGGTACACTGCATGAGATACCTAATGCAGACCATCTAGGGGAGAAAGGGAGGAGGAAGGAAAGGGATTTAAAAGAGTACATAACCAAATAAGAGATGCTAAACCCCTAAACCTACTGACTACTGTCGCTTGGCTCCTATCGAAATGCTTGCCTGCATCCTTTTTGCTTTCGCCCGGGAGACTATGCCCTAGCTCCATGCGTCCTCGCTCCATGTGCATACAAGCAAAGGCAAAGACAAGAAACCAACAGACAAGCAATGGAAAGAAAAGATGCAAAGAGCATATGAAAAGGCGCAAAGCGGATAAGCATAATATACACGGCAAGCAAAGAAACAAGGATGCGAGCAAACAAGCGAGAAGGCGAACAAGCAATGATGTGCATGAAATATATACAATAAAATACTCATATATCTACATATTTAGCTTTACTTTTATGTTATTTTGTGACTAATTATGTAATATCTTTGTGTTACAGGTAACAAGGGCTTTACATGCAAAGTGGGGCTAGGCCAATTGAATCAAGCCAACTTACATCCAGCCAGGCATGAATATTAAATTTAAGTCCAATTGGAGTAAGGAATCAAAGGAAATTTGCACGAAATCCAAGTCCAATTCGGATTAGGATTCCAGCCTGCACATCAGTTAGTAGTTTTGGCATAACTTTCGGTTCACATATCCAATTGAGATGATTCAAGTTGGGCTGGAAAGTTAACTTAAAGGGCTAGAACTTTGTAGTTTACCAGGAGCCCGAATTATGAAGTTAAATGGGCCAAAATAGTCGGTTAAGTGAAGCCTAAAAATCTGGGATTTTCTCCGAACGGGAATTCAACTTGTAATAGGATTCCTTGACCTATTTAAAGGCTTTTTAGGGAAAAATTCAGGGGGGTAGAGGCTAGTGCTAGGGCTGAGATGCAAAACAGAAAATTGGAGCAAGAGGCAGTGTCGCATGTGGCTTCTCTGTAGCTTTTCTCCATGATAGCATTGTGACTATTTCTTTCTCTATTTTATTTGTCTAGTTTAATGTTTAGTATTTTATTTTTGTGTTTTCTTTCAAATACTATGAGTAGCTAAATTTATAATTAGGGTTGAGAATGAAACCTTGTTAAGGATTATCAATAATATTTATGTGATTTGATTTTTACCACAATAGTTATTCTATAATGATTTAAATTGTTCTTACTTCATATCAATTGACTAAGATGGGATTCTAGATATGAGTTCAATCATGTTTTTCTCATGATTTAGGATTTGTCTTAATTAATTGAATGCTTGGTTTATTAATTCTTGATTATAAAATTGGATATCGTTTGTGATTTGTCTGTCAATGGATACAAGTTATGATTTGATTTTTAGAATTGGATATATTTTGTGATTTGTTTGGCTACAGATACAATTGATGATTTGGTTTTATACTTAAGAAGCGAAGAAGAACATGGTTTTGATTTTTAAAATAAGGATTTTAATGAGGATATTTTCCATGATAGCAAGATTGATTTCTAGATTATCATGTAGTGAGTTGGGAAAAATTAATGATCATAAATATATGCTAATATGACTTACAAGGCAGATTCCAAAACCTTAATTCCTTTCCCTTGATTGTTTACATCTTTTTATTACTTTATATCTTTTGCTTAGTTTAACTATTTGCTTAATTTTATTATTTGCTTAGTTTATTTAATTTCAAAACAACCAATTTTTATTAAACTAGATTAGGATTAATTTGGTTAAGGTTTGATTAATTTTCCTACGTTCATTCAAGTCCATGTGAGTTCGACCTCGTTCTTGTCAAACTATACTTTGGTACGGTTCGTACACATGCGAGTATCTTAAAATTTAACAACAAGCAAGATAGCAAACAAACAAGCAAAAGGCAAACAAGCAAGAACACACACAAATGTGGTGTCCACGAGGGACAAATGTAGGTTTGGATTGAATGTCCATAACTTCATTGTGTTGAAGCATGGACGACACACTAGCACACAAGACTCATGCATGGACATGCAAAGCGTGTAAAGACGCATATAAAGCCAACAGGTGGCACAAACAAGCATGGCAAGCATATCATCGCACGGAGCGGAAAAGGGGAAAGGTGTGTGTAGAACAACCGGCATCATGGAGATGCCTCCCAAATTGTTACATCTGAACAAGGCCACATGGGCATTGGATGTAACTACACAATCACAAACCCGCTAAGGGCATCAAGCATGGAAAAGCCTAGAACAAGAGAGGCTAACACAAGCATAAAGCATAGAAGCAAGCGAGCAGACATGCAAATAGGGTGATCTAAACCCTTTAATATGGGCCGAGGCGTATGGACGACGACAATAGGCCAAAGGGTCTAGATTGGGTTTGAACCAATAGGCCAAAACACAAGAAAGAAAGTCAAAGTGACAAAAGGGCTACAATAGCACATGGCATGACAAACAAGGTCTAGGTCTAGGCACATAAACGTGGCATGGAGCACACAAGCACATGGGAGATAGCATAAAGCATGTAAAGAACATAGATCCAAGCACACGAGCATGTGAAAACATAGATCAAGACATATGGGCATGGAAACATGCATGTAAACACGTAGAAATTTAGCATATAGACATGGTTGAACATGAATCCAAGCACCTAGAAATGTACGGATGTAGATCTAAACATGAAACATGAAAAAATGCACATAAACACATAGATCCGAGCAAAGTGTAGTCAACTGCATCAAACAAACATGTGAACATGTAACCCTAATCATCAACCTAGAACACAATGAGGCATAAAACATAGAAAAACATGGCATAAAACCCTAAGCATGTAGATCTAAACATATAAGCATATGAAAACATAGATCTAAGCATGAAACATGGCATAGACATAACAACTAAGAGATTTAAGCTAGAAACACAAATAAAACGAGAAATGTGCTAAAGAAAGCAATAAAACATGTTATCCAAGCAAAAATAGCAAGATAAATGTTAAAAAAGATTTAGAAGGTTAGGGGTGTGGATGATAGCTAAAAAGGCTACATCCACACCCCTAAACCCCAAATCCAAAGTGTAGAACCAAGGAAAGGAAGATTGGGTATAAGAACAATACCTTGTATTTTTTGGTGAAGAGAGAAGAATCAAGATGCTTTTATGTGTTTTTGGGGTATTCTTTGTTTTTTTTTTTTGGTGTTTTTTGGTGTTTGGAAGAGAGAAAAACGTGTAAACGACCTAGACAGAGAGTAGAAAATCAGAAAAATGTCCTCTCTCATTGGTCCGAGGGGTGCCTAGGGCTATTTATAGCCTCGGCATGCCCGTCGACCTCAAAAGGTCTAAAAGGGGTTAATCTTGACACCCTTGGAAAGATTTTGACTCCCTGTTTACGAAAAGGTATGGATCTTGAAAATCCAATGGTCGGATCAAAAGTTATGGCTCTTGGAAGTTCGTGGTGCATCGATCGGTGCATCATCTTGGTTTTCATGATATCTTGGCCATTCTAACTCCAATTTCGACCCATGAATAGTCTTCAAAAAGAGAATTTGATAATCTTCGCAATGACATTGGTTTCAACCCATTCTAACACCTGTATCAAAATTAGGGTTTTTGGGCCCACCCGAGATCGACTTCGAGTCAAACTTGGTCAAACTTGTCAAAATTCGCCGAGAGGGTCGGGTTTGATGTAAAACTATGAAAAATGCTGCTTTGAGAGGGTTTTGACCTTGTTCGACCTTCGGTCAAACCTAGGACTAACCAGGGGCATTTTGGTCATTTTAGCTGAAAAAGGAACTTCGATTGCTCCGGTGCTCGAATGAGTTGCACCACGTCGTTCTGGATGTTCTCGCAGCTCCATGGAGAGAAAATAATATTTTTGGATTTTTTGGGGTCCAGCACGCAAATCAAGGGCAGACAAAATACAGTATCAACCGAACCAAATCTAGCATGCCTCAATTGCCAAACAAACACCACTTTACCCCTTCAAAATCCCATAGAAAATATGCTTAACTAATTACACCAAAAAACCCAACTCAATACAAGTAATCTCTTGTGTGACCAAGTAGATGTTGACCTTCATCAATATAAAATATTATATTCATTATAACCTCACTTGTCCATTAAGTTGCACAACTTAATGCTTATTTCTAGAAGCATTTTGGAAACTTCTTGGCCATAAAAATCAACAAAACTTAGCAACAGATCAAATTACTAATTTCTTTCATTAGTTCTGTTAATTTTTTGCATTATTATATCCTTCAAGTTGGCCTAGTACCTCTTTATTAATGAGTGTGTTAATTTAGTGAAAGAGAGTGAGAGGTGACAAAGATGCAAATCAAACAATACAACTAAAGAGGGAGACATACTCTAGCATTCAACAACTCAAAAGAAATGAAACAAAGATGATGAAAAAGAAAACAATTTCAATGTAATAACAGTACCTTACCATGTTTCTTCAAAATTTGATCGAACTAAGACGTTTTCATTCTGCTTTATAGATGTGGATTGAAGTTGAAACCATCGTTTACAAAGGGATAGACCAATGAAGAAGAACCCAAATTAAACCCATGACCAACAATTAAGTTAAATCCCTAACTAAAATCTGACCCATTTGTCACATCCATTGGAAGCCCATAATCGGATGGCAAAGAAGTTGCTCAATGTCATCAGGACTAGAGGAGTTTGACGTTCTGTTGAATATGTGTCAATAAGCATTGGGATCAAAGGGATGGGCAATTGATGATTATACCAAATCACAACCATCATTATGAAAGCCCATCAAACTTGAGTGAAGCCTCCTATTCGTCTAGTCCTTTGAAAACCCCAAAGCTTCTACATAGTTGCTAGAGCTCAGTGTCATGAGGGACTATAATTATTGGTGCTGCTTGGGATAGTTTTTGGAGGGTGACATTAGTGCTGTTCTTCTGATGTATCTTGTATCTCTAAAACACTGGTGATGTTCAAGTCAGCAATAACTGGCATATCACTGATTAGACCATCTGAATTGCTCGAATGCACTAAAGATGCTCCCACTGAATGCATGGAGCCCACCTCCTTTAAACATTGGCAACAGGTTTGAGCTCCACAAAAACATGAGCAGCTATTTTTACTACTAAGGGCCTGTGATTTAAGATAACTCGATAGAAAGTACTCCAACTTGACCACTCGGTATTGTACAGTTTACGCAGGATAAAACGTTGACCTTGTAGAAAATATGTAAGGTTGAATTTAATCGACCATTTTGTTGGCTTTATTCCATGCCAATTTACTTGTAATTCAGCATTTAGAAACCCTGTATTTAGGTGGGAATCATGTAAGGGTAGTGTGTGAGAGAGTGTGAAGAAAAGCTTAAAAGTGTGCAACTCAGCAGGGCCTCGCGACTGGATCTCGCGGCTGGCTCGTGGCTTGCAAGTCGCCAAAGGAGGCACACGTGTGAAGCATGCAGAGGAGCTGAAGAGTCACGCCAGCTGTTGCACTACAAGACAAAACTTTCAGCTGGCCAGGCCATTAGCTCGCGACTTAGACTCGCGACTCAGTCAAGTCGCCGGTTTACTTTGTTTGGGAAAAACTAACTCTTCGCATTCCATACACACACCAGTATATATACCCCTTACACCCACAAAATGTAAAGAACTTCCAGAGAGAATTTTCAGAGGGAAACCCTAGAGAAAAACAAGATTGACTCATCCACAATCTTCATCCTTTGATTCTCCAAATTCCTCTACTCTCACCCTCTCCATTGTTACATCCTTGAGAGGTACATTAGCCAAATCCTTTTCTCACCATACCCATATCTGTGAGAAGGTTATTTGGTGCTTGGGAAGCAGTTAGGAAGAGACCAATTGATATTGATTGATGCTATGGGCTATAGCGGAATCCGATAAGCTAAAGAAGACAAAGGTTCGGCGTAACCTCGTTGGAGCAAGAAGCTTGGAGGGTTTAGGTACACTGGGTAGATTAGGCTTGGAGGGTCTTCATCTGTTCATGTATCCCAAATATTCTTTAGTGGATTATTGACCGCTTGGAGGGCGGCAGAGAGGTTTTACACCGAGGACTTCGGTTTCCTCTCCAATAACACATCGCTATGTTGTCTTTGTGTTTGCATCTCTCTTCCCTTAATCTTTGCCATTTAATTTCTGCTGTGGTTGTGATTTTATTTGGTTTAGATTGGTTTATCAATTCTGTTTTAGCTTATGTTCATATTCCGCACGGACATTGTTTGATAATAAGCTTGAATTGGTAATTTGTAATTTGTAATTTGGGGGTCTAAACGTTCAAGGGTGTTTTACACACATTTTGAACATTCAAAATACAGTTCTTATTCAACTGCATTTAAGACAATTAAAATCATAAATATCGAATAAAATAAGAACCATGGTTTTCCCCTTTTTGAAAGACCAGTCCACTTTGTAAAAATATGTTAACCCTCAAAAGACTTTGAAATTGTACCAAATTGAACATGGCACTGACTTTATGGGTGGACTATATAATCAATGGAACCACGACCATTCCATCAATTAAACTTTTACTTCCCAGCAACTTTCACTGAAGTTATCTATTTCAGAACTAATACCACTGAGCCCCTCCAAAACCCCATAACTAATATGCTTAACTAATAAAACAAATTATTCTAATCATTACAAGTAATCTCTTGACAATGGCCAATAAGATGTTGATCTTTGGGGGTCTTTGTCACTTCCCATTCTTTTTCTCTGAATTATTACCCTGTATGAAAAACCCATTAATTTAGAGAAAGAGAATGGGAAGTGTCAAAGTCCCCCAAAGATGCAAATCAAACAATGCAATACAGTGAGACATACTCTCGCATTCAACAACATTAAAAAATCAAATAAAGATGACACAATGGAAAATAATTTCAATGTAAAAATAATACCTAGGAATATTTCTTATTATAAGGGGATGGGATACTGAAGAAGAAACCAACTCATACCCATTACCATCTGCTGAGTCAATAACCAAAATTTAGTTGAACCAGCTTTCTATATCCATTGGAAGCCTTGAATTAGATGTCACCTAGTGTTATCAAGGTCTCTTGCGTCTGAGTCTGCAGAGACACCCAAGATTCGTATGTGAACTGAACGGTTTTAGACCCCTTAACACACAACCAGATTGAGTAGCCTAGTTAATTAGCCAAGTTGTTACTTAGTCAAATTAAGCAATTCTAGGTTAAAACAATCAAACAATCATATCATGAAAATATATAGCAGCGGAATAATAAATAACACATGATATGATCACCCAGGAAAACCAAACCGGTAAAAAACCTGGGGAGGATTTTACCCACCGATCCTCAAGGCAAAACAGAATTCACTATGAAAGAATTGAAGTTCTTACAAAAGGACTTACAAGCTCCCCGCTCGACTTCCTAATGCTAACTACCAGTAGAACTTACTGAAATAACCCCGTGCAAGCTCCGAATCCACGGACTCCTTCTTTCTTGAATTCTTCAATCAGCTACAAGCACCCACGCTTGATATTCTTTAAGCTTTAAAGGCAGCAACCAAGTTGATTATCAAGATGTTGAAGTAATCTCCATCTAGAAAATCCTAAGCTTTGTGTAAAGGAAAGCTCCTCTAGATCTCACAAGAGATTTACACAAAACCGCAATGTATGAGCAACAATACAACTTGAGCAGCTCTAAAACGTGGCTAGGGTTTTGCCTTATATACCTAGGGCAAAAACATAAAAACCCTAAACGTTTTAAAGAGTTAGGGCTGAGTTGGAAAACTGCAGAAAACGCAATCTGGTCGATTTTCGATCGATCGAATCTATTCCTCAATCGATCGAGCCAGACCGAAATGCCCCAATGCATCTATAGTCTCTCGATTCCAACTTTACAATAATTAATCAACTTTGAGCATACTTTAACAAGTCTAAACATGTTGTTTTGATCATGGTTTGCCAACATTACATATTAGAGTTCTAAATACATAAATTCCTAAACGTTTAGAACCTAACAAACTCCCTATTTGGCAATCCGTGACAAAACACAAACTAAAAGCTCAAAGTTTACAAGTAAAAAGCCCTTTACAAAAATAATGCTCATAAACTCAAATTCAAACCTAACTACTATCCATCGGTTGCAAGTGTAGACAACAGCTTTGTTGAATCAACCTGTATATTCCTGAAATACTCAACAAACGCATAAACGCATGTGTGACAGAAAAGAGTAAAACAACAGGTATAACATTCTTGTAAGATTCACACAACACAAAATAAAGACATATAAGAATGAACAACTCATAAATATAAGTCAATAAGCAGTGAATCACAAAGCAACAAGAATCAATGTATATAACATGTATATCAATCAATGTTACTCCCCCTAACATGAATATCCCCAAAAATGATATACAAAGTGAAGCACCTAGATACAATCTAAAAACTCCACAAGCTCCTCAACAACAAAAAGTAACAAAAGGTCTCCCCCTAACTACAAAAACTCCTCTACAAGTCAAAACTCCACTCCCCCTTTTTGTGATGAAATGCCAAAGGGCAATCACAAGTCGCCATCAAAAGGAGGTGGTGAGGGTGAATGAAGATGCACCAAGTCGGCTTGAAGAGCACGAAACTCATCTAACAAGTCCACCAAAATCTAACCATGAGCCGCCTGAACGGTCATGACAGTCTCCAGGGTACGACGAACATCAAAGTCGGTCGAAGGAGGTGGAGGAACATCAGCAGCAGCAGCATCATCACCAACTGGATCAGGAACATCCTCACCAGCAAGACCAGCAGAAGAAGAAGGAGGAGGTGCGCTACTAGACGGCTTAGACCTAGGGTGTTTAGAGCCAACTCGAAGATGAGCAGCCCTCTATCTAAGAAAAGACGCACCTATAGGAGCTATCACATGAACGGGCTCAGAGGAAGGGAAGCCACCAAGATCAAGATAAAGGAGAATCCTATGAATGAAAATAAGATGAACAAGAGCATGAGCAGAAGATGAACTCCTATAAACATCGTTCAAAGAACGAAGAAAAAGATGGAGAAAACTAATAGGAGCATCAGTAACCAAAGCGTACAAAAATACACACCTCTCGAGAGGAATGGTGTGAACATGAGAGATGGGCCAGATAGAATGACAGGCTATCCTAAAGAACAAATAGTGCAACCCGGAGAGCTCAGCACAGTAGTCCCAGTGATGTAAGACAAGACATCACTAATCTCGGGAGACACATCATAAGGATAGATAGGATTCTGGACCAAAGGTACCCCTAGAGCATCAGCCACTATCTGAGGAGTAATGGAGTACTCTACGCCTCGTATCCAACTCTTGACTAGAGTGTTGGAATCATAGATGCGGATAGAGATGTTCGAGTAGAACTCTCTAATCAAGGCAGAAGGTGGAGGAGGATCAGAAATATCCACTAAGGGTAACCAGCCTCTACGCTCAAAGTTTGCCCTAATGGCAGGATCAAGTTCATCTAACTGAACAGAACGCTCAGCCCATATCTTTCTCCTAACGTTTAGCTTCTCATAAATCTCTTGGTTTTTCTCACTTGAAAACTTTTCACGATCAAAGGAGGGAGGGGGTGGAGAAGGTGAGGAAACAGTCCTACGGGCTCTAGTCTTCCTAGGCATAGTGCTAA
This sequence comes from Quercus aquifolioides, assembly GCA_019022515.1. Lineage (NCBI taxonomy): Eukaryota > Viridiplantae > Streptophyta > Magnoliopsida > Fagales > Fagaceae > Quercus > Quercus aquifolioides. Next base: position 100,387,014 of record CM032333.1, on the reverse strand, counting down.
GGAAAGGACAGAGACACAAAGTGAAAACCAAAAGAACAAAAGAGAACAAAACCAAGGGCAGACTGCAAATTAGCACAATAAAAAAAAAAAATATAGAACAAAAATCTATATGATGCATGAACAATAACAATGTTGTGATGCATGAACTAATGCAGTAAACACAGTTCAAATTAAGTTCAATTACACAAAATTGGCTCGAACATAGAGTTTCTAACAAAAACCCTAAAAATTTGAAAACCACTTGTAAAATTTTGCAACAAATTTGATGAATTGATCATTACTCAAGGTTGAAAACAGATTATAATAACCAATTTCATCAATACAACAAGCCAATTTCATCAATTGAACGTTAATTGAACAAAATCCCCAAATTGGATCAATTAGAAACCCTAGAATTTAAAATTTTTCACATAACCCAAAATTGATCAAATTAATCCATTAAGAACATGTTTATAGTGTGTCCCCACAAAAACCCATTGATCAATTACACAAAATTGGGTCTAAATTCCAACAATCCCAAAAAGAAAAGGTTCTGAAAATTTGAGCATAAATGCATGAACAATGCATGAAATATGTAAATAAACTAAAAAAGGAGGGGTGAGACAGACATACCAGCTTGAGGAAAGAGATTTCTTGCAAAAAATCCGGAAGAAAGCGACAAAAAATTGGAATAGTTGAGCTTGCCAAGTCGGAGAGAGAGAAAAGTCTTTGAAAAACTTTTGAAAAAGTCAAGAACAGTGTTTTTAAAAACCTGATTTGCGACTTTCGATTGATCGAAACAAACAGTCATTTTGAGACAAATTAAAACACTTTTTCGATTGATCGAAAATCAGACTGGATCGATCGAAATGGGCAGAGGCTCACAAAATTTTGAGAAAAATCACAGTTTTGAAAAACACAAACCATATTTTGAAAATAACTCCTCAAAGCATTAAATTACAGAAACAAAATGCATGAGTATGAGATGGAATGCTTTTTCAAAAACCCAATTTGTATCCCAGTTTCTCCAAAGATAATTTCAGCCATTCTTCCTTTCAAATTCTCAAGCAAAAAAAATGTTTTGCATAATTCTCAAAGTATTTTCAAACTTGGTTGGTCAGACCAAAAACACACACAATAACATGTACAAAGTTTAGCAAAGAGTAACTTGTGTAGTGTGTGCAACTAGCAAAAAACTTTGAGAAACATGTGAGGTGATATGTGAATAGCAATCAATCACAAAGTCTACAAAATTCATCACATAGAATTTAAAAGAGACTATCACCTAAAGAGTTACATCCTATAACTCCCACATCTCCTAGAACAAAAGCTTGCAATCATGTAAGTTTCTTGAATTTTGCCCCATTTTAGGTGAAATTTGGCATCAAGCCTAATAGTACACACCAGTTTAGATTAAGTGAATTGGCATCAAGCCTAATAGTACACACCAGTTTTAAGCATTAAGCATTTAAAGAGGCTACACCTTATGTTCTTTTTGTGCATGTGCTACACTTTCTCGAGCACAAAATCTTATGATATGCACTAAGGTGTTCATGATTGACTAGTGAACAGTGGTGAGATGGTTATTTATGCCTTTCTCAAAAGGATCAAGTCCGACAGTCAAATAACATGTGACTTCAAGATTAAGACAAAGTGATAAACACCATAAACATCTTTCCCACACAACATGCACTACAAAGTTTCAACTAGTCAAGTGCAATATAAAAACTCATCAAAGCTAAACAAGGTACATAAGACATGTTATGTGTAAATAAATTGACCAACCTTGTTTTCAAAAACCAAGAAACATAATGTCAAACAAATTTTTGCTTTCTCCTTTTCTCCTTTTTTATTATTATTATTAAGGGAAAACAAATAAATCCTAGAATGAAATGCATGAATGTAATGCAATGCAAATCCTAGAAACAAAAGCAAAAGAAACACAAAAAACTAAAGAACAATGGTCACAAAGGAATGAGCAATGAAGCACAAGGACCAAGAAAGCCAAAAACAACTTAGGGACACCGAAGAACACCAATCACTTGACGAAGTGTCTCAAACTTACTTCCATTAAGAGGTTTGGTAAAGATGTCAGCGTTTTGACAATCAGTAGGGATATACTCAAGAACAACAATTTTCTTTTCAACCAAATCCCTAATGAAGTGATATCTAAGTTCAATGTGTTTGGTCTTAGAGTGCTTAACAGGATTTTTAGATATATCTATAGCACTAGAATTATCACAATAGGCAACCATGGTGTCTTGAGGAATCCCATAATCACTCAAAAGCTTTTTCATCCAAAGGAGTTGAGAACAACTCCCAGCAGCAATATATTCTGCCTCAGCAGTGGATAAAGAAACAAAATTTTGTTTCTTACTCATCCAAGCCACAAGATTGGCTCCAACATAAAAACACCCCCTAGTGGTGCTTTTTCTATCATCAGCATTCCCAGCCCAATCAGAATCAGAAAAACCAGCAAGAGACAAATTTGACTCTTTGCTATAAAACAATCCATAATCACAGGTTCCACTCACATATTTAATAATTCTCTTAACAACATTGAAATGAGAAACCTTAGGATTAGACTGAAATCTAGAGCAAACACCAACACTAAAAGAGATATCAGGACGACTAGCAGTTAAATATAAGAGACAACCAATCATGCTTCTATACAAAGTAATATCAACAGACTCACCTGATGGATCAATTGTTAATTTCACATTAGCAGCCATTGGTGTTCTAGCATGAGCAGCCTTGTCCAGTCCAAATCTCTTGACTAAATTTCTTGCATATTTAGCTTGATTGATGTAGATTCCTGTCTCTGTTTGCTTCACTTGCAATCCCAAAAAGTAAGTCAATTCACCAACCATGCTCATTTCAAACATTGCCTTCATTTCATCTGCAAAAGAATGAGCAAGAGAATCATTAGTAGCACCAAAAACAATGTCATCAACATAAATTTGAGCTACAACAAAACCAGTCTTATCCTTTCTTATGAAGAGAGTTGTATCTGCAGATCCCCTTTTGAATCCATGCTCAGTGAGATATGCAGTCAATCTATCATACCAAGCCCTAGGAGCTTGTTTCAAACCATAGAGGGCTCTCTTCAACTTGTATACATCATCCGGTCTGTGAGGATCCACAAATCCCTTAGGTTGCTCAACATACACCTCTTCTTGTAACATCCCATTTAAGAAAGCACTTTTGACATCCATTTGATACAACTTGAAGTTTAGATGACTTGCAATGGCCAACAGTATCCGAATGGATTCCAATCTTGCAACTGGTGCAAAGGTCTCATCAAAATCAATTCCTTCCACTTGTGTGTACCCTTGTGCAACAAGTCTTGATTTGTTTCTAATCACGGTGCCATGTTCATCTGACTTGTTCTTAAAGATCCATTTAGTTCCAATCACATTTACATTTTCCGGCCTAGGAACTAATTCCCACACATCATTCTGAATGAATTGATGAAGTTCTTCATGCATGGAAGTTACCCAATCAGCATCTTGAAGAGCTTCATCTACCTTTTTCGGTTCAAATTGGGACAGATAACATGAATGAGTGATCACATTCAAGGCTTTTGATCTCAATCTCATGTTATCATTCAAACTACCCAATATATTTGTGGAAGGATGATTCAATCTCACTCTAGAGGATGGACGTTTAACAAGAGATGTTGTGGTACATTTCTGTTCAAATGGAGGACTGAGCTCACTTTGCACCTGTCGAGTGTCATGAACCGGAGTGGATGGTTCTGAACTTGATGGTACTGAGACTGTATCATTCAACACCAGCAGCTCTTCCTCACTATGTTTCCCAACATACTCAGTAAGAGGAGAATCATTAACTTCTAAAGACTTATCTTGAGCAGGAGCAGTGCTTTCTGAAGATGCTTCTGAACACACTTCATCATTTATCACAACATTTGAAGATTCCATGACTGTTTTGGTTCTCAGATTGTACACTCTATAAGCTCTACTGGTGGAAGAGTATCCTAGAAAGTATCCTTTGTCACTCTTTGCATCAAACTTTTCTAGGTTCTCTCTATCACGTAGAATGTAACAGTCACTGCCAAGTATCCTGAAATACTTGACAACAGGTTTCTTCCCTCTCCAGAGTTCATAGGGAGTTTTCTTGGAGTCAGGTCTAAAATACACCCGGTTGAGTGTATGGCAAGCAGTGTTGACTGCTTTTCCCTAGAAGGACTTTGGCAACTTTTTGTTGTGTAGCATGACTCGTGCCATCTCCTGAACAACCCTGTTTTTCCTCTCCACAATCCCATTCTGTTGAGGTGTCTTAGGTGATGAGAACACTTGATGAGTGCCTTGATCATTGCAGAAAGTAGCCAGCTTGGTATTCTCAAATTCTCTTCCATGATCACTTCTGATTCTGGCTATCACAGTATCTTTCTCAACCTACAATTTCTTGCATAGATGTATCATCTTCTCAGGAGCCTCAGTTTTATCCTTCAAAAGCACAACCCAAGTATATCTAGTAAAGTCATCCACAACAACTAGAGTATACTTCTTTCCACCCAAACTTTGAACTCTGGCAGGACCCATGAGATCAATGTGTAATAACTCTAAAGGTCTTGAAGTTTGAACACTAGTCACAGACGGATGCTTGGATTTTACTTGTTTACCTATCTGACATGGTCCACAAATGCACTTATCAATCTTCTCAAATTTAGGTAAACCGATAACTGCCTCACACTTGGAAATCTTATCCAACTGCTTATGACTGGCATGTCCTAACCGTTGATGCCACAAATCAACTTGATCAATCTTTGCACTAAAGCACTTGTTGTTTACACTTGGTGTTATGCCATAACAGTTGTCAGCTGTCCTTACACCAACACACATACAGTCACCTCCTCCATCAAGTATCTCACATTCATACTTGGTGAAAAGAACATTTAATCCATTGTCACAAATCTGACTTATGCTGAGTAAATTGGCCTTCAATCCATCAACATACCAAACATCTTCAAACACTGGCAATCCTGGAATGTCCACAGTACCAATGCCTCTGATCACAGATTTACTTCCATCTCCAAAAGTGACTGTTCCAATCTTTCCTTCAAAGAGTGTTTTGAATAAACCTTTATTTCCTGTCATGTGCTTGGAACAACCACTATCCAAATACCAAAGACAAGAATCACGTGCCTTTAAGGCGGTTAAAGCAATATAACATACATAATTCTTATCACATGTGATTATGCCAAGATACTTAAAGAAAGATTTAACAAAAACAACAAAAGGCAAAGACAACAAATAGATAAGTTGACAAATGAGCAAAAAGATTTTTCAAGAATCCATGACAACAGGGGTCAAGGATCAGCTCAGAGATAAAAAATCTCAAACAAAAAGAGCTACCCGCTCTGATACCACTTGAACAGTTTTAGACCCCTTAACACACAACCAGATTGAGTAGCCTAGTTAATTAGCCAAGTTGTTACTTAGTCAAATTAAGCAATTCTAGGTTAAAACATGTTAGGTCACAATCTGAATGACCCCTTGTGATAAACTCTAATTAATTAATTAATTAGCCAAGTTGTTAATTAATCAAGTAAGCATGCAATTGCGTGGAAGCACAAACAAATCACCAAATACTAAATATGCAGTGGAAAATAAATAACACGGTGATTTGTTTACGAATGGGGAAAACCCTAACGGCAAAAACCCCACCGGGTGATTTTCAGGTCACCACTCCCGAAACTCCACTATTATCAAATCAAGCGGTTACAAGAAAGGAATCCCAAGTACCTTACCAACCTACAGTTGAACCCTTACCCCAATACCCAATTGGACTTGATCTGTAGTGACAATTTCCACCTTTGATGCACGGCTCCCAAGTACGTGACTAACCAATGCGCGGATCCCAGTACGCGACTTCAGAACACCAACTTGAGGAAGAATGGTTGGCTGCAAAGTTCTTCAGTTCATCCACGTGATGAATAGCAGGAAGATGCTTGGTTACAAAACCCTATGGTGCAAAGACACAGCAACTTCTTGATGAAGGATGAACTAGGTCAAGAACTTCGTCTGTTGATCACAATTTGCATAAACAGAGATTGCTCAATGATAATACAACTTGTGTCACCCAAAACGGCTCTTAAAATAATCCTTTTATATGTTTAGGGTTAGAAGAAAAGAAGTCCCAAAAACATATTCACGGATCCCAAGAAAATCAGATTTGGAATTCTGACTTTTTAAATCTCGACAGATAGCAGGTGTCGAGGTAGCTATCGAGAGGTGTCGAGCTTTAAAAATTCTGCACTTCAACTTGCTTTCTCTTGGACAGACTTGATGACTTCAACACTTGACCTTGAAACATAGTTTCTTAAAGTATTAAAAACACCTAGATCTACCCAATTACAAGTAGAGTGCGTTTTGTCAAAGGATTAGCCAATTTACATAAATAAGTAAGACATATGTTCTTAGCATGTGAAACACATATGTCCTAACAAAACAATCAAACAATCATATCATGAAAATATATAGCAGCGGAATAATAAATAACACATGATATGATCATCCAGGAAAATCAAACCGGTAAAAAACCTGGGGAGAATTTTACCCACCGATCCTCAAGGCAAAACAGAATTCACTATGAAAGAATTGAAGTTCTTACAAAATGACTTACAAGCTCCCTGCTCGACTTCCTAATGCTACCTACCAGTAGAACTTACTGACACGACCCCGTGCAAGCTCCGAATCCACGGACTCCTTCTTTCTTGAATTCTTTAATCAGGTACAAGCACCCACGCTTGATATTCTTTAAGCTTTAAAGGCAGCAACCAAGTTGATCATCAAGATGTTGAAGTAATCTACATCTAGAAAATCCTAAGCTTTGTGTAAAGGAAAGCTCCTCTAGATCTCACAAGAGATTTACACAAAACCGTAATGTATGAGCAACAATACAACTGGAGCAACTCTAAAACGTGGCTAGGGTTTTGCCTTATATACCTAGGGCAAAAACATAAAAACCCTAAACGTTTTAAAGAGTTAGGGCTGAGTTGGAAAACTGCAGAAAAAACGCAATCTGGTCGATTTTCGATCGATCGAGTCTATTCTTCGATCGATCGAGCCAGACCGAAATGCCCCAATATATCTACAGTCTCTCGATTCCAACTTTACAATAATTAATCAACTTTGAGCATACTTTAACAAGTCTAAACATGTTGTTTTGATCATGATTTGCCAACATTACAAATTAGAGTTCTAAATACATAAATTCCTAAACCTTTAGAACCTAACATGAACCATTAGAAGTGGAGAAAGGAAGTAGTAAAGGTGTGAGAATAGTGTCTTCAGAGTCATCAACATTTTGAAAGTTGTCTTGGATGATAATGGAATTCTGAGGAGAACAAATGCATACCACGGAACCCCCATCCTTATAATCATAGGAGCAAAGTTTCCGAATTTACTTGTCCAATGAGAGATTTTACTTGAAATCTCAACATGATTCCAATCACCTTGCATCAAGTCTCCAAATGTCCTCTGTAACTGGCTATGAGGCTCACCGTAAAACCACAGATGATCACACTTCAGATATTGAAAGAATGCCGGCTTAATGAAAGGTCGCTTATGACCATTGATGAAAATTCTGAGATCACAAATCAAATCGATTATATCATCGCTAATAGAACCGTAGCTATCATTATTAGCATAATTGCCTTTCAACGGAACTAGATGAAAAACAACAAAAAGAGAAAATGTGGGAAATTCAGGACCAACCTAGCATAATATGGAACTCCCTATATTTTGATGGTTAAACCACTTTGGAATCTTCTTTCCTGGTACTCTAATATTATATCTCTCTCTAAAATCAATCATCAGATACGCATCTAGAGTGGGAATGAACTCATCTTTAATTACGTCAAACTTGGAGAGGGAGACCCAGGAAGAGAAATCAATTTGCTGCGATAATTTGTGATGTGAATGAAAATCCATTAATACATTCCCTTTCACACTAGAACTTTTCATATCTTGTGGAAGTCCTAACATTCTTCCAAACTGCATGCAATTCAGAATTTTGAGAAATTGAAGTTTAGCAAATCTACTAAATGTATTTGCAAAGGTAACCAAAATTGTTTCTATTATATTACTTTAAGACAAGGAGAGGTACCCGAAGGATTAATTTTCTTAATGATTCTGAATTCAATGAAATGCAGCTTTTTGCATTTATTCTTCTTATACCTTCTGGAAGCTTTGGAATTTTTTTAAGGAACTTCGAATCCCTAATTAGAAGCCAACTAATCTATTGAATCTGATAATGTTTTCTCGTAGGTTCAAATCTTTACTTTTCTCTGAGTGGGTGAAACAAGAAGTCAACTTTTTAAGAAAATTCAACATTGGAAAACAATATTTTGAAGAATTGCATGGTGCATGTCTGCCAATCCCCACGCCCTTTGGAAATAGGACATTGCCATAAAGTAAGATTTGGCAAAGATTTTGCAATTCATAAATGCTAATTGGAAGTTGACACGAATAGAAAAAGGAACCTATCTCTAATCTCTCAAGCCCAATGAGATTCCTAATTGATGGAGGAAGCTTTGTAATGGCAGTGTGTGCCAGAATTAGATACTTTAAATTCTCCATTTCCTGTGGAATATCGGGGAACCTCTTAACTCTTTCACAACCATGAAGACTTAAAAGTTTAAGATATTTCATCGCGATGTAGCTTGGAAGAATTTGAAGTTCAAGGCAACCCCAGAGGTCCCAGCTTTCAAGCTTATCAAGATATCCATTAGAGCCATGAATCTTGACTAATTTTCTACAATAACGGAGATCCAATTTCTTTACATTTGGGGTGGCACTCAATAAGTCCGGTAATTTCCTAATGTGTTGACAGTTACGAAAATTCATATGTGTCAAGCTTCTACTTTTTATCCTCTGTAGAAACAAAATCAAAATTCAACTTCAATAAATGTTAAAATAAAAATTAATGAAGTTATAATAATTTATAAATAGATAACAAATTACTATACCTTGAAAAGCTTGTCCAATATAATCTGACTTTGGGGCATGTTGAGTGCAACGAGTTTTTGAGGACGAATAAATGGATGGTAAGGAGGATAAAGAAAACCCTAGCCAATCAAGCACCATTAATCCATTAGGGAGATATTCAAGACCTCGGCAAATATCTACATTACCAACCATAAGGAACTTAAGATTTTTCATCCTTTCAAAACAATTAGCTTCTAGTTGCAACTTTGTTAGTTCAGACGAGACTATCATCATGTCTCGAATGATGTCTGATCCCTGATTGGCCAAAACATTTAGTGAATTACATCATACAAAAGGATTTACTAAAAATATAATGCCTATTAAATTTTAACCTTGTTAATATACTTTAATTTTCTTCCATACTAAAGAAAAAAATTATATCAAGGAAAAAACCGAAAATAAAAAAGCCATTAAATTTTCCCTATAAAGAAAAGGGAAAAGGTGAATGAGACCAAGTTATACCTTATTTTCCGTTAGTACTTTAATAGCATCCTAATAATACCACAGTCTACTATGTAGTTCGGGTTTTTGTGGTGATTCCTTTCGGACAATCTCTCTACCCATTTGCTGTAGCAAGTCATGCATCCATAATTTGTTATATCGATCAACACTTATAAGACACTTATCAATAAGTTTTTGAATACCAATAACTGGGTATAGATCGCAAGAATTTAGTATATCCACCACATAATCCTTGAAATGACCCTTGAAGAAACATGCAAGATAAAGAAAAATATTTTTTTCCATTTCATCAAATCCTTGATAACTTACATCTAGTACTCTTTGAATATATCTTTGTCAAGAATCCTATCATATTTATCTAATGTGCTTTTCCATTCCATTTCACTTCTTTTGCACAAATTGGCATCAATTATTGATAGAGCTAATGGAATGCCCTTGGCATGACATATAACTTGATTAGTAAGTTCTAAATAATCTTCCTCAGGTTTTTTTTGAAAAGCGTGCATACTAAATAGTTCAAGAGCTTCATAATCACCTAATTCATTAACCATGTATGTTGAATGACATATTCTTAAAGTATGTAAAAAATGTTTATTTCTTGTTGTTATAATGATTCAACTTCCAGAAGCAAACCAATCACATCCTCCAATCAATCTTTCTATTTGGTCTGATTTATCCACATCATCAAGAATTAAAAGAATTCTTTTATTGCGGAGTATGTTCTTTATTGCAGCGGTTCCTTTCGATTCACTGCACACCTTTAGTTGTCTATTCCCTAGGGTCTCACAAAGAAGCATCTCTTGTAGTTGGATAATGCCATCAAATGTTCCTGACTTTTCTCTAACATTTTCCAAAATGTAGCTTCTTTCAAAATGGTAAATTTTTTTTCTAAAAACAGCTTTTGCGATGGTTGTTTTACCCACTTCACCAAGACCATACATACCTAACATACGAGCAACATTTGACCCAATATCTAATTTCAATATTATGGCCTCTACGCGAGAATTTATTCCAACTAGGTATTTAGCAACAAATAATGACATCTGATTTAATTTAGAATTTGAGATCTCTTTAACAATTTCTTGGATAAATTCGAATTTTGTACAGCTGCCATTCACAAAGCATACAAGACATGTAAATAGTTAGGCTATAAAATTGAAATATGAACCTAAACTAAATTCAAGATGTAACATACGATTATCATTTGACCCAATATCTAATTGCAATATGATGGACTCTACACAAGAATTTATTCCAACTAGGTATTTAGCAACAAATAATGGCATCCGATTTAATTTAGAATTTGAGATCTCCTCAGCAATTTCTTGGATAAATTCAAATTTTGTACAGCTTTCATTCACAAAGCATACAAGACATGTAAATAGTTAGACCATAAAATTGAAATGCGAACCTAAACTAAATTCAAGATGTTCAGTTTGAGCATTACAACCAAAGTTTTTTATTTTTATTTTTTAAAGTAAGCCTAATGTAATTTATAGGTCTAAGAACTATAATTTGATTAGGATTTTTTCTAATTATTGTTTTCTAGGAAATTTGTTTTAGGTTTTTGCAAAGAAATTGCATAGAAAATCCAGTTAGATAAGGGGCACAAACTTATTGAAACCCCGCTTAAAACTTGAACAAAATTATTTAGAATTTCTTCTAAAAAAATTTTTAAACCACTTGGTAGAAAAACTCCTAATTATTTAGTAAGATAATCTAATATTTTGTTATTTTATTTTTACTATTGAGCCATAAGCTAACTTCCTTAGTAGAAGATATGGCCAAAAAAATATCCATAATTTGGAAAAATATTACAAAAAAACAAAGAACATTCATCACATATTAGTATTTGTTTAACAATAAAATCTATTGGTCATTACAAAACTATTAAAACTTTTCTTTTTATGAGAAAAACCATTAGAACTTATAAGGCATAAAAGTAGTCATCAAATATAAGAACATACTCATGCTTGTAATGCCAACCAGATATATTGGCAGCTTCATGTAAAGCTCCCCTCTAGCTCTGCACCTTCTTGTTATCCTTTAATTTTTCTTCAAATTTAGATAATGCTTCTCCAAACTTTCCTTTTTGATTACAAACTTCTGATGGATCTACATTGTAAAAAATTGGTCGTACTAATTGGTCATTCTTATTACATTCAATAATTTTGGCAAGTCAAGTACCATGTGGAGGATGCATAGTTTTGAGAGAAAACAATTATTGAAATCCTTGAACTTTCAATAATTTTGAGAAGTCCTGTAGAAATTTCTTCTCCCCTTTCAAGGTTATCATCAATAAAGGTTTTAATACCCTGTTGACACAAAGCATTATACAAATGGCTTATAAAACCAAGATGGGTATCTTCGCCTCTAAAACTCAAGAAGACATCAAAGTTCTCAAGTTGGAGGGTGAAAGAGGAAGATTAAGATGAAGATGAGCCTCCTTTGCTAGTAACAAGAGCCATTGGGGGGATTTATGAGCAGATTGTTGTCAAGATCTGAAAGAAGGAGAAAGAAAACTATGAAGGGGTTGTCAATATAAGAATTGGAAGAGATGAAGGGGTCATTAGTTTAGTATGAGGAAAGTGAATTTGTTATGACTTTTGGTTTTTAGTGGAAGGTTCAGTGCGATAGAAAAATGGGGATTGTAAGAGATTTGGAGGAAGATAATAATTAGGAAAAGTAATCTAAAAGAGGAAGATAATCTTCGGAGAATAAACGTAGAGGAAGATATGAAAGTAGGTACTAAGAAATGTAAGCAAATAGCTACCTAACAAATTGTCTGGCTGAACATCGATAGTTGCGTTTGTAGAGATGGAAAATTCCCGACCTATCACAAGCTGACACGTCACACTATCAAATTCACAAAATACAGCCAATTACAAAGCGCCACATATTGCTGTTAGGTTTTGCTATCACTGCTCAGAAACCAACAGAAATTTGCCAAGTGTCATGCAAGAACCAATCACGCATCAGCGCACGTGTAAGCGATGACATAAGCAACCTTGCACGTGTAAGCGATGACATAAGCAACCTCGCACGTGTAAGCGATGACATAAGCAGACCAATCAGACTGTGACATGTGTCACCAATCAGACTCCGCCACGTGTCACTCATCCACCCCAAACTCCTATAAATAGAAGCCTTCCTAAGGCATTTCAGAGAGAGCTGGGGGAGAGGAGATCAAGCCATCTGAAGCATAAGCAGCATCAGAGAAGATTCAAAAGTCCAGAAGCTCTGCTGGAATCAAGCCCTGAAGCCTTCAGCAACTTCAAGAACTTCAACCCTCAAACACGAAGAACATTCGAAGCAGAATCATCCAAACTACCTGCCTAGATCTCAAAGTTCACTGGAATCAAGCTCAAAAGCCTCCAGAAACCTCAATAAACACAAATCAGTGAAGCTCTACGAATTCAAGCCTCTAAAGCACCGAAGAACTTCCAACACAAACCTTCAAATACGAAGAACATTCAAAGAGGAATCATCCAAATCATATTCCTAGATCTCAAAGTTCACTGGAATCAAGCTCAAAAGCCTCTAGAAACCTCACAAACCACAAATCAGCGAAGCTCTACGGATTCAAGCCTCTAAAGCACCGAAGAACTTCCACCACAAACCTTCAAATACGAAGAACATTCAAAGAGAAATCATCCAAATCATATTCCTAGATCTCGAAGCTCACTGGAATCAAGCTCAAAAGCCTCCAGAAACCTCACCAAATCACAAATCAGCAAAGCTCTACGGATTCAAGCCTCTAAAGCCCCGAAGAACTTCCACCACAAACCTTCGAAGACGAAGAACACACGAAGAATGCGAAGAACAAAGGATTTCTAACAAGCTCATAGCCAGAAATTCATTGTAATTCTGTTTCAACAATCTTCGATCCATCCATCAACCAAATTGAAGGATATTTTGTGTTCAAATCAAAATTACATTATTACAATTCCAATCAACAAGTCTTTCAAGGAGATCGAATCAGATGATAACTCTTTTGTAATCAACAGAGAATTATACCACAATCATCAATACAAATTCGTACTTGTGACACTATTTTACTTGTTTGACTTCATTTCGAACCGAGAAATTTAGTCGTCCACAGCGTTATAAAAATGAAGTTGTTCAACTGGATATAAAGTTGATTAGCTACCTTCCATTACAAATTCTTTTGACTGGTTCATTAGGTATAACAGAAAACTTTGCTTAAAAATTTGAAAATTAAACAATAATGACGGTGGAGGGATATTAAATTGAAATTGGGCTTAAAGAATATGTTTTTGGAATTATAATTTGTTTGTTTGATGTTATTGGATCCCAATTCAAAGTTTGGCAATTTGGATTTTGATTTTGAGTGATAATGCGCTGTCTAACTTGATCTAAAAATAAATTGGATGCTTTTTATCTTTATTTTTCCATTTTTTGTTTGTATATTTTAGATTTTTTTATTTTTTATTTTAACTTGGTAACACTAATTAGTTTTTAATTTGAAGAATGTTGGTCATTTAATGATAATACATAAGACTTTCAATTTTCATGGTAAGTAGTATTTCCTTTATAAATAAAGAGAAAATTACACTTTATTACCCTAAATTATAACCCCATTTACATTTATTATCTTGAACTTTTAGAATGCACAATTTCCACCCTAAATTAGAACTCGTGTTTTACTTTACACCCTATCATCAATTAAGCTGTTAATTTTCACATGAACCACAGTATATCCTTGGTGCGTTGGTCACTTTACATGTATAAGTGCTTGTGGGATGTAGGGTGTGGGGGGGTAAGGATCGGGGTTCAAGTTTCCAAGAAAGAGCTTCACACACATATACACTTAGATTGGGTTAGAGTAGAATTTCTATCTTGTATAATATATATATATATATATATATATATATATATATATTTCACATGAACTGTGCATACATTGCACCACATGAAAAGACCAAATTTCCCATCTTCAATCCTTTAAAATAATGGTTAAATTTGTTAAATAATTTTATCTAGGGTGATAATCATGCATTCTGAAAGTTCATAGTGGTAAGTGTACATAAAATGGCTATAGTTTAGGGTAAAAAAGTGTAATTTCTTTGAAATAAATGTTGTCAATAATAAATGTGGGGCCAGAATAAGTCAGCAGCCCCGGCCCACTCCAGGCCAAGCCCAGAGGCCCATGCCGAGGACGCCTCCACGATCCGAGGCCCGAGGACGAAAGTTTAGAGCCCAGGATTCAAGGAGCATTGCCGAGGATGGTTACATCCTCGGTAGGCCGAGGACAGAAAGTGGGCATGCGGCACACCTTTAAGGGGGGTCTCCCCAAGCATCCAAGGAGCAAATAGCAAGAACCAATCACCGGACATTGAAGCATGGCGGAGGAGCAAGTCCCAGGCGAACTGTCACCTCCACATTAAATGCCCTCAACTAACGCTCTGGCCGCATTAATGAGGACAGGACCTCTGAACAGTGCCGTCTTGAGCGCTGCAACCCACTGGAGGTATGGGAATGCGGCTGATGGGACAGGCACTCGAGTGGAAACCGGATTGATCAACAAATGTAGGGCTAGGATCAACTGAGTGAGGAGTATATAATGTAAAAATCCCTCTTGTGAAGGGGGGGGACGAAAAACCAGAGAAAAAGGAATACTGTAGCAAAGTATTCTCTCTCAACTCTTGTAACCCTTCTGAAAAGAGATAATAAGAATTTCCAGCTCCATAAGGCACGTCCGAGGAGCCACATTGTGTGTTCAAACCCACGTTTTAGTTGTTAGCAATCACGTACAACCATGCATGGCCGTTGCCTTCTTTACTGAGGCCTAGCTCTTGAGCCCATACTCTACAAATTTATTGAAGGGTTAGCTGGGCTTGGGCCCACTCTCTCAATCCTTAGAGAGCGCTCGAATCCACCCCCTACAATAAACATTTTCAAAATTTGGCTTTGCAACATTTTATTTATTTTTTAATGATCAAGTTTGTTTGATTTTGAAAGGAGAATCGCTCAACATTTAATACAGAATAATAGATTTTTTATTTATTTATATATAGTTTAAAAGAAAGTTGAGTTCAGTTTTGATAAATCACAAAACGATTAAGTTAATTTTTTAAAATATTTAAATAGTAGTTAAATAATTTTTTTAACATTTTATTTTATAATTTTTTTGGGGGTTTTAAAAATTTTTCTTCTTATTCTTTGAGAATCAAAATTGTTAAGTTTTGTATTTAAGTGTTATTAACATCTCTTTTACAAATTTCTCAAAAAAAAAAAATTTATTCTTTTAAAAATAAATAAAAAATAAAAAAAATTGTTAGCTATTACTCTATTAGTCGGCACAGAATCCCAACGTCAAGTGGGGTGGTGAATTTGGTGGTGTCTAGTGTGGTTGGTTACTTGGTTTTGTCCGGCAGCTCTCTCTCTCTCTCTTTCTCTCTCTTGTTTTTTTCGACTTAATGCATTGACAATTTTGGGCCTGTCCAACACTCTCTTTGGGCTTTACACAGTTACACCCATGCACAAGATGTATATTGTATACACATATTTTTGGGGTTTTTAGCTTTTTTTTTTTTTTTTTTTTTTTACATATACATCCACTAAATGAAGTTTTTTATTTCTATCTTTTAATATACTCTAAAAATGAAGCTTATTAAAAAGCTAAATATAAACAGACGAATCATACAATAGTCAACCGGACTTTAATCGTATAACTATCCTATAAAACAATCAACCGGACTTTAATCGTATAACTATCCTATAAAACAATCAACCTGACTTTAATCGAACAAGTATCCTATGTGCCTAGTTTCATTTAGCTTTTAAAAATAAATAAATAAATAGGGAAATATAATTTAGGAAATAAGTAAAGTACTTTTTATTTTCAATAAGTAAATTAGTTTATTTAGGATTTTGGTGTATTCTTTCCTTTTGATGTGGGGGTGTGGATGCATTGCCCCACAATTTCGCAACATTATTGGTTTGTGAACTCCTGCATAGTCACGATGGATTGTCTAAAAAATATAGCTATTTCTGCAATAGTTGCCAAATTCAAAAATATTGTTCCATGGGACTTTTTGGAACATTATGCTTGTAGTGTTTGAAAGATTTTGTTAAAGCTACATACATAGAAGATTTAAAAAAGGATAGCGACTGGAAGCGAAAGCTAGAAGAAACAAGCTACTTCAGTTTTTGGACATTATTTCATTTTCATGAAGAGCTAAAATATAAGGTGAAAATAAAAATTTAAACGTAAAAGGCCAAACATAAAATTGAATCAAATATGAAAAAGTCAAAATGAAATTTTGAAATGTAAAGGACCAAGATAAAAATGGAATCAAACACGGAAGTCCAAACTAAAGGTTTGAATTGTAAAGAACTAATATGAAAACAATTACGAGTTTTAAGAGCCAAAATGTATTTTATTAGCCTTTAATTGTTTTATCTATATACTTAATAATGTATCTATTTTGAGAGAAGCCCTGGCCACCGGCTATTATCTAAGAAGTAAGGACTAAGGGTACTGTGAATAGTTTAACGTCAGTTTCATGCAAAATAATTAATATTTACTAAGTGCATCCAATTAGGCTCCACTTTTTGCATTTAACAACTCATTTTCAAATATATCCTTTCGCTAGACTCAATACTTCTTTTCTCCATCTATCAAAATATTATATATATATATATTTTTTTTTTTTTTTTAATCTTTCTCTTTACATTTTTCTCTCACTTTGTCTTTGTCAATGCACACGTCAACCCCACTATGCCACATTGCACCGCACAACTTTGCCCATGCCGCTACCCACACCCACAAGGCCATGACCAGCTACTACCAAGTCCATATCAAATCCAAAGTCGACTGACTAGTGCAATGCTAATGCCCTTATTAGTACTAGTAGGTTCTAGCATCCAATCCATAGTCATGTCTACTCCTCGAGTATGCACTACATATATCATAATGTTTATTGAACTTAAATCTAATTTTTTATGGGACAAAGTTTAGATACAACATTAGTTGTAGCCTAAGGCTATAACATCATGCAATATCATTAACATTACTATATATTTCAAAAATCTAATCATTGGATTGCATGTTCTTTACCATCTTAATACACGTCAAATTTTGTGTCAATCGGATATTATTTATTATATGATTTATAATATTATATTTAGTGCAACTTGCAATTTAAATAACTTATTGATAACATAACTATTGATCTTTAATTTTTTAGAAATTTTGCAAGTATAGAGGATTTAAAAAGAAAATATAATTCAATGGTAGATTGTCAAAATTCACCCCCAATAAAAAAATATTAAGTAAGATTATAGTTTTAGGCTACAACTAATATTGTAGCTAAATTTTGTCCTTTTTTACATCCTTGATAACAGACGATATACCGTTTAACTAATAAGGTAACTTGAAACATATTACTATATGAGGCCACAAGGATAAATTGATTGGCTTGTTGTTTCTTAGCCCTAATCTAAACGGCAGAAATGCCAAATATATGTATTGGGGGCAAACAACACCCTCTTTGCTATTTTAGCAGGAATTTTGCTTATTTTAGGATGAATTTTGCTTATAATAAAGGAGATGAGTAGGTGAAATTTACAAACATTAGCCCAAACCCACCTATGAGATAGTGTGTAAGAAAAGAAGAATAGGTAACTTATATCTTGATAGTTAAAGTTTTTAAGCATAAGCCCAGACCACTAAAAAAATGTGATTTTAACCCGGAAAGACATGCAACTAATTTATTTTTAAAATATATATATACAAGATGCTCTAAAAGTAAATCACTATAAGTGTAATTGAAAGTACGTTCAATAACTTATGTCTTCTAGGGTTATCTCAACTCCCAAGCCTAGAAAGGATTGTGATAGCTAATATAAAATTTGGTCACTTTTTTCAAGAATAGAGAAAGACAGTAAGCATCACCATGCATGTGCTCCCAACAAAATCAACTTGACTTCCAACAAAACCTTCAGCACTTGAAAATAATTTGAGTGTATCAATGAAATCATGCAGAAATTTGTATTGATAAAATAAATTTTCATTGGCAAAACTTTGGGACCACACCTAAATTAAATTCCAAATTGACAATATATATATATATATGCACCATCAAAGCTTTCTCAATAACCATTTCCTCACTGCAAATTCCTTGGTCATTCTCTCATCTTCTAAAAGTTCACAAGCCTCCGAAAAGAGCTTCTTATCTATCTCAAGAACAATTTAAAGTGTTGTGACAATACATTCTATTGAATTGTAGTCTTTGTCCTTCTCGGGACCCACTTCAATTTTGACTACTCATGGCTTTTCGTCAACTGCTTCTTGTATCTCTTCCTAAATGTTCTCTGAACTTTTTGAGAACATGCTAAGGCTTAAGAAGTTACAAACTTTCTCTTTTTTCCTATAATAAGATATTGCAAACTCCCTAGTTGGATATTGGATATCCCAAGTTATCATCGATCCCATCAGAAGGGCATTATTGTTGACCTCCATTCTAACACGTTCATTATCATTAATCAAGCACAAATCACACATATGATACCCTATCTTTGTATGCAATTGCATCCGAATGATCCTGCAAAATGTCACTTTTAAATGAATGAAAGCTACTCAAAGTTATCCAATTCATTGATTATTAGAGAATTTATATGATCATGCTTCATTCCATGTTACCCAAAAACACTCAATTTACTTGATGAACAAAGTAGTAATGCCATTTCATCAAAGGGGGAAAAAATACAACTATGCATGCACCATGCTTTAGGGTGCTCTTTAATGACAACTATAGGAAATGAAAGGGGAGACCCCATTATCCTAGCAACATTACTAATGAGATAAAATGGCACCTTGATATTAGCTTCCCAAAGCTCAACATCAGTTGCCGCTGTTTTGTGAATTTCATCCCAAGCTAAGCCATTCTAAAGGTCTGTTTGGGATCCGTTTATTTTGCTAAAATTAAAAACTTTTTACTGAAAATACTGTAGATAAAGGTAAAAGTTAGCTGAAATAGTACAATAGAGCCCATAATAGTAACAAAAATAAGCTGAATAGTAAAATAAGTTGTCTTTTTAATCTGGAGCCAAATGCACACTAATTAAGGAGATCCAGGATGGCCGTATACTCTTTCATCAAGCTCACTATTAGCAGCGGAGGTCATCCTCTTCACCTACAATAACCCCACCAATATATACAAGTTAGTTTAATGACTCGAACTTTGTGCTGCTTTCTCCTCCTCTATCTTGAACCCCACCCCCCTCCCCCTCTAAAGCCACACCATACAATTTGACAAAGCAAAAAAATTTCCCCAACAGTTTAAAATCATTTCACAAAGTCTTCAAATAAGTGCTATCTATCTTTGCTCAAATACCATATTGTTAGGGTCATATTTTGTGTAATTGGCTAATCCTTTGACAAAATGCACTTTATTTGTAATTGGGTAGATCTAATATGGGTTTAGTACTTCAAGAAACATATCGTTCAAGTCAAGTATTAATGACATGAATATTGGTCCAAAAAACAAGTGAAGAAATGTTGTTCATTAAGTTTTGATAGATAGCTCGACAGTTGCCTGCTATCGAGACTTAATGTGAAGCTGGATAGATAACTTGACAGCAGCTCAATCTATTGAGAATTACAATTTTGGAATTTTCAGATCTGAAATTCGGCCCAGCCTTGCATATTTGTTTGAGATTTCTTTTCTCACAACTCTAGACATATATAAGGCTTATTTTAAACAGTGGCAGCTCCAGGATTTTTTTCTATGGAGGTCAACAAGAAGATGTATTTTGGGTAAGAGATGAATTTTGCGCTTTACAAAGATTTCTTATTACAAATTTGCCCATAGTATGCAAGAGTAAAAGAATAAAAAATAAACTATAAGTTCATTTAGCACATTATTTCTTAATACAGTGAACATATTAATTATTTTCATTAAGTGAACTTTAGTTATTACTATTTAAAATACTTTTATCTATTAGTTTAGGACAATGATATGTTAATATTGTACTATTAATGTAAGATTTATATTGTAGACTAAACAAATGTGTGCAATATTATACAAATTTGCAAAAAATGTACAATACACATTTGTTTAGAGACAATGTAAATCTTATATATACAATGTAAACTAAGAATTTTCTATTAGTTTATTTCAAATTGGCTAAGATCTAAATAGGCTTTTTTTTTCAGGTTTAAGATGAAATTTTTTTTTTTTTTTTTTTTTGGTGATTGGGCTTTTTTTGTGTGTTTAAAAAGACCAAAATATTGTTAAGAAGATCATATTTAAGTTTATTTCAATTGTACTAAAAAAAAAATTTAGGGTCAGAGTATTTAAATTTTCATTTTAAGAGGGACAAATCAAAATTAAAATTAAGAATATTATATATTATAAAAAAAAATGCCAGCTCAAGGGGTTCATTTGAACCCCCTGAACTCCACATAACGTCGCCCTTGATTTTAAAGGCCGTCAAACAGATATAGAGACCAAGAGACTTATTTTTTTTGTGAAGCTACTGCATTTGTACACCTTAGGGTTTGGTAATCGAGTGCTTCCAAATCTTCATTGTTGATCAAGTTGCAGGAGTTAGTCACGTACTTGGGATCCGTTTAAAAGGGTTAGTCACAAATTAGAGATTTATGCATCAAGGGAAAGAAGGCTACTACAAGATCAAGTTCAATTGGGTATTGGAGCAAAGGTTCAATTGTAGGTTGATATTTCGGGATAGGCTAAGGGTAGTTGGTAAGATTCCTTATATTTGTAACCGCTTGATTACTGTTTAGTGGATTCTTAGGAGTGGTGGCCTTAAAATCACCTGGTGGAGTTTTTGCGTAGCGAGGTTTTTCCCATTTGTCAACAAATCACCATGTTTAATTTATTTTTCAATGCACTTAGTATTTTGGTGATTTGTTGGTGCCTTCACATTTTGCATGCAAATTGAATCTAATTAATCAACTTGGGTAATTGAATAATTAACCGAGGTTAAGCTATCTTAACCCTACACATATTTTAAGAAACAAATGAAATAAATGTATATATTTGTGCACTTAATGTCACAGAAGCTGTGTTTCATTCTTAGTGACACCAGAACGACAAAAGTACAAGAATATTGTGTGCAACTCTGATAATATCCTCCTAAGCAAATAAGCCTTTTAAAAAAAATTTGGTAAGTCATGTGCTAATAATCCTTGCCAGAACTGAATCAAAATAAGAATCTCGACATTGCAAAAATGCCATTATATTGAGAACTACTTAAAACCCAAATATAACTTAATGCAAAAAAAGATGCACTCGACTTGGGCACAGAATCAAAGGTAATTAGCACACAAAAAAGATATTTTAATTATGATCATGTCTAGCCTAATATTGAACTACAAGAAATAGGAATGAAGAGGATATCACATAGCTATTGCAAAAGAACAAAGATTTGTTTTGGGTACAACACAGTTAATAGAAGCGGATACAACTGCATGTTAACTTAATGCAACATTACAAATGGATCTAAGGCAGGGCTGCACCTCCTTCCTTATCACTGACTTGCTAACATGATTACAAATTCATTTTCAAATAAAAATAATCAAAGCCTCATAACAAGAACATATAAATTAAAGGAATAAATAAGGATGAAAAAAATTGGATCTGATACAGGGCACCCCTTCCTAGAAGCCTAAGTTAGGCAGGACAAGAAAATCTGTTAAATAAAATAAGGGTTTTTTTTTAGGGGGTTCCAAAAGAATATTATCTTGATACATATCACAAAACATAACAACTATGCTCAAGTGCAATAAGAAAAAGAGGTGAGAAAAGATTTTGTGACCAAGCACTGTTTAATTAATACAAGAATATATGCCTGCACCCCTGCCATGAATGACTGAAACAAGAAATTGTCGAACAGATCAGTTCAATTTCTGTTCGTGTCATTTTATGGGTCCAGCAAGCATTAAGTTGAACCTCAAAACCATAGTTAGACTGCATTCCAGTTGCTGATATACCTTTTACATATTCCTACAGCCCACAGGTTGTAGGTCAAATTAGGGACATCTTAATGTAAAGTCTATGAACAATTAATCGTGAATGATTTTCTGTTAATAGAAAATCCAATTCTATGTTTAACCTCAATACTTCTACGTGATGTTTTCAAAAAAATTACAACAAATAGTTAAAGGAACGCAATTGAGAAGTGATAAGCTTTAACATTTTGAACAGTTTTAGACCCCTTCAAAAACAACCAGATTGGTTAGCCTAGATTAATTAGCCAAGTTGTTACTTAGTCAAATTATGCAATTCTAGGTTAAAACAATCAAATAATCATATCAAACATATAAAGCAGCGGAAAAATAAAAGATACAATGATATGATCACCCAGGAAACCACACGGTAAAAACCTGGGGAGGATTTGACCCACCGATCCTCAAGGCAAATCTGAATCCACTATGAAAGAATCGAAATTCATACAAAAGGACTACAAGCTCCCCGCTTGACTTCCTAATGCTACCCACCAGTAGAACTTACTGACACGACCACGTGCAAGCTCCGACTCCTTCTTTCTTGAATTCTCCAATCAGCTACAAGCACCCACGCTTGATATTCTTTAAGCTTCAATGGTAGCAACCGAGTTGATCATCAAGATGTTGAAGTAATCTCTATCTCGAAAACCCTAAGTTTTGTGTAAAGGAAAACTCCTCTAGATCTCACAAGAGATTTACACAAAACAGCAATGTATGAGCAACAATACAACTGGAGCAACACTAAAAACGTGGCTAGGGTTTTTCTTTATATACCTAGGGTAAAAAAGAAAACCCAAAACGTTTAATGAGTTAGGCCTGAGTTGGAAAAACTGCAGAAAACGCATCTGGTCCGTGATTCGATCGATCGAGCCTTTCCTTCGATCGATTGAGCCAGACCGAAATGCCCCAATGCATCTACAGTCCCTCAATTCCAACTTTACAATATTTTATCAACTTTGAGCAAGCTTAAACAAGACTAAGCACATTGTTTTGATCATGGTTTGCCAACATTACACATTAGAGTTTTAAATACATAAAATCCTAAATCTTTAGAACCTAACAAAACTCCCCCTTTGGCAATCCATGACAAAACACAAACAATAAGCTCAAAGTTTACAATTAAAAAGCCTTTTACAAAAAAATGCTCATAAAGACTAAAATTCAATCTTAACTACTATTCATCAGTTGCAAGTGTAGACAGCAGCTCAATTGAATCAACCTGTATATTCCTGAAATACTCAACAAATGCATAAACGCATGTGTGACAGAAAATAGTATATAAACAGGTATAACATTCTTGTAAGATTCACACAACACAAACTAAAGACATATATCAATGAACAACTCATGAATATAAATCAATAAGCAGTGAATCACAAATCAACAAGAATAAAAAATAAATCATGTATATCAATATATCAATCAAAGTTACTCCCCCTAACATGAATATCCTAAAAAATGATATACAAAGTGAAGCACCTAGATACAATCTAAAAAACTCCACAAGCTCCTCAAAACAAAAAAAATCTCCCCCTAACTACAAAAACCCCTCTACAAGTCAAAACTCTACTCCCCCTTTTTGTGACGGAATGCCAAAGGGCAATCATAGGTCATCATCAAAGGGAGGTGGTAAGGGTGAATGAAGATGCGCAAAGTCGGCTCGCAGAGCATGAATCTCATCCAGCAAGTCCACCAAAATCTGACCATGAGTCGCCTGAACGGTCATGACAGTCTCCAAGGTACGACGAACATCAAAGTCGGTCAAAGGAGGTGGAGGAACATCAGCAGCAGCAGCATCACCAGCAGGATCAAGAACATCCTCACCAGCAGGACCTGTAGAAGAAGAGGGAGGAGGTGCGGACCCAGAAGGCTCAGACCTAGGGTGTTTAGAGCCAGTTCGAAGATGAGCAGCCCTTTGTCTAAGAAAAGACGCACCTATAGGAGCAATCACATGAACAGGCTTAGAGGAAAGGAAGCCACCAAGATTAAGATAAAGGAGAATCCTATGAATGAAAATAGGATGTACAAGAGCATGAGCAGAAGATGAACTCCTATAAACATCGTTCAAAGAACGAAGAAAAAGATGGGGAAAACTAATAGGAGCATCAATAACAAGAGCGTACAAAAATACACACCTCTCGAGAGGAATGGTGTGAACATGAGATATGGGCCAGATAGAATGGCAAGCTATCCGAAAGAAAAGATAGTGCAATCCAGAAAGCTCAGCAAAGGTGATCCTAGGATCAGAACCCCACTGGACAGAAGTCCCAGTGATGTAAGACAAGACATCACTCAACTCGGGAGACTCATCATAAGGATAGACAGGATTCTGGACCAAAGGTACCCCTAGAGCATCAGCCACTACCTTGGGAGTAATGGTGTACTCTACGCCTCGTATCCAACTCTTTACTAAAGTGTTGGAATCATAGATGCGGATAGAGATGTTCGAAAAGAACTCTCTAATCAAGGCAGAAGGTGGAGGAGGATCAGAAATATCCACCAAGGGTAACCAGCCCCTACGCTCAAAGTTTGCCCTAATGGCAGGATCAAGTTCATCTAAAAGAACAGAACGCTCAGCCCAAATCTTTCTCCTAAGGTTTAGCTTCTCATAAATCTCTTGGTTTTTCTCACTTGAAAACTTCTCACGGTCAAAGGAGGGAGGGGGTGAAGGAGAAGGTGAGGAAACATTCATGTGGGCTCTAGTCTTCCTAGGCATAGTGCTAAAGGAAAGGACAAAGACACACAGTGAAAACCAAAAGAACAAGAAAACAAAACCAAGGGCAGACTGCAAGTTAGCACAATAAAAATATAGAACGAAAATCTATATGATGCATGAACAATAAAATTGTTGTGATGCATGAACTAATGCAGTAAACACAGTTCAAATTAAGTTCAATTACACAAAATTGGCTCGAACATAGAATTTCTAACAAAAACCCTAAAAATTTGAAAACCACTTGAAAAATTTTGCAACAAATTGATGAATTGATCATTACACAAGGTTGAAAACAGATTAGAATAACCAATTTCATCAATACAACAAGCCAATTTCATCAATTAAACCTTAATTGAACAAAATCCCCAATTCGGATCAATTAGAAACCCTAGAATTTGAAATTTTTCACAAAACCCAAAATTGATCAAATTAAACTATCAAGATCATGTTCATAGCATGTCCCCACAAAAACCCATTGATCAATTTCACAAAATTAGGTTTGAATCAACACAAATCCCAAATAGAAAAAGTTCCAAAATTTTGAGCAAAAATGCATGAAAAATGCATGAAATATGTAAATAAACTCAAAAAGGAAGGACAAAACAGACTTACTGGCTTGAGGAAAGAGAAATTTTGCAAAAATTTCGAAGGAAAACGACAAAAATTGACTGTGGAGCCTTGCCTCGTCGGAGAGAGAAAGAAAGTTTGAAAAAAACTTTTGAAAAAGTGTTTTGGAATCAATCAAAGAACAGTGTTTAAACACCTGATTCGCGACATTCGATTGATCGAAAAACACATTCGATCGATGGAATCAAACAGTCATTTTGAAACAAATTAGAGCACTTTTTCGATTGATCGAAAATCAAAATGGATCAATCGAAATGGGCAGAGGCTCACAAATTTTTTAGAAAAATCACAGTTTTGAAAAACACAAACCATATTTTGAAAATAACTCCTCAAAGCATTAAATTATAGAAACAAAATGCATGAGTATGAGATGGAATGCTTTTTCAAAAACCCAAATTTTAATCCCAGTTTCTTCAAAGAAAATTTCAGCCATTCTTCCTTTCAAATTCTCAAGCAAGAAAAATGTTTTGCATAATTCTCAAAGTATTTTCAAACTTGGTTGGTCAGACCAAAAACACACACAATAACATGTACAAAGTTTAGCAAAGGGCAACTTGTGTAGTGTGTGCAACTAGCAAAAACTTGAGATACATGTGAGGTGATATGTGAATAGCAATCAATCACAAAGTCTACAAAATCCATCACATAGAATTTAAAAGAGACTATCACCTAAAGAGTTACATCCTATAACTCCCACATCTCCTAGAACAGAAGCTTGCAATCATGTAAGTTTCTTGAATTTTGCCCCTTTATTAGGTGAAATTTGGCATCAAGCCTAATAGTACACACTAGTTTTAATTATGTGAATTGGCATTAAGCTTAATAGTACACACCAATTTTAAGCATTAAGCATTTAACAGAGGCTACACCTTATGTTCTTTTTGTGCATGTGTTACACTTTCTCGAGCACAAAATCTTATGATATGCACTAAGGTGTTCATGATTGGCTAGTGAATAGTGGTGAGATGGTTATTTATGCATTTCTCAAAAAGATCAAGTCCGACAGTCAAATAACATGTGACTTCAAGATTAAGACAAAGCGATAAACACCATAAACATCTTTCCCACACAATATGCACTACAAAGTTTCAACTAGTCAAGTGCAATATATAAGCTCATCAAAGCTAAACAAGGTACATAAGACATGTTATGTGTTTATAAATTGACCAACCTTATTTTCAAAAACCAAGAAACATAATGTCAAACATACTTTTGCTTTCTCCATTTCTCCTTTTTTTTTATTATTATTAAAAGAGAAAACAAATAAATCCTAGAATGAAATGCATGAATGTAATGCAATGCAAATCCTAAAAAAAACAAAAACACAAATACCAAAGAACAATGGTCACAGAAGATAGAGCAATGAAGCACAAGGACCATGTCAGAAAGACTCAATTAGGACGAGTCTTTTGCATCTAAAACCTTTTAGATGCATCACGAGCATTGGAGTTCTTATTCATATTCGAGTGATTTCCAACTCCAGGATTGGAATAAAGGTTCAACACCTTTACCAATTCACCAATAAGTGCCATAGGATCTTGTGCTTGAGGCACAAGCACTTTTGGTTTGTTTGCTCTCTTAGCAGCTTGAAGCTTGTAACAGTTAGGACGAATGTGTCCAGACTTACCACAATAATGACAAACCCAAGTAGGTTTACCATGCATCTTGTCCTTAGAAGGGGTAGAATCCTTAGGTTTAGACTCTCTCATATCAACCCTAATCTTCCTAGAAGGTGAAACTTCGACAGGTTTGACAACCTCACTCACAGGGGGTTTGACAGTTTCACTCACAACCTCACTCACAGAAGGTTCAGAAGAAGAAGAAGGAACAAAATTCGTGGAATGTGGTCCAGAATCAAAAATGCTTTCTACATATCCTAACCCAAATTTATCAGAAGGATACTTTTGAACATTCAGCATGTGATCAAGTTTAGAACTAGCAGATCTAGCAACAGATAAATCATGTTCCAAAGTTTTAACTTTATCAAGCAAAAGCATGTTCTCAGATTTAACATTGTTCAAAAGATCATTAGCATCAAACAGTTTAACAAGCAAAATTTTCTTTTCAAGCTCAAGAGATTCAATTTTCTTCAGGCCAAGTTCAACATTCATAGCATCCCTTGCAGCAATTTTGCAAAGTTTATTGTAGGCCTCTTGAAGATCTGCATCCTCAGAGAGTTCCCCATCAGAAGGGTTCTCTTCAATAGATACGCTTTCATTGACTACAGCTGTAGCAGTGAAAGCAATGAAGTTTCCATCCTCATCACATCCAGACTCATCATCAGAAACCTCATTATCGCTAAGGGTTACAGCCATAGCTTTACCCTTAGTCCTCAAGAATGTAGGACATTCAGATTTCACATGACCATACCCTTGACAGCCAAAACACTGAGGACCCAAAGAATTATTTGAAGATTGACCAACTTTTTCTCTAGGTTTTTCAAAGTTATTAACCTTAGTGGGATCATTCTTCCTAAAATTTCTAAGTTCAGCAGTGTAAGTACCTCTTGCCTTTCTGTTGGTATTCCTAAGAAAGTTTTTAAAGTTTTTGGCAAGATACGCAATCTCTGTAGCAGAGAGCTCATCATCAAATCCACCACCATCAACATCATCAACTGACTTAAGAGCCATTGATTTGGATTTGTTCACTTTAGGTAGGTCAGACTCATAGGACTGAAGAGATCCTACAAGCTCATCAACAGGGATGGAGTCCACATCTTTGCTTTCAGTGATGGCAGTCACTTTGGGTCTAAAGTCTTCAGTTAAAGATCTAAGTATCTTCCTAACAATTTTAGGTTGATCATAGATTTCACTCAAATTAATAACAGAATTAACAATATCATTCAGTTTGGCATAAAATTCATCAAATGATTCATCATCAGACATCCTAATGCTTTCAAACCTAGAAGTTAATTGCTGCAGTTTGTTTATCTTAACTGCCTTTGTGCCTTCATGCACAGTTTGGAGGATTTTCCAAGCAGTATGAGCAACCTCAACATTTGAGATCCTCTTAAATTCCTCCATTGAAACAGCATTGAAGATGGCATTCACAGCTTTGCTATTAAAGTCTGCTGCTTCTTTTTCAAAAGTTTGCCACTCACTCACAGGAGTAGTGGGCTTCTGCCATCCGTATTCAACGGAATTCCAAACCCTCTCATCAATTGATTTCAGGAATGCTTTCATCCTTACTTTCCAATAAGCATAGTTGTTCCCATCAAAGTGAGGAGGAACAACAAGAGAGTGTCCATGCTCCATGACAACAGGGGTCAAGGATCAGCTCAGAGATAAAAAAATCTCTAACAAGAGAGCTACCTGCTCTGATACCACTTGAACGGTTTTAGACCCCTTAAAAACAACCAGATTGGTTAGCCTAGATTAATTAGCCAAGTTGTTACTTAGTCAAATTATGCAATTCTAGGTTAAAACAATCAAATAATCATATCAAACATATAAAGCAGCAGAAAAATAAAAGATACAATGATATGATCACCCAGAAAACCACACGGTAAAAACTTGGGGAGGATTTGACCCACCAATCCTCAAGGCAAACCTGAATTCACTATGAAAGAATCGAAGTTCATACAAAAGGACTACAAGCTCCCCGCTTGACTTCCTAATGCTACCCACCAGTAGAACTTACTGACACGACCACGTGCAAGCTCCGAATCCACGGACTCCTTCTTTCTTGAATTCTTCAATCAGCTACAAGCACCCATGCTTGATATTCTTTAAGCTTCAATGGTAGCAACCGAGTTGATCATCAAGATGTTGATACTATCTCTATCTCGAAAACCCTAAGCTTTGTGTAAAGGAAAGCTCATCTAGATCTCACAAGAGATTTACACAAAACAGCAATGTATGAGCAACAATACAACTGGAGTAACTCATTAAACGTTTTGGGTTTTCTGTTTTTACCCTAGGTATATAAAGAAAAACCTAGCCACGTTTTTAGAGTTGCTCCAGTTGTATTGTTGCTCATACATTGCTGTTTTGTGTAAATCTCTTGTGAGATCTAGAGGAGCTTTCCTTTACACAAAACTTAGGGTTTTCGAGATAGAAATAGTATCAACATCTTGATGATCAACTCGGTTGCTACCATTGAAGCTTAAAGAATATCAAGCGTGGGTGCTTGTAGCTTATTGAAGAATTCAAGAAAGAAGGAGTCTATGGATTCGGAGCTTGCACGTGGTCGTGTCAGTAAGTTCTACTGGTGGGTAGCATTAGGAAGTCAAGCGGAGAGCTTGTAGTCCTTTTGTATGAACTTCGATTCTTTCATAGTGAATTCAGGTTTGCCTTGAGGATCAGTAGGTCAAATCCTCCCCAGGTTTTTACCGTGTGGTTTCCTAGGTAATCATATCATTGTATCTTTTATTTTTCCGCTGCTTTATATGTTTGATATGATTATTTGATTGTTTTAACCTAGAATTGCATAATTTGACTAAATAACAACTTGGCTAATTAATCTAGGCTAACCAATCTGGTTGTTTTTAAGGGGTCTAAAACCGTTCACATTTCTTACTTGATACAAGATTGCTCTTCTTGTTTTAGGTCTAACATATTCTTCAAGATGTTCCTGCATATTGTATATAAAGTGAAGTTGTATGCTAGTTAAATCTATTCCTGAGTTTAAGTCACTCCTAGTTAAATATTTAGTTTTGCCAAATCCGCCAAACCTGATCACTTTGTAAAATTGTTTTACTCTCAAACAACTTTAAAATTGCACCAAATTTAACAAGCAATGACTTTATCAGTTGAATATATAAACCGAAAATTTAAGCTCAAGGATTCACTCTTGCTCCGACTTCTAAATTTTTCTTTTCGGTTGGTTGAATCTGTATGTTATATATTCTACATAATACACAGTGCATTGTGGTTTAACTGAGTCTTCTAGCTGAAAATTTATGGCACCATGAGAATTCCATTCATCAAAACTTAAATTTCGAGCAACATTCAATGGTGCTATTTATTTCAGAATTAATACCATAGCCCTTTCAAAACACCATAAGAATATGCTAAACTAATTAAAACCAACAATTCTAATCATTACAAGTAATCTCTTCACAATGGCCAATTAGATGAGTATCTTTGTGAGTCTGAAATAGCATAGGCCTTCTAACTTTCTGGTCCATTAATTAGACAATTTAATGCTTTTTCTCAAATAATTTTGAAGGTTCTTTTGCCATTACAAATTTACAAGAAAATAAATTCAAAAACAAATAAAATGACCATCAATTCTGCTCTTTCTTTGCATAAATGTCCTTTCAAATTGAAATAGTATCCCACATGAAAGAGCCCATTAATTTAAAGAACGAGAATAGGAGGTGAAAAAGACCCCCAAATATGCGAATCAAACAATGCAAAAAAGGGAGACATACTCTGGAATAGTAAATCAAATGAAGATGATGCAAAGGAAATTAGTTTCAATGTAATAATAGTTCGATTTGGTATATCCATTAGAAGCCTTGAATCAGATGTCAAGGAATTGCTGCATTGGAAAATGTCTCTCTACCATGCAGAAGTCTAGGCAAGTGATCATAGCATTAAGGCAAGAAAAATTGAAACCCATTAAAATCACAATCATCCAATTCATCAGCATGTTAATACAATTCAAATCATAAAATAGCCAAAAGAAAATAAGAGCCATTATTTTCCCCCATTTTTGGAGGGAGAAAAATCTATTCCTAAAATTTTAAGTTACCCCTAGTTAAATGCTTACTTCTGCCAAATCTGGTAGGCCTCAGTTGCCAAACAAACACCACTCTACCCCCTTCAAAATCCCATAGAAAATATGTTTAACTAATTACGCCAATAAATCCAACCTAATACAAGTAATCTCTTGTGTATGACCAAGTAGATGTTGATCGTCATCAATATAAAATATTATATTCATTTTAACCTCAATTTTCCATTAAGTTACACAACTTAATGCTTTTTTTCTAGAAGCATTTTGGAAACTTATTGGCCATTAAAGCAACAGAACTCAGCGACAGATCAAATTACTAATTTCTTTCATTAGTTTTGTTCTTTTTTTGCATTGTTATATCCTTCAAGTTGTACCTATTTATTAATTAGTGTGTTAATTTAGTGAAAGAGAGTGAGAAGTAACAAAGATGCAAATCAAACAATACAACTAAAGAGGGAGACATACACTAGCATTCAACAACTCAAAAGAAATCAAACAAAGATGATGCAAAAGGAAATAGTTTCAATGTAATAACAGTACCTTGCCATGTTTCTCAGAAATTTGATCGAACTAAGACGTTTTCTGATAGGCCAAGAAAGTATTGACCCATTGTGATAAATTAACCATTTAATTAGCCAAGTGAATTAATTAAGTTAATTAACATGCAATACACGTGATAGCACAAACAAATCACCAACTAAGTTAATATGTAGCGGAAAATAAAGTTGACACGGTGATTTGTTTACGAATGCGGAAAACCTCCAAGGCAAAAAACCCACCGGATGATTTTAAGGTCACCACTCCCGAGAATCCACTATTATCATAACAAGCGGTTACAAGTAAAGGAATCTCAGTACCTTATACCAACCTACAGTTGAACCTTTACCCCAATACCCAATTGTAGGGATGTGCAGGCAACCCGCCAACCCACCAAAACCAACTCGACCCAACCTAACACACCGGGTTGGGTCGGTTTTAGGGCTTTGTGGGTTGGGTTGGGTTACAAAAAAAATTTTGATAGTGGGTCGAGTTGGGTTTGGGTCATAAAATTCCAAACCCACCAAACCCAACCTGACCCACCCATATATTTAAAATATATTATATAATTAATAAATTTTTTAAAATAACTAGTTCTTCCTATCCTATATAAAAGCCAATTAGTTTACACAAACCCTAGTAAATTACTATTATTGTTTAGTCATTAGTGTTGTTTGCTTTTAAGGAGTTACATTGATACTAATTTTTGGGTTTTTTTTAATATATTTATATTTATATTTTTTTCTATTCAATTTAATAATAATAATAATAATAAATTTGTCCAACCCATGGGTTCAACCTGACCCATGTGGGTTAGGTTGGGTTGGGTTAGACTTATGTGATGGGTTGGGTTGGATTGAAATTTTTTTTGACCCACCATGGTGGGTTGGGTCAAAAAATCCCCTTAACCCGACCCATGCACACCCCTATCCAATTGGACTTGTTTTGTAGTGACAATCTCTCCTTTTAATGCACGACTCCCAGTACGTGACTAACCAATTCGATGTGCTGATCCCAATACGCAGCTTACACACCAACTTGAAAAGGATGTTGGCTACAAAGTTTTTCAATTCATTAACACGATGAAGATCACGAAACTCCTTGGTTACAAAACCCTACAGCATATAAACGCAGCAGCTTCTTCAAGAGAAATATGAACTAGGGCATATGTCTCCGGTTCACAATATGCTTGTGAAATTTTTTTGCATTAATGTGCATCAGCTGTGATGACCCTTAAAACAATCATTATATATGTTTAGGGTTGTGAGAAAAGAAAGCCCAAACATCTATATACGGATTGGAGTGAAATCAGATCTGAAAAACTGATTTTCTTAAATCTCGATAGATAGGGTATTTATCGAGCAGCTGTCGAGCATCGGGCTAAACTGCCTTTTAAACCTCGATAAATGCTATCTATCGAGCTAGCTGTCGAGTTTTAAAATCCAGCACTTCTTCACTTGTTTCTTGAATAGACTTGCATGGCTTTAACACTTGGACTTGAAATCTTGTTCCCTAAAGCATTAAACACATCCTAGATCTATCCAATTACAAGTAAAATGCGTTTTGTCAAAGGATTAGCCAATTCTATATTAACATATGTTCCTAATATGATTCACATATGTCCTAACATTTTCATATTCTTCAACTGTGGATATGGATTGAAGTCGAAATCATTGTTTACAGAGGGATAAACCAATGAAGAAGAACCTAAGTTAAACCCATGACCAACGGTTAAGTCCAACTCCAAACCAAAATCCAACCAATTTGTAACATTCATTGGAAACCCTAGATCGGATGGCAAAGAAAGGTGGTCAATGTCATTAAGGACTAAAGGAGGTTAACGTTCTGTTAAATATGAGTCATTATGCACTGCGTTCAAAGGGATGGGCAATTGATGATGATAACAAATCACAACCATCATTGTGAAAGCTCATCAAACTTGAGTGAAGCCCCTTATTTGTCTACTCCATTGAAAGCTTCAAAGCTTCTACATTTTTGAAATTGTAAGAAGTTGGCAAAGGAGGCAATAAATGCTAGAGCTCATTGTAATGTGAGGACGACCCCCCACCATCCATAACATTTGGGATGGTTTTTCGATCACTGTAAGAAGGGTGCTATTTTTTTGGTGTATCTTGTATCTCTAAAACACTGGTGATGTTCAGGTCTGCAATAGCCAATAACTAGCATATCCCTAATTAGACCATCTGAATGAAGATGCTCCCACTGAATGCATGGAGCCCACCTCCTTTAAACATTGGCAATGGGTTTGAGCTCCACACAAACATGAGCAGCTATTTGCTACTAAGGGCCTGTGTTAACAAAAAGTACTCCCACTTGGCCACTCATTATTGTACAATTTATGCAGGATAAAACTTTGACTTTGTAGAAAATACGGTTCTTATTCAACTGCGTTTAAGAAAATTAAAATCATAAATATCAAATAAAATAAGAACCATGATTTTCCCCTTTTTGAAGGGAGAAAAATATACTCTTGAGATTCTAAGTCACTCCTAGTGAAATTCTTAGTTTTGCCAAATCTTGCATACCAGTCCACTTTGTAAAAATGTTTTAACCCTAAAAAAGACTTTGAAATTGTACCAAATTTAACAGGGCAATGACTTTATGGGTGGACCATATAATCAATGGAACCACGACCATTCCATCAATTAAACTTTTACTTCCAGCAACTTTCACTCAAGTTATCTTTTTTTAGAACTAATACCACTGAGCCCCTCCAAAACCCCATAACTAATATGCTCAACTAATAAAACCAATAATTCTAATCATTATAAGTAATCTCTTGACAATGGCCAATAAGATGTTGATCTTTGTGAGTCTAAAAAAGTATAGGACTTTGGACTTTACTTGTCCATTAAAAAGTAATCTCTTGACAATGGCCAATGCTTTTCTCTTGGATAAGATTGAAATCTCTTTTAACATTACAAGATATAGAATTCAACAACAATATGACCATGGATCCTACTTTCTCATTGGGGTCTTTGTCACTTCCCATTCTTTTTCTCTAAATTATTACCCTGTATGAAAAAACCCATTAATTTAGAGAAAGAGAATAGGAAGTGTCAAAGTCCCCCAAAGATGCAAATCAAACAATGCAATATAGTGAGACATACTCTAGCATTCAACAACATTAAAAAATCAAATAAAGATGATGCAATGGAAAATAGTTTCAATGTAAAAATAATACCTGGGAATATTTCTTTTAGACAGGGATGGGATATTAAAGAAGAAACCAACTCAAACCCATTTCCATTGGAAGCCTCGAATTAAATGTCACCTAGTGTTATCAAGGTCTCCTGCGTCAGAGTTTGCTAAGACACCCAAGATTCGTATGTGGACCATTAGAAGTGGAGAAAGGAGTTAGTAAAGGTGTGAGTATAGTGTAGTCAGATTCATCAACATTTTGAAAGTTGTCTTGGATGATAACAAGGAGAACAAATGCATTCCGCATGCACCCCCATCCTCACAATCATAGGAGCAAATTTTCCAAATTTACTTGTCCAATGAGAGATTTTACTTGAAATCTCAACATGATTCTGATCACCTTGCATCAAGTCTCCAAATGTCCTCTGTAACTGGCTATGAGGCTCACCGTAAAACCACAGATGATCACACTTCAGATATTAAAAGAATGCCGGCTTAATGAAAGGTCGCTTATGACCATTGATGAAAATTCTAAGATCACAAATCAAATCGATTATATCATCATGAATAGAACCGTAGCTATCATTATTAGCAAAACTATCTTTCAACGGACCTAGATGAAAAACAACACAAAGAGCAAATGTGAGAAATTTAGGACCAACCCAGAATAATATGGAACTCCAACCACTTTGGAATCTTCTTTCATGGTACTCTAATATCATATCTCTCTCCAAAATCAATCATCAGATACACATCTAGAGTGGGAACGAACTCATCTTTAATTATGTCAAACTTGGAGAAGGAGACCCAGGAAGAGAAATCAATCTGATGCGATAATTTGTGATGTGAATGCAAATCCATTAATACGTTCCCTTTCACACCTACGCATTTCATGTCTTGTGGAAGTCCCAACTTTCTTTCAAACTGCATGCAATTCAGAATTTTGATTTTTGAGAAATTGAAGTTTAGCAAATCTACTAAATGTATTTGCAAAGGTAACCAAAATTGTTTCTATTATATTACTTTAAGAGAGGGAGAGGTACCCGAAGGATTAATTTTCTTGATGATTCTAAATTCAACAAAATGCAGCTTTTCGCATCTATTCTTCTTATACCTTCTAGAAGCTTTGGAATTTTTTTAAGGAACTTGGAATCCCTAATTAGAAGCCAACGTAATCTATTGAATTTGATAATACTTTCTCATAGGTTCAAATCTTTACTTTTCTCTGAGTGGGTGAAACATGAAGTCAACTTTTTTTTTAAAAAATTCAACATCGAAAAACAATATTTTGAAGAATTGCATGGTGCATGTCTGCCAATCCCCACACCCTTTGGAAATTGGACATTACCATAAAGTAAGATTTGGCAAAGTTGTTGCAATTCATAAATGCTAATTGGAAGTTGACACAAATAGAAAAAGGAACCTATATCTAATGGCAGTTTTTGCCAAAATTAGATACTTTAAATTTTCCATTTCCTGTGGAATATCGAGGAACCTCTTAACCCTTTTGCAACCATAAAGACTTAAAAGTTTAAGAGATTTCATCACGATGCAGCTTGGAAGAATTTGAAGTTCAAGGCAACTCCAAAGGTCCTAACTTTCAAGCCTATCAAGATATCCAATAGAGTCAAGAATCTTGACTAATTTTCTACAATAACGAGATCTAATTTCTTTACATTTGAGCTAGCACTAAATAAGTCTGGTAATTTCCTAATGTGTTGACAATTGCGAAAACTCTTATGTGTAAAGCTTCTACTTTTTATCCTCTGTAGAAAAAAATCAAAATTTAACTTCAATAAATGTTAAAATACAAATTAATGATGTTATAATAATTTATAAATAAATAACAAATTACTATACCTTGAAAAGCTTGTCCAATATAATCCGACTTTGAGGCATGTTGAGTGCAACAAGTTTTTGAGGACAAAAATTGGATGGTATGAAGGATAAAGAAAACTCTAGCCAATTAAGCACCCTTGATCCATTACGAAGATATTCAAGACCTCTGTAAATATCTACATTACCAACTATAAGGAACTTCTGATTTTTCGTCTTTTCAAACCAATTAGCTTCTAGTTGCAACTTTGTTGGTTTAGGCGAGACTATCATCATGCCTCGAATGTTGTCTGATCCCTGATTAGACCAAACATTTAGTTAATTACATTGTACAAAATAATTCACTAAAAATATAATGCCTATTAAATTATAACCTTGTTAATAGACTTTAATTTTCTTCCATAACTAAAGAAAGAAATATATCAAGGAAAAAAATCCAAAAATAAAATAGCCATTAAATTTTCCCTTTAAAGAAAAGAGAAAAGGTGAATGACACCAAGTTATACCTTATTTTCCGTTAGTACTTCAAAAGCATCCTCATAATACTAAATTCTACTGCGTAGTTTGGGATTTTGTGGTGATTCTTGTCGGACAATCTCTCTACCCATTTCTTGTAGCAAGTCATGCATCCATAATTTGTTAAATCGATCAACATTTATAAGAAACTTATCAATAAGTTTTTGAATACTAATAACTGGGTATAGATTGTAAGAATTTAGGATATCCACAACATAATCCTTGAAATGACCTTTGAGGAAACATGCAAGATAAAGAAAAATATTTTGTTCCGTATCATCCAATCCTTGATAACTTGGAGTACTTTTTGAATATCTTTGTCAGGAATCCTTTCATACTTATCTAATGTGCTTTTCCATTCCATTTCACTTCTTCCATGCAAATTGGCACCAATTATTGATAGAGCTAATGTAATGACCTTGGCATAACATATAACTTGATTAGTAAGTTCTAAATAATGTTCCTCAAGTTTGTTTTTTTGAAAGGCATGCATACTAAATAGTTCAAGAGCTTCATAATCACCTAATTCGTTAACCATGTAAGTTGAATGACATATTCTTAAAGTATGTGACAAATTTTTATTTCTTGTTGTTATAATGATTTGACTTCTAGAAGCAAACCAATCATATCCTCCAATCAATCTTTCTATTTGGTTTGATTTATCCACATCATCACGAATTAAATGAATTCTTTTATTGCGAAGTATGTTCTCTATCGCAACAATTCCTTTCAATTCACTGCACACCTTCAGTTGTCTATTCCCTAGGGTCTCACGAAGAAGCATATCTTGTAGTTGGATAATGCCATCAAATGTCCTTGACTTTTCTCTAACATTTTCCAAAAAGTAGCTTCTTTCGAAATAGTAAAATATCTTGTTATAAACAGCTTTTGCAATGGTTGTTTTACCCACTCCACCGGGGCCATACATTCCTAACATACAAACATCATTTGACCCAATATCTAATTGCAATATTATGGACTCTACGCGAGAATTTATTCCAACTGGGTATTTAGTAACAAATAATGGCATCTGATCTAATTTAGAATTTGAGATCTCTTCAACAATTTCTTAGATAAATTCAAATTCTGTATAGCTGTCATTCACAAAGCACACAAGACATGTAAATAATTAGACTATAAAATTGAAATATGAACCTAAACTAAATTCAAGATGTTCAATTTGAGCATTACAACTAAAGTTTTTTATTTTTTAAAGTAAGCCTAATTTAATTTATAGGCCTAAGAACTACAATTTGATTTTTTTTTCTAATTATTGTTTTCTGGGATTAGTTTTAGGTTTTTGCAAAAAAAATTGCATGGAAAATCTAGTTAGATGAGGGGCGCAAACTTATAGAAACCCTGCTTAATACTTGAACAAAATTATTAAGAATTTCTTCTAAATAAAATTTTAAACCACATGTTAGAAAAACTCCAAATTATTTAGTAAGATAATCAAATATTTTGTTATTTTATTTTTACTATTGAGCCATAGCTAAGATATGACCCAAAAAAAAATCCATAATTTGGAAAAACATAAAAATTAAAAATTAAAAAGGATAGGCATCACATAGTAGTAGTTGTTTAACAATAAAATCTATTGGTCATTACAAAACTATTAAATCTTTTCCTTTTATGAGAAAAACCATTAGATTTTTTTTTTCTTTTAATGAGAAAAACCATTAGAACTTGTAAGGCATAAATGTAGTCATTAAATATAGGAACATACTCATGCTTGTAATGCCAACTAGACACCAAGGAATAGTCTTTCTTTCTACCACAAGGAAACCCAAATTAATTTTTCCTTCTCCAACTAGAAAACCTAATTGACTTTCCAAGTCACAAATAGAATTTGAGGTAATTTCCCAACAATCTCCACCTTGACTCAAATTCCATCAATCATCCTCAGCTATCTTCTTTCCTCTTGGGATAGCTCCACCTTAAACAAGTAGTTCTCGCCTCCTCTTGAAATAGCTTCACCTTAATGAAAGCAATCCCTTCTATTCCATCTTAATTCATACAAAGAGTCATCCACTAAATAAACCAAGCTTTGATACCACTATGGTCTTTTCTTTCACAACATTGTGTGCAACTAATCTTGATAGAGTTAATCCAATATCTAAAGTCTGTTCCATCAAACTTTCCAATTCCTGAAGCCTAGCCTTCTTCTCCGGCCATCACTTCTACTCTAACTTTAGCTCTGATACCACTTGTTGGATCCTAAATAATATTATCAACAATATTAGCAATCCAAAATAACAATAACACACAAGAAAACAAAATTTATGTGGAAACCCTTTCTATTTGAAGGGAAAAACCATGGGACAAAACCCGAATAATTTTACTATTTATCAAATCAATTACAATAATTCTTGTGCATGTCTCGTGACTAAAGAAAAATCTCTCGTTTTTTTCTTTGCTCTCACACACACACTCTTTGTGTCTTGAAGGCAACAACACTTTGGTATGTCCTCCTTGGCAATCTCATTGAAGGCGGCAACTCTTTACTCTCTCCTCTTTGGCTATCTCATCAAAGGCGGCAACTCTTTGCTCTCTCTTTCCTCTTGTGTTCCTCCCAAGCGAAAATCCTTTTTCCTCTCTTGGTTTCACGCTCTATTTTCCCTCTCCCCATATTGAGGACCCTTGGACCAAAAGCCATCAAGTTCTTTGTAGCATTGTCTATTTATAAGAGTCTTTTTCTATTCCCTCTTGGATTAGGAATACATTACCTCTTTAACAAGGAATTTATTCCCTCTTGGACTACGAATACATTTCCTCTTTAACAAGGCTGCAACTCTTTGCTCTCTCTTTCCTCTTGCGTTCCTCCCAAGCAAAAATCCTTTTTTTTCTCTCTCTCTTAGTTTCACGCTCTATTTTCTCTCTCCCCCATATTGAGGACCCTTGGACCAAAAGCCATCAAGTTCTTTGTAGCATTGTCTATTTATAAGAGTCGTTTCCTATTCCCTCTTGGATTAGGAATACATTACCTCTTTAACAAGGAATTTATTCCCTCTTGGACTAGGAATACATTTCCTCTTTAACAAGGTGGCAACTCTTTGCTCTCTCCTCTTTGGCTATCTCATCGAAGGCGGCAACTCTTTGCTCTCTCTTTCCTCTTGCATTCCTCCCAAGCAAAAATCCTTTTTTTTTTCCTCTCTCTCTTGGTTTCACACTCTATTTTTCCTCTCCCCATATTGAGGACCCTTGGACCAAAAGCCATCAAGTTCTTTGTAGCATTGTCTATTTGTAAGAGTCTTTTCCTATTCCCTCTTAGATTAGGAATACATTACTTCTTTAACAAGGAATTTATTCCCTCTTGGACTAGGAATATATTTCCTATTTAACAAGGTATAGACTTCCTTCCACACCAAGAAATAGTCTTTCATTCTACAACAAGGAAGCCCAAATTAATTTTTCCTTACATTTCCATGAATTTTATACGAAATTAAATGAGATAGTGAACTCTATTTTCAACCTAAACAAGAAAATCCCGGAGCAAAGAATTGTCAAAAACATTATGTAATGTTTCCCTATAAGGTTCCGACCCTAGGTCACTACTATTGAGAAAAAGTAAGGACCTTGACTCTGTCAAGATAGAGGATTTAGTTGGTTCACTTCAAACCTCCGTCACTTTGCCTTAACGTAAGAGGATAGCATTCACAATAATTAATTTGTTTATATAATGTGTCGAGTTAAGAAGTTGCTTAAGGAATTCAAGTTTCAGAAGACCTTCTCCAACAATCAAGATAGAAAGTTTGTTCGACCTCGCTCAAGCAAGATTATTTAAAACAGTATATATACTTTGTTGAACCACATTTTTAACCTATCTTTCTCATACATAAATGCCGCCCTTGTTGCACTCATTGTTATTAGGTGAGAGGCAGCCGTATCACTACCCTCGCAAGAACCAAAGTTTCTTGAGCCTGAACTTCAAAAAACCTCACCGTTGAGTGTTTTCTCTTTGAGGTTTGTTCCTAGAATTTCTCCAAGCAGTGTTTTATTCAAACACAGAATTTGTTGGCCCTACTTGTTTGATAATTTTGTATGTTGTTGTGGACGAGTTTGTTCGCGGAAGAGATTTAAGAGTGATGGAAATTTATTTTGTGAAATTAGTAAGGGTGGTATCATTTTGCAGGGCTAACGGCAATTCAAGTAATTGAAATGAATGGAAGTGTTAGATTGAATATGATTTGAAGAGGATGAAATTGAAAAACATTAATCTTTCGGGATCAAATAACAAATAACTCAAACTTGAAGACTGTAAAATGTAATTTAAAGTAAATAAGAAGGAAAGAGAGAGAAATATTAGGTGATCAAGCATAAGAGAAGACCTGTTAAAAGAGTGATTATTAGATACTCCCAAAGTACAGTGACGTAATGCTCTATCCTCTCACATTTATGGTAAGTCTGATTAATTAAATTTATGGTGAGATCTAACATGAAGAAGGGAGCACTGTGTCATCTTACTCTAGAAGTACCCTATAATTTTTTCCATTTAAAAAAAAATAAAAAGTATTTTTCATAAGAGAGAAAAGACGAGGAAATGAGAGATTGAAGAAAAAGGAAAAATAAAAGAGAAGGGGGATTGATTAAAAAATAGAAAGAAGCAAAGTAAAAAGTAGATTCCACTTAAAAGAAAAGTAGTGGGGGAGAGGAAAAAAAAAGTAAGAAAAAAGAGAACCATTAAAAAAATAGAAAAGATGACTAATTAGTAATTATGATAAGAAAGATGAGGAAAAGAAATAAAAAAAAAAAAGAAAAAAAATAAAGAAAAGAAAAGAAAAGGAGAAGGAGACAAAAGGGAGGCGGCTGTAAAATTATAAAATAAAAGCATAAAAGGAGAGAAAAGATAAAAACAAAAGAGAGAGGTAGATAAAGAAAAAGGAAAAAAGAGAATGTGAAAGAATATATTATAAATATTTTTTTTAAAAGGAATAAAGACAGAAGAAAGAGGAGGCTGACAAAAAAGAAGAAAAAAGATAAAGCAGAGAGACAAAAGAAGAAAAACAAAAGAGAAGGAGATAAAAAAGGGTGGGTATAAAATAAGAGAAAAGATAAAGGAAATATGAGTAAAAAAGAATGAATAGGAAAAAGATCAGAAGCACCGAGCGGCCGAGCCAATTTTTAAAATCTATCAAAATGTTCCTTAAACATTGGGAATATTCTAATGGGGTGTATATAACGTAGAATGAGCTTTAGCAATGCACTAAAAACACTTGCATGCATTATGTATGATGTATCTCTGAAAGTTTTTCTCAGCTCTTGCAACTTTTCTCTGGACATGGAATGTTTTTCTCAGCACTACCAATGTATGTCTGAAAAGTTTTTCCCAACACAAGGGAAATTCTAGTTTTTGGTTTGTCTAAGTTAAGTTTTCGGTGTTTTATTTGTTTAAAACGAAATCAAGAAATGGTCTTTTTATATTATTTAATGAGCAAAATAAACAAATAAGCTACTTTTTATTTTGTTTTTGTTTTTAGTTAATGATGTGTTACCACTTACCAGTTAAACTAGGTTACCAGCTGACT
The DNA here is from genome assembly GCA_019022515.1 of Quercus aquifolioides. Taxonomy (NCBI): domain Eukaryota; kingdom Viridiplantae; phylum Streptophyta; class Magnoliopsida; order Fagales; family Fagaceae; genus Quercus; species Quercus aquifolioides. The sequence continues at coordinate 100,343,961 of CM032333.1, read as the reverse complement.
AGAATCCACAACTGCCAAAAAAAAGTTAAGTTTGTTTTCTTTTCTTTTTTTTGGTTTTTATTTAATGATTTTTTACCAGTTAAGTTTTGACATGTCACATTATATTCCATGTTTTCTTTAACATTTTTGACATTTAGGTTATACAATAACATTTTTTTTCCCAAAATACAATAACATGTTGACAAATGTTAATGACAATGTTAACACATGTAACAATGAACATTAACTCCAAAATAGACATCATACCTTCAAAAACTTCAAAGCATCATAGAAGGATCGTAATCAAAAACACGTTCATTTGTTTCCTTATATGTCCATAAATTACACGGAAGAGTCCCATAAATTTTTTTAGTTGAATGCATGCATGCACTGATCCAACCAAGCCATCATAAGTTTGTTAAACCCTTTCGTTGAAAAAAAATGTCAAATCCTCTTTTATTTCATGCCCCTCCATTTTTTTTTATATATAGTTTGGCTATTATTAGAAGTGAACGTCATAAATTGAATCTCTCTAAAATATATATATATATATATACAATTTGGCTACAAGCTTAATTGCAACATTGGGCTACAACACACAATAAAAGATGATACGTGTCCCTATCATATGCAATTAATATTGTATTGCACATGATAAACACATATATCATCTTCCTATTATGGGTTGAAGCCTAAAACTCTAACCAAGTTTGTAACCAAATTTTGTTCATGTAAGGTTGAATTTATTCAACCATGTGTTGGCTTTATTTCGTGCCAAATTTGCTTGTAATTCAGCAATTAGAAACCTTGTATTTAGGTGAGAATAATGTAAGGGTTGTGTGTGAGAGAGTGTGAAGATTTGATCAAGTGTGTGCATTCAAAGAGCTTCTCGCGACTAGAATTCGCAACTGACTAGCGAGTGGTGACTTGCCAAAAGTGTCACACGTGTGGAGCATGCAGAAAGGTGAAGATCATGACAGCTGGATCACTACAGGACAAGAAGTACAATCTAGCCATTATGTTATTTGGTGACTGGAACTCACGACTTGTCCCAATCGCGAGTGAGTCGCCCAAGCCCCCTGTCAGTGAGAAGGTTATTTGGTGCTTGGGAAGCAATTCAAAGAGGACCAATTCATTTTATTGATGCAATGGGCTTATTGCTAGATTCGGTAAGCTAGAGAAGACAAGATTAGGCTCAACCCTGTTGGAGCAAGAAGCTTTGAGGGCTTAGATGCATCGGGTAGATTAGGCTTGGAGTGTCTATTGCTATTCATATATCCTAACTGATTTTCTAGTGGATCATTTCACCGCTTGGAGGGCAGCGGAGAGGTTTTTTGCCGAGTTCTTTGGTTTCCTCTTTGATAACACGTGCCGGTGTTATCTTGTTTTTGCTTCTCTCTAACCTTTACTCTTTGCTTTTAATTATTGCTGTGTTGTGATTAATTTATGGCTTAGAGTTATTTGCTTGTTTGGGTATAGCTTGTACTTATCATTCCGCACATATATTATTTGGGTATAAGCTTGTGTTGGTAATTTTGAAATTGGGGGTCAAAACATTCACTAATGTTTTACACACCAAGTGAACTTTCAGTTCATCCATATATATTTGGTTTCTTACCATTTTACTTTTTGTTTGGTGTACAACCTTACAACTTTACTTGGTTTATAGTGTAATCCTAAGGCTCTAAATGATTCAAGCCGTTCAAAATCACTCAGCCTTGGTTCAATAAAAACTCCCGCTCTATTTGTTTCAATGGAAAACTTTGTATAAGGATAGTTTTCTGTGTTTTCTAGCGTTTGGTAGCATCAAAAATACTAAGTTAATGGAAAACTATCTTTGGTCAACAAAACAAGTATAGCTTATTTTTAGAGATTATTTTCCTCTAAATATTTTTGAAAACAACTCCATCTCACAACAAGCCAAATAAGAGAAGTTATGAGATTGTTTTTCAACTTATTTTAGGTTGCTACCAAACATAGGAAAATGAAATCGTTTTATGAAAAATACGTTTTGAAAAATGACTCAATCATTTTCTAGAAAATGTTATCGCCAAAACAAACAGAGTGTTCATGTTTGTTTGTTTATAAAAAATCCAAGTTTGAGTTGTAGTTTTAGACTTGTTTAATGAACAAACCAAGCCAAGCCAAAAAAAAAAAAAAAAAAAAATCATGAACATTAGAGCTCAATACAATATAAGTTGAGCCAAGGCTCATTTATGGGCTTAGTAATAAGTTTGATATGAGCTTAACAAATAAATTCATATCTTTCTAAGACTTTAATTAATTAGGAGTTGGAATCCACTCGTCCAAACTAGGTAAGCTAGATAATAAATTTGATATGTGCTTGATAATGTACTTGTGTTAGATCTCAAGTTCAAATGTTTGATATTATTAAGCTCGAGTTTGAGCTTGATATAGAGCTTGAGTTTGGCTTGAAAAATGATTTAAGCTAAGCCAAGCCGAGCTTGAGTATTTAAACTTTTTGATGAGCTCAAACTTGAACATTATTTGTGGACTTTATTCAAGCTCAAGCCAAACTTGAACATGTTACTTTTGGTGTCATGCCAAATTTGAACATTCACTACACGACAAGGCTTGTCTTGTTTACCACCCTATATCTAATCCCCACACAACTCATTTTGCACACATACATACATTTTTCAATAAGACTAGGGTTACAACTAAACATCATAATAATTACATGACACTTAATTTATCTACGATCTCACACAAAGGCCTACCAAAATCTATAACTATAACTATAGGTGTCTATTGACCCACCTAACCTGAGCAACCCAACTAAAGCCGACTTGACTTGATCTAACCATGAAAACCAAAATTTTGGCAAGGTCCACCAACTCTAATGCAAAACTCAGTCAACTCTGATGGAGATTTGCTAGATCTAACAATATCTTTCTTGTGTAATGAGCTAATTAATTAAAAAATTTGTTAAAAAATATAATAATATTTTACAAATATTATTGAAAATATGATAATAATTAATGAGCTACTTGAAATTCTAAATTAACTATCATCATAAATACATAGATTGAGTCACGCCGAGATGATATGTAGTGTGAAAGCATATAAAAATACAAAATTATGATAAATTATTAAAATAAAAATTTTTGTTTAGAACTTCTCGTAAAAATTTTATAATATATATAATTTGAGTTGGCAGGAATAGAAGTTTAAATTTCTTAAAAAATTTTAAATAATAGATTTTAAAACTTATAATCTTTTGGAATAGAATTTTAATTTTTTGAAAATTGAGTGATAGATTCTTAGATAAATTAAATTATCCTAATAATTAATACGATAAATATAATTTTAATCGGAGTAAATAATGTTATTTCTTAAAACTTAGGTAACAGCGTTTTCATTATATTAAACTATAATAACAATAAATAAGATAAACTAATTTAAAAATAAATGAGAATGTAGTAATTCACTTGTAGTAGTGTAGACACCCATTTTTGCAACTCTCATTTAACCTCACTTGCATTGCATCATGCACCACATTGCATATCATATCACAGGGAAACACTTTAATTTTTGACCATTTGATTTCTAATTTCATTGCATGATATGAATTTTGAAGTCGTAATGATCAAGACAACAATTCATGAGCCTTAATTAGATAATCGAATTGAAATATATCAACAAAAAAAAAAAAAAGTTTTAATAATAAAATGCACTTGCAAATTAAGTCCCAACCATACATGGTTATAATTTTTAATTATAAGGGGCCTATTTTTAGTTTAATTTAAATTACATGATATGTCATAATGCTATTGGTTGAGTACATATTCTACAGTAAGGTTGCATGCAACTGATTTAATCCAGAGACAAAGCATTAATCGATTCCTTGCCAAGTTGGTAAAAATTAATTAATTAATTGAATATATTTGGAATTAATTTTCTAAACTTAAGAACCAAGAAAGTCCGAAAAAAATTGTAGAAATTTGGAGGAAATCAAAACACCACTAAAACAAAAGATGACGAACCAAAAAAGAAAATATACAAGAAAGATTTGGACCAAGATTGGATCAGCACTTGGACCAGATCTCCTAGATTTCCTTCCTTTTTTGCTTAGGCTTGCGCCCCTCTCAGTTTGACTGTAAGACCTACATTTTCCAATCAAAAAATCTAAGGTTATGTTTGGTAACAATTTTTGTTTTCTATTTTCAAAAACTTATTTTTGAGAATATAAAGAAAAAACAATTTTCTTGTATTTTTTAAATCAAAAAACATGTTTGGTTAGTTGAAGTTAAAACAATAGTTTTTTGAAAAAAAAAATAGAAAATACTAAAATATGTTGTTACTAGGATTTGAACTCTAATGCTAACTTATTAAATGAGACAGATTTATTAAATTAAAAGCATGTTTTCATTGACTTTTGAAAATTAGAAACTGAAAACAGCCTTCTGCGTGTTTTCAGTTTCCTTCACTAATTGAGTTTTGGAACAGCTTTTATTTTCAGTCCATTTTAGGTTGCCAAACAAGTTTTTTAGTCTTAAAAATAGAAAATTGCTTTTGAAAACAGAAAATAAGGGGAAAAAATAGTTACCAAACATACACTAATTTTCCTGAGCCCCATATTTCCTAGAAACTCATCGGTAACCCTCAGCCTTCAAATAAATACCCTTATCCAGTATCAAACTAAAGCACACCAAATTTCAAATCCATGCCCTAGAATTTCAAAGAAAAATGAAAAGTGTTCTCTCTCTCTCTCTCTCTCTCTCTCTCTTTAATAGTAGGAAGGTTCATTTGGTGTCTTGGACCTCCTAATCTCAATTCACTAGAAAGGATAGCTTGGTCCTTCTGGTCTTAAGCTACCAACTTCCTATTCATGAATTTTTTTTGTTTGGACTGCTCAGGAGTGCCAATGCATGCAAGTAATGTTTCTAACCTCCTCTTTTTAATTATGCTCTAACTTTTTGATTCAAGCATGCTTTACTTTTGTTGTTTTTCATATGTCCTTGGTTACTAGCATGTTAATTCTAGGTAGGAATGGCAACAAACGGGTTTGGGGTGGGTTTCCCATTCCCCACCTTCAGTCCACTTCCGCTTCCACCGGGGGGGGGGGGGGGGGGGGGGGGGGGGGTTGGGGGTGGGGGTGGGCGTGGTGGTGTTTCCCCCACCTCATTCTAGTAGGTACCCGCAGGTGCTCATGAGTACCTTTCCTACCACACTCAAATTTTTATATATATATATATAATTTATTAAAATTTTATTTTGAACGCATTAAATTAAAACTCATGAACATTTAAAAAAATAAAAAAAATAAAAAAGATCTAACATTACAAAACCTTATCAAAGTATAACAATACAACAATTCAAGTAATAAGAAATACAAAAATAATTCAAACATGGCAATACAATAATTAAAAAATATAAATAACGTAATTATTAAAACAAAAAAGTATAAATTCAATAATACAATATATAAAAAAATCATAAATTTAAAATTAAAAGGCTAAAAATGCATATATGTCTTCTAAAAACCTATAAAAATAATTTTTTGATTATTTTAATATAAACGAGGCAAGAGTGTGGGAAAATATTAACCCCCATCCCCGCCCCATTTGTTATGCGGGGCGGGTAAAGCCCATCCATTAAGGGTGGGTAGGCGGGCACCGACGGGTGCGGGTTTAAATTGCCACCCCTAAATCTAAGTTGTTTTTAGCCTTTGCATGTGTTAGGGTTTTTCAATTCAAAAATCATGTTCATATGCTCCGAATTTAGATGAAGCAAAGCTATGTATTTTTGCTTTTTATTGTATCTAGGGCCAAAGATTTGTAGTTTTTTTTGTTATTATCAAGAGATGTACAATTTAAATTCATCAATAAGAAAATACATTTTTCAATTTTTTATTTTCTTATTTTTTAGATTAATTAAGTGGCGACTTCATTGTAAAACTCTTAATCTAGGAGGGTAGAAAATGTCAGTAGAACCTTCACTCTTGAGAGGCACCAATACAACTCCACTCATTCGTGTGAATTATGCCAAAACCTACTCTAAAAGGTTTAGGCTAGGGGCATGGTCTCTCACAAATAGAGAGAAGGTAGTTACTTGGTGTAACCATAGCTTCAAGAACCCTACTTTTAACATAATCACTTTATGTAACCATGATTTCTATAACTTCATTTTTATTGCATAGTATATGATGTTTTACAAATTTTATAAAGCAACAAGTCTAGAGGCAAAAAAAATATAATAATAATAATAAATCATAACTATGGAACAAATCGATATTGATAGGTGACAAGAAAAAACTGATGTTAATTGTGGACTTAAAAGAAAACTATTAAAAATTTATCAACTCTATTGTAATAAAAAAATATTTTAAAAGTATTATGTCTATAGCATCACTCATTATAAAAATAAATAAATAAATAAATAAAATAAAAGAAGAAAAGAAGAAAAAAAAGGGTGGGACAAGATAAACCTTCATTTTATTTCATTGCTTCTTCTCTAAGATTCCACCGCCAATAATGCTGAAGCTTAAGAAAACTATTTAATTACTTCGTCATATTTACCAAAATATCCTACAGTGGCAAAACCTAACATTTGCATGTTTATATATATTATATAAGGATTATGGAATCAACTTTCTCATTTCTCAAATCGCACACACAACCACCCCTCTCCTAATTTGGCAACAAATAAAAAGAAAATAATACTAATTAAGGCTATACCAAGTGTCAAAGTTAACTTATAGAGAAGGAAAAGCTACCTTATAAGTAGTTAAAAAAAGTTAATCAAGTGCCTTATAACTTAATTCTTTGGTATTTTTAACGAAAACATCTAGTATTAAAATTCAATTATCTCATTATAACTATTGAATTATAAAATTAAAAAAAATTAAAAAAAAAAAAAAAAATTGTAAGAGTTCAAAATTTTATTTGATTTAAAAGCAATTAGAGAGAGAGAGAGAGAGAGAGAGAGAGAGAGAGAGAGAGAGAGAGAGAGAGAGAGAGAGAGAGAGAGAGAGAGATAAGCACACTCACCTATAGTGCATATTGTTTGCATGATGGTTGTCTTCTAAAAAACAGTGATTTTCTACAGTATAAATAGTAGTGACGTTCTAGAGAGACATTATGCGAGTGTCTGTGTGTGCACTTTCATTGGAGAAGATGCTTCCAGGTTACTCATCTCTATCTTTCTCTTGGATTTGTTTGGATGCTTGGAATATTTCATTGGGATTCCTTGGAAATGAACACGAATTATATATTTTATATATATGGGTCGTATCTCTCTGCTGACTCTGTATCTCCCTCCCTATCTCTCTCTCTCTGAAATTGAAGTTGATAATGTTTTCTTTCAACATAAGGGTCGCAACCCGCGAGAGCAATATTTTCTTTCATTGAAATTTTGTATGGATTGGACTTTCTCTTGCACGAGCAAATACCCGAACATAAGCTCTTCTTGATTTGTTAGAATTCTAAGCTTTTTGTCACTAACATACCTCTTATTTTTTTCATTGATAGGTTCAGAACTCAAAACTGACTTCCAGAATCTTGACTCCATGGATCGGCTTCTTCGTTTTCACATCTTTATCTTCCTCCTCTTCACCCTTATCATTTCCACTTCTGTACAAGTAAGCAACGCCGCAACCAATTGCACTACTATTGACTGTGGCAAGGATTTCGTGTTGACAGCAAGGACACCATGTGAATCATGTGAAAGCACCCATGGAACCTGTTCAACCAATAGCCATGGTGATTTCGTTTGCCTTTGTAATGGAGCGAAGCATCGGTATAACTGTAATGGTCCAACTTAGTATTGTAGGGTTCTTGCTAGTTGCTTCTGAACCCTGCATGTCACGTGCATGGATATATTTGGAAAGTCCTGTCGTGTTTTAATAGAGGTGTATTGGGTAATGGGTTCATGTGTCTATGCATTCTCCTTAAAGTATGTACACAATGGGTGATTAATTAATCGAGACTCGTGGGGCTTCTATTGTGTTAAGCTGCTAGCTCTGTCCCCTCTTTTCTTCTATTGCACCTCATACAATACTAATGGATGGTTGAAGTAAAAAAGTTTTAAAAAATTTGAAAAAATTTAAAGTTAAAAAATGAGAATGATAAAAAAATGATGTGTGTAGAAATTGAGTAATTGCACCCGGTGTAATACCTAGGTATTACACTGGATCCAAATCCCTTCTTTTGTTTGTTTAAATTAAGGTTTTTTTTTTTTTTTTTTTTTTCAAATGCTAAAACACAAATTTCATTAAGGGGTGAAGTTTCATCAAATTGAGGCATGTAAATTGTACGAATTAAAATATATTTTTCTTGTAATTAACTTCGCACCTATTTGGTACAGTTTAATAGGTTTTTAAAAAGAAAAATTGGAAAACACAAAATTTGTCTTTAGTTTTCTTTACCCCTTTCTTCAATTTGATCTCGATGGAACAAATTCTTGAAGTTTATAAAATAGTAATCTAACTGGCATACGTGAGAATGGATATAATGTAGAGAAGGTCACCACTAAGCATCCATTGTTGAATGGTTACAGCACTCAACTCATAATTGGCAAAGTCATAAGTTCGATACCTACTGAATGCACACCAATAGAAAAAATAACTATGCAGAATTACTGAGCTACATGGAATTATAGAGGAAGTGGGATGACAACGTGATGATTTTAGTCTAAAGTGGAGTAAAGATCAAATTAGATCTTTGTAAATAAATAAAGGATTCAATCACTAGTTTCAAAACTCTAGACACAAAATAGGTAACTGAGACAAAGTTTAAGAAATATGTTTTGTGTTTTCCCTAATAAAAAAAGGTTAATGTTGCATAAAAATTACATGCAAGCTATTACCACATGCAATTGACGTGAAAAAGGAAAAAAAAAATCACTTTCTAGACTTGAATTTGTTAAACAGGTTTCTATTCTAGTTTTCCTGATTAGAAAATATTGGAAAAATACAGCAACATTAAAAATTAAAAATAATAATAATAAAAAAGGAAGAAAAATGGACCAAACTCTAAATCATTTTACACACTTTGAAGATTTGATTACTACTTTCCAGTTTCTAGAAACCGAATTGAAAATTGGACCAAACTTTAAGGACAATACTTGTTTGCAAAACAAAATGAAACTTGTAACCTATTTTTAAGCCCAAAAATTACCAAATGTCTCAAGGCCCATTTCACACGAAGGGTTGGGTGGGCCTAGGGCACCTTTTTTTTTTTTTTTTTTTTTTAATGTGTCATACTTCAACGTGAGATTAGTGAATCTCGATAGGGGTGGAATTAGCTCAAATTAAAACTCAATCATCCTACAAAGCCCTAGAATGAAATTTCAAGCTTAAGGAAAATATGTTGGTCTGTAGTAGTTTTTACTTGGTACCCCTTAAAAGTTGTCACATTTCATCTGAATTTCTATGTTAAGAAATATAATAAATAAAGAATGTTGAAAAACTTGCTGCGACTTAAATAGTACTCCCACATGCATGATTATCGCGAAATAATAACTCGACAAGTTCGAGGTCGAATCCACAAGGAAAAGGGAAATTTTGATGGTTTGGTGAAGGTAATTTTGAATGAGAGGAAATAATAATATATTAAGGCACTAAGATTTAGAAATCCGCACACAACACATCTATTGAGTCTTAACAATTATTTTATAGCTTTAATACTTATGTTATTATGTTTTTTATTGATTTACTCATCTAGAAAAATGTTTAGTTCTGTATAATTTTTTGATTTATCATAGACCCTAGGCTCGTTGAATGCTTACTTCCCTAGTCACTCAAGCTCAAATCAGTCCCACTCATCTCACAGCATGTGAAGCCCACAACTGAATGAATGAACCACTAAATGGATTTGATACATGCTAGGTGACTTAACCCATATGTTCCAGCCTGCTCTCATTTTGAATCCAGGACTTGATAGCTAGGTTTACAATGTCAACTCTAAACCGTGTTTGCCAGTCCATTAGCTAGACCTATCAAGTTATCATGTACAATAAACCATGTTTGCCCGGTCCATAATATGGGATTCATTCACGAAGAGGCATTTCAAGTACCAAAATCCATACTATCGTATAGAGGAAATATTTTATCCAAACAAAAGAAAATTCCAACACTAGTGCTTAGTAGTATTAGTAGGTTCTCAATTCTCATAACTTACTTTACAGGAAAATGCATATAGCACATCAGCAGTCCCATTAACTACAAAGGTTGCAAATGAATCGTCAGTGGAAAACAAGGTTGAATTGGAACTCATGTCTTCTCATTCCTTTTTGGGGGATTTTACCTTTAGTGATAGACCAATACTATCACACAACATCGCAATTTAACCACACTAAAGAAAGATGACAAATCACTACTTCAGCACCTCGTCATCGTTTTTGGCTCAAATAATTCATCTGGACATTTTCGATGATGCCATTTTCATTCAGGTATTCAACAAATTCATCAATAAGATAGGGCCGTGCACCTTCAGCATCATTATTTATTAATGCAGGGTCCACCGTCTGGATATACAAAGCATGAAAAATTAGTAGTGCCATGACCAGCATCAAAACCAGCAAGACACCTCAATATACATAATGCTCGTGAAAGGATGATATCAATGTTTCTTTTTGTTTCCTTTCTTATTAAAGAAGATTCAAGTCTTCAACGGCTATGAATATTTTTTTCAATAAATAAAAATAATTTTATTCATAAGAGATAAATCAATCACTCAATAAATTCAACGAATATCACGATACCTAGTAATTTATTCAGAAGATCAAAAATTGAAATGCTGGTGATTGTTTAATAAACTTCAACAAGATAAAAATTGATTAGGAAACCAAAAACAGAAAGAGATGGAATAATCAGAATTGCCATTAGTGCTGCATTTTTGTTGTGTGAGAGGTAAGAATACCGAAATAGAAATGAAGGTATGAATAAGATTGTTCAGTCTGTGGAGAGACGAAAAAAAAAAAAAAAACAACAACAAATAGGAAACAAGGAAAAAGAATGAAGTCAAGCTAAGATTATCCCTCTCACCTGTCCTGGAAACATATATAATTTCTCCCACTCTAAATACTAAGATAGCTACTTTAAAAAAATAAAAATTAAAAGGTGGCGGAAGGGAGGCAGCACAATGCATATCATCCTTCACGAGTTTGAGGAGATAAAAATGCAGTTGAAAAGGGTACTGATTGCATATGCAGGTGTAAATGAAACGTAGGCATTTAATCTTGAAATAATGATGCAGTATGTAATAATCCATTTTATGGCTGGGTTTGGATAGGAAGGTTAGTTGCGGTGCGTTTTCCAGCTTCGCATTTTCTCTTTTTTTTTTTCTTTTTTTTTTTTTTTGCCGCACTTGTTGACTTTGGGGGACAAAATTCACTGTGCGTGTACTGTTCACGCACTGTTCACGCAATATTTAATATTAAAAGTGGGTCCCACAACACTATTCACACATTTAAAAATTATTTTGCTACAGTGTTTTCAGCAACAATCAGTTTTTATCAACTTTCAGCAACAATAAATGCTATCCAAACGGACCCTATATCTTACCCTTGCAAACTCCAATAGTTGAGACCACGTGTCCCTAGATATTTGCTTTGTTATGCCGAGCCTGAGCATCAACATCAAAACAGAAAAGAGAAGCCAAAGGAAAAAATATTAATTAATCCTCTCATAAAAGATACAGAAGAAAGCTGATGGAGTTCATAACATCAACCCAATCAAACATGTATAACTCAACACACATCCATGAATTTGTTTATTTTTAAATAACGTTTAAAAAAGGGGACACAAATCCAATATCTTAGAAAAGATTTTATTTTATTTTTTGATAAATTACCCTAGAAAAAGAAAATTCATCTATCCACAGAAAATTTCACAAGGGAATCAATATGAAAAACAAAGCCTACACCTAAAGGTATATCTATTATCATGTGCTTAGATTGGTCATATGCAGTAACCACTGGTGCCTAACTAAACCAAGAATCGCAAAAAGTCCAGTCACAAAACCAACCACCAAGCTATTTTTTGGATTAAATAATTTATGAAGGCAAATTAGCCAATGAGACTAGGTGTAGGGCTGTTCACCCACCAACCATCACATCCCGCCATTGACAAAACTTCACCAATTCGACCGACAACAGCAGTTACCAATAATGTTGACATGGTGGTTGGTAAGATTTTTGCCAAAACCCCCAGGCATTTTGTCTCACAATGAGTGAATCCTTTTGGGGGGTGAGGGAAGTAAGAAAGAAGATGAAAACAAAACAAAAACACACACAGACAAACAAATCTAACAATGGCATAGATGCCTATGTTCCATTTATAACATCACAGAGACCTGAAGATAGATCCCCATAGGGCATCAAGGTTGAATTAATAATAAACATAATTAGCAATATATTCTCACTTCCTATTGCAGCTCACTAAACAGTGCCTTAATCCCAACATGTTGCCAGCTATATAATTCTTTTCACCATAGGTCACAAGAATTCACTACTCATTCTCATTAGATCAAAATATGTATCCAATGCTAAAGATTTCTGACCCTGAAATACTAAGAAAAATCAGCTACCTGCATATGTAACCAAAATTTGGGTGACAATGACATTGTATAAAAAAGACACATACATAATTGAATTTTTAGGTGTTAAATATAACTTTTAGTAAAGTATATAAAATGTAATACAGAGCTGACATAGAAGCTGAAGGAAAAATCTGTTTGTAATCATGTGTGCATGCATACACACATGCATCCCCATGCTTTTGAATGTACAGCCTTTTAAGCTAAATGAAATTTCACACCCATCAAGGATCATATCCACCTAGACAACCATAACACTTCGCAAAAAACTCAGCAAGTGGCTCATTGTCTCTTTGCTATGTTTCAATTAGCTCAGTAATGTTAGCACGTCTCTCCATATTGTAAAATTGCTGGAAATTATCATCCATAGGGAACTGGAAAAATGCATTTAGCTTCGCCATCTCTGCCTATCAAAAATTCACCTATCCATGTTTATTCCAACAAAATATGGGGAGGAAACATTGTATAAATGAAACTTAAACATCTAAATCCCCCACCATTGTTCTAGGGATAATAGTAATACAAGCTTTAAGAGGCACCTATCCATCAAAGATTCAGTCATTTAGCGTAGTTGTCAAAAGCTCCGATTCCTGCTATGTACATGTAGTAGTGACTTTTTGATGCTATTATGCACATACAAGGACACTGTTGAGGATCCTCTGCCCTAATCTAAGGCTTTCCATATGTGCTACCTCTGACCCTCAATTATAGGAGTTTGTTTAGCTAATTCTTTCCTCTTATTTTGTAATCAGCATTTATATGTAATTATGTTATACAATCTGTAAATGATTATATATATGCAAAACTCTCACCACTCAAAGGTGTGGTGGTTTTCCTTAACATTCTCATGGTATCAGAGCTATACCTGGATTAGCATCCCACGATCCTCCATGGCCTCTGATTCCTCTTCCGATTCCTCTACCACCCTTCTTCCCTTCAACACCATGATTCACATGGTTACCATCAAGCTCTCCTCCTCCAACTATCTTCTATGGAAGAGTCAACTTCTTCCCCTCCTTGAGAGTCCAGGTTTGCTGGGTCATGTGGATGGCACTCTTGTGCCACCGCCTCTATTCGACCCCCCCCCCCCCCACCTCTCAGACGCCAAGCAACAAACATCTGGCATGGAAAGCAGCCGACCAACGCCTCCTTAGCCTCATTCTCTCCTCCCTTACAGAGGAAGCAATGGCTAAAGCTGTTGGCCTCTCCACATCTCGTGAGGTATCGACCGCCTTGGAAAACACTTTTAGCCACCGCTCCAAGGCCCGTGAAATTCGCCTCAAAGATGACCTCCAATTGATGAAGCGCGACACCCGTCCAGTCACTGCCTATGCCCGTGCCTTCAAGGCCTTGTGTGATCAACTTCACGCAATCGGTCGCCCAGTTGATGGAACCGACAAAGTCCACTGGTTTCTTCGTGGTCTCGGGCCCGATTTCTCCAGTTTCTCTACTGCCCAAATGGCACAAACCCCCCTCCCCTGCTTCTCCGACCTTGTGTCTAAAGCTGAGAGTTTTGAACTTTTTCAAAAATCTCTAGAGACTCCGGCGCCCTCAGCTGCAGCGTTCACCGCTCATCGCGCCTCTTCTCATCGCGGGGGTGGCTCTTCTCGCCACAAACGAGGCCGCGGAAATGGCTCTCCCAATCACGGACAAGGCCGCGCCAACTTCACCCAAGGTCGCCGTCCACCACGCTGCCAGATTTGCCGCTTGGAAGGACACTATGCAGATCGGTGCAGGCAGCGTTATGAACGGCATGAACCCACGGCGCAACTTGCAGAAGCTTTCACCTCTTCATGCTCTTTGTCTGAAAATGAAGCATCTGACTGGTTCTTGGACACAGGGGCTTCGGCCCACATGACTCCAGCCCACTCAACTTTGGATCACTCCACCACCTACACGGGTAAGGATTGTGTGATTGTAGGGAATGGTGCGTCCCTACCTATTACCCACACTGGTAAACTTTCCCCTTCCCCAGATCTTCATTTATTAGATGTTTTGGTTGTTCCCCACCTCACTAAAAATCTTTTGTCCATTAGTAAATTAACGAATGATTTTCCTTTATCCGTTACGTTTACTAATAATCTTCTCACTGTTCAGAATCGCCAAACGGGAAAGGTGGTGGCAACCGGTAAACGTGATGGAGGCTTATATGTACTAGAGCGCGGCAATTCTGCTTTTATTTCTGTCCTTAAAAATAAATCTCTTCATGCTTCGTATGATTTATGGCATGCTCGCCTTGGCCATGTAAATCATTCTGTTATTTCTTTATTAAATAAAAAAGGACAGCTTTATCTTACCTCCTTATTGCCATCTCCTAAGTTATGTGATACATGCCAACTTGCAAAAAGTCATCGTTTGCCTTATTCTCGTAATGAACACAGGTCGTCTAATGTGTTAGATCTTATTCATTGTGATATATGGGGTCCCTCACCCGTAAAATCAAATTTGGGTTTTGTCTACTATGTTTTGTTTATTGATGATTATTCTCGCTTCACTTGGCTTTATCCCTTGAAATTAAAATCTGACTTCTATGATACCTTTATTCAATTTCAAAAATTTGTGGAAAATCAATATTCTACTCGTATCAAAATTTTTCAAAGTGACGGTGGTGCAGAATTTACTAGCAACTGCTTTAAAGCTCACCTTCGTACCTCTGGCATTCATCATCAACTATCTTGTCCATATACTCCTGCCCAAAACGGTCGTGCTGAAAGAAAGCACCGTCATGTGACTGAGACCGGTTTGGCCCTACTTTTCCATTCCCACACTTCTCCTCGCTTCTGGGTTGACGCCTTTAGTACTGCAGCTTACATCATCAACCGTTTGCCAACACCACTTCTCGGAGGTAAGTCCCCTTTTGAGCTTCTATATGGTTCCCCTCCAATTATGAAAATTTTCATCCCTTTGGTTGTCGTGTTTATCCCTGTTTACGTGATTATATGCCTACTAAATTTTCCCCCCGTAGTATTCCTTGCATTTTTATGGGATACAGCTCCTCCCATAAAGGGTTCCGTTGTCTTGATCCCACTACCTCTAGGCTATATATCACCCGACACGCTCAATTTGATGAGAATTATTTTCCCTCCCTAGATACCTCCCAGGCTCAACCCATATCCTCCCTCCAATTTTCTAATTTTCTGGAACCAAGTCTTCCCCGTATAGACATGCCCCCATCCTCCCCTGCGCCCCATTCCCCGCACATTGCTCAATCCGGATCTAGCCCATGTGTTCTTTGTACTAATCCCATGGATGAGTCTTTGCAGGCTGGTGATTCTCTTACAGGTTCTCCTTTGCAGCAATCAGATCCTAGTCCAGCTTCTCTTGCAACCACTGAGCTGCCCCCTGCTGCCCCTGTTGCTGCCATTCCAACGGGTTCTCATCATATGCTCACACGAGCCAAGGCTGGTATTTTCAAAACTCGCCACCCGGTGAATCTTGCTTTCTTGGGATCCTCTGGTCTTCTCTCTGCTCTCTTGGCATCCACTGAGCCAAAAGGGTTCAAATCTGCTGCTAAGAATCCTGCTTGGCTTGCTGCCATGGATGAAGAAGTTCAAGCCCTGCAAAATAATCGTACCTGGATTTTGGTCCCTCGACCTGCCAACACCAATATTGTGGGTTCCAAATGGGTGTTTCGGACCAAGTATTTGCCCGATGGATCTATCGAGCGTCTCAAAGCCCGCCTTGTTGCCAAGGGTTATACACAGGTACCTGGTCTTGACTACACTGACACTTTTAGCCCTGTCATCAAGGCTACCACTATTCGTGTTGTTCTTTCTCTTGCTGTGACCAACCACTGGCCTCTCCGCCAACTTGATGTCAAAAATGCATTTCTCAATGGTCATCTTACTGAACAAGTCTATATGGAACAGCCCCCTGGGTACATTGATCCTTGCTTCCTTAATCATGTTTGTCTATTGAAGAAAGCTCTCTATGGCCTCAAACAAGCACCTCGTGCCTGGTTTCAGCGGTTCAGCTCTTTCCTCATTCACCTTGGTTTTTATTGCAGTCGTGCAGACACATCACTCTTTGTCTTTCACAGGCAGTCTAACATTATTTATTTGCTTCTTTATGTTGACGACATCATTCTTACAGGAAACAACTCCTCTCTTCTTGACCGCTTTACTTGTAAGCTTCATTCTGAGTTTGCTACTAAGGATTTGGGTTCTCTCAGTTACTTCCTTGGTCTCGAAGCTACACCAACCACTGATGGTCTTTTTATCAGTCAGCTGAAGTATGCGCGTGATATTCTCACTCGCGCTCAATTACTTGACAGTAAGCCTGTTCACACTCCTATGGTTGTTTCTCAGCACCTGTCTTCTAATGGTCCTCTATTGCTCATGCCGTCAACTCTGTCAGTCAGTTTTTACACTCTCCGACTGAAGACCACTTTCTTGCTGTCAAGCGCATTCTTCGCTATGTCAAGGGTACACTGCAATTTGGCCTCACTTTCTGTCCATCTGCTTCTCCTGGTATGTTAGTTGCTTACTCTGATGCCGATTGGGCAAGATGTCCTGACACTCGTCGCTCTACCTCTGGTTATTTTATTTACCTTGGCAACAATTTGGTTTCCTGGAGTGCCAAGAAGCAACCTACTGTTTCTCGTTCCAGCTGTGAATCTGAGTATCGTGCCTTTGCTCTCACTGCTGCCGAGCTTCTTTGGCTCATGCATCTCCTTCGTGACCTCAAAGTTTCTCTCCCACGACGACCTCTTCTATTATGCGACAACAAAAGTGCCATTTTTTTGAGCTCCAACCCTGTTTCTCACAAGCGGGCCAAGCATGTTGAGTTAGACTACCACTTCCTTCGCGAACTTGTTGTCGCTGGCAAACTTCGCACACAGTATGTGCCCTCTCACTTACAGGTTGCTGATATCTTCACCAAAAGTGTGCCTAGGCCTCTCTTTCAATTTTTCCGATCCAAGCTCCACGTCTGTCCCAATCCGACGCTTAGCTTGTGAGGGGGTGTTAAGGATCCTCTGCCCTAATCTAAGGCTTTCCATATGTGCTACCTCTGACCCTCAATTATAGGAGTTTGTTTAGCTAATTCTTTCCTCTTATTTTGTAATCAGCATTTATGTGTAATTATGTTATACAATCTGTAAATGATTATATATATGCAAAACTCTCACCACTCAAAGGTGTGGTGGTTTTCCTTAACATTCTCAGACACTATATATCTTAGCACAAGAGGACAATAATAAAATCCAAAAGAACAGGTCACTGTATAATTTAAGAACTAATGCAAAAAACCGTACATCCCTGGTTTGAGTTTTACTACCTCAATCTAAGCTATCTTCCCAAGAAAATTCAAATTCTATGAGCAGCCAGTGTCACACAACATGAAATGAACACAGGTATCAACGTACTTAGACACCTTCAATCATTCTTTCTCAAACTGTTTTTCAGTTTCATGAATAATTCAAAATTTACTGTTTTGGATATTCTATGTTAATGTTACATCTACATCCTGTATGCCCTCAAGAAGAAATTAATTCCTAGTTCACTTATACATCACTGAATTTGATATAGATATTAAAAAATAAAATAAACCAAATTCGAAGCCTGGAGAACATCTGAGTTCATGAATCTAACATCCATATCAAAATGCACCTAAGTCTAGACATTTCCACTCAAAATTAATGGCAGGATTGTATGCAGGAATTAATCAAGTTGATTTTTAACAATAGCAGAAGGGCATAAAGTAACTCCAGCACACTCAGAGCACACCTCATTCCGAGTTCAGAGTAAAATGACAAGCTTATTGTGCATACACTCCATCTAAATGTTAAATAAGTGATATCACCTTAGGATGCTGATTTTTCTAATAAAAGGAATTATTCAGGGAAAAAAATAGCAATAACAAGTACTATACCTACCTAAAAGACTAACTGAGAAAAGTGAAAAGCTGAAAACTATTAAAAAGTCTTCATTTTCTGCAGTGGAAATAAATATCCATAGGTCAAGAGTATGTATGAATCCAAGCATTCACGCAGAGAAAAGAGTACCTTTTCTTTTGCCCAGCCAAACGCAAAGTTATATATCTCACGGAACTTTTCTGGACAAATACAAGCAAAAATAATTTTCAGCAACAAAAGCACAACAATTGTATCTCTAGCTAAGAAATGCTAATCAAACCAACCAATGAGCTTTAGTTTAAATGGTACCTCCTGCCTTGTAAAAGCAAGGTGGAGAGTGCGCTCAAGAGTTCATGACCATTGGGTGAGTGTTTTCGCCTAAAAGCAACATGAATTACAATATTAAAACTAAATTTTAGAAAAAAATCATAATTCATGAACACTTGTACATACGATCATCTTTCAACTCCATGCACATAATGGTATCTTTTCACAGAACTTCTCCAAAGAGTCTATCCTGCCATCAGAATATATAGCCTTAATCATGGCAGTTCCAAACTCTTAATCGATATCATTAAACTCGAGAATAAGTATAGCATAAATAACTATTTATATACTTATCCTAGCCCTTGTAGACCACCTATAAACTCCTGCTTGGAAAATTCACACATGGTAGCAGCTTTCATGTGCCATGAAACAACTAACTGCAATAACAGCAGCAACCCATGTATTCAAAACAATTCATAAGCTATACATTGATGTAGAACAGACAGCACATGCCTTCCTTGAGCAGCAGGGGCGCAGGAAGTCACAACGCAAGATCAAAGGGGGGTGCCAGTAGGGGCCATCGGGGTAACAGTGTCGGAATTGCATGAAATTTGGCAGGTTGAAGGGAAACGACGTTCTGATCCAGATTCATGATGCCATGAACGTCGCCAAAATTTAGGCGAATTCCTTCATTAAGGCCCCGATAACAGTGTTTTTGCTATTTATAGTAATATTTGTTTTTCCTTAATAACTTTTAGTTTAAAAGTCAGAATAAGGTCCCGTCTGTTTTGGGACGACCCTTAAGGTCAGTAGTTTATGATTCTGCATTTAACTCAATTTTGCCATTTTTGGTAAAATTCGGTAATTTTGTCACCTAATCGCTTAATTAGTGCGAATTAGGGTTTTAAACGTTTTTCTCAGTATTTATATGTTTTGTAGCCGTCAGAGGCAAATCAGACTATTATCAATAAACACAGACTTTTGTCAAATTTTCTTCTGGTGGATTCCAGTTTTATCTCCTTGTGGATTCAGGGAAACCCCTCGTGGATTCGAGGTTTACTACCAGAAACTAACAGTTTAGTTTCTGTTCCATCAAGAGAGCATCGAGTGTGTTTCTCTTCAGGCTTCCGCGACATCAGTTGGTATCAGAGCCTTGACTTACCCTGGTCTGATGGCTAACCGGCGAGACGGTAACCACCACAACAATGACGGCGGTGACGACGTCAACAACCCAGTCCTCACTAGGGCTGAGTTCATTGATTTTCGTGATGAAAATCAACAATTTCGTGATGAACATCAACAATTTCGTGATTCAACCCAGCAGACTCTGGACCAGATTCAAGAAGCACTTGCCACCTTGCTTAACCGAAACCCTAATCGCGATGACGGAGAGCGACGTGATAACCGAGCGCGTGGTCCTCCCTATCGTGGTCCAAACCGAAACAGGCAGCAGGACTACAATGAAGAAGACAGTGAAGATGAGGAGTATGCAGAGAGAGTCCTTGGAAATCATCGTGGTCCCGCAAGGGATAATGGCCGAGATTATCAGGAGCAGAGGGACTATCGAATGAAAGTAGAATTACCATCGTTTAATGGTAATGTCTCCATTGAAGAGTATCTGGATTGGGTCAGTGAAGTGGAAAAGTTTTTCGATTATATGGGTACAGCAGATGACAAACAGGTGTGTTTGGTGGCCTACAAATTGAAGGGAGGAGCATCTGCTTGGTGGGATCGTGTTCAATTAAACCGTACCCGTGAACGAAAGCTTCCAATACGATCATGGAGGAGAATGAAAAGATTAATGGCAGATCGGTTCTTACCACCAGATTACCAGCAGGAGTTGTTCAGACAGTACCAGGATTGCAGGCAGGGTACGCGGACAGTTAATGAGTACATGGAGGAGTTTGACAGGTTGGCGAATCGCAATGATTTGGAGGAAACTGAAGATCAACGGATATCCAGATTTGTACACGGGTTACGAGTTTCCATCCGAGATCAGGTATCCTTACAAACCCTATATACTTTGAATGAGGCTGTAACCTTATCCAAGAAAATAGAATATCAGCATCTCAGGGCAGGTTCGAAGTTTTCCAACCGCAATTCGGAGTCCTCTAGTTCCACTGCCAACAAAGGTAAACAGCCCATGTTTACACCACGATCACAACCCGTGGTTAGGGAGAACAGTGGTGTCAACCAATCCACAGTGGCAGTAGCAGGTTCCGCCGCCCAGCCGATAGCGAATGCCAACCCTTATGCTAGGCCAACTGGGAATAAGTGTTACAGGTGCGGAGAACCAGGACATCGATCTAGTACTTGCCCTAAGCGAGCCGCAGTGAATTTGGTGGTGGCAGAAGAAGGCGAGGTAGAAGGTGAACAGGAGGGTGAAGAGGTGTATAATGATGCGGATCCGTATGCCTATGATCTCAATGAGATCCAAGAGGACGAGGAAGGCGTGCCATTAGGGCGATCTTTGGTGATCCAAAGGTTGTTGCTCACACCAAGGGTGGAATACGGTGATCAGCGGAATGAGATCTTCCGAGCACGATGCACCATCAGTAAGAGGGTTTGTGATTTGATCATTGACAGTGGCAGTGTAGAGAACATTGCATCGAAGAGTTTGGTTACCAAGCTAGGACTGAAAACAGAAAAGCATCCCTCTCCGTACAAGATAGGTTGGATCAAGAAAGGTACGGAAACTCTTGTTACTCAACAATGTCGTGTTACGTTTTCTATGGGTAAATGTTATGTAGATGAAGTAGTTTGTGATGTTGTTGAAATGGATGCATGTCATTTAATTCTGGGTAGACGATGGCAAACTCAGAGGGAGTGTGATGCCCAACTTCGATAAGTTGAGCACAGCCCCGGTTTTGGCATTTCCCAACTTCGATAAGGTGTTTCAGGTGGAGTGTGATGCATCTGTGGTCGGGATAGGCGCTGTTCTTTCACAAGACAACAGGCCAGTAGCATTCTTCAGTGAGAAAGTTTGTGAAGCTCGAAGTAAATGGTCAGCCTATGAGCTGGAGTTCTTTGCTGTAGTACAGACTCTTAAGCATTGGGAGCACTACCTGATTCAGAGGGAGTTTGTATTATATACAGATCATCAGGCATTGAAGCACATCAACAGTCAAGTTAGCATTAACAGGATGCATGCTCGGTGGGTAGCTTATATACAGCGCTTTCATTTCACTTTGAAGCACAAGTCTGGTGTCACCAATAAGGTGGCTGATGCACTCAGCAGGCGAGCATCGTTGTTGACCACCCTACGTACTGAAGTTGTAGGGTTTGATTGCCTTAAGGAGCTGTACGAGCATGACGAGGATTTTGGTGATATTTGGGGTAAGTGTCAACAAACTCATACTGCTATCAATAGTATGTACATCCAGGATGGTTTCCTTTTTCGGGGTAACCAATTATGCATCCCTAAAAGTTCATTGAGGGAGCAGATTATTAGGGAGCTGCATGGTGGAGGTTTGGGTGGACATATGGGCAGAGATAAGACTATTGCACTGGTGGAAGAGAGGTATTATTGGCCACAACTCAAGAGGGATGTTGGCAATCATGTGAGGAAGTGTCCAATCTGCCAAACTGCTAAGGGTCAATCTCAGAATACTGGTTTATATATGCCTTTGCCAGTTCCACAAGCACCATGGGAAGATCTGTCTATGGACTTTATACTGGGTCTTCCTCGAACCCAGCGAGGTATGGATTCTGTTTTTGTTGTGGTTGACAGGTACTCGAAGATGTCCCATTTCATAGCATGCAAGAAGACTTCAGATGCTACTCGAGTGGCCAATCTGTTCTTTAAAGAAGTGGTGCGTTTGCATGGAGTGCCAAAGTCCATCACCTCTGACCGGGATACCAAGTTCATTAGTCACTTCTGGCGGACTTTGTGGAAGCGCTTTGACACTTCCTTGAATTACAGCAGCACTAGTCATCCACAGACTGATGGCCAGACAGAAGTGGTTAATCGCACTTTGGGGAATCTGATCCGGTGTATCTCAGGCGAGAAGCCCAAGCAGTGGGATCTTGCATTGTCCCAAGCAGAGTTTGCATACAATAGCTCAGTCAGTAGAAGCACTGGTAAGTCTCCATTTGCCATCGTCTACTGCGTGCCCCCAAAACACGCTTTGGACTTGGTACCTTTACCTGAGCTTCCAGGAGTGAGTCAAGCAGCAGAAAATATGGCTGATCGTATTCAGGCTATGCAAGAGGAGGTGAGGCAGAAACTTGAAGCTACAAATGCCAAGTACAAGGAAGCTGCTGATAAGAAGAGGCGTGAGAAGATCTTCAATGTTGGGGATTTAGTGCTGGTCTATCTTAGAAAGGAGAGATTTCCTGTTGGTACCTACAACAAATTGAAGGACAAGAAGTATGGACCATTTCAGATTACTAAGAAGATCAACAACAATGCTTATGTGGTTGCTCTTCCTCCAGACATGAGCATTTCTTCTACCTTCAATGTTGCTGACTTGTATGACTATCATCCTCCTGATGAACCAGATAGTGGGAACTCGGGGTCGAGTTCTTTTCAAGTGGGGGGGACTGATGTAGAACAGACAGCACATGCCTTCCTTGAGCAGCAGGGGCGCAGGAAGTCACAACGCAAGATCAAAGGGGGGTGCCAGTAGGGGCCATCGGGGTAACAGTGTCGGAATTGCATGAAATTTGGCAGGTTGAAGGGAAACGACGTTCTGATCCAGATTCATGATGCCATGAACGTCGCCAAAATTTAGGCGAATTCCTTCATTAAGGCCCCGATAACAGTGTTTTTGCTATTTATAGTAATATTTGTTTTTCCTTAATAACTTTTAGTTTAAAAGTCAGAATAAGGTCCCGTCTGTTTTGGGACGACCCTTAAGGTCAGTAGTTTATGATTCTGCATTTAACTCAATTTTGCCATTTTTGGTAAAATTCGGTAATTTTGTCACCTAATCGCTTAATTAGTGCGAATTAGGGTTTTAAACGTTTTTCTCAGTATTTATATGTTTTGTAGCCGTCAGAGGCAAATCAGACTATTATCAATAAACACAGACTTTTGTCAAATTTTCTTCTGGTGGATTCCAGTTTTATCTCCTTGTGGATTCAGGGAAACCCCTCATGGATTCGAGGTTTACTACCAGAAACTAACAGTTTAGTTTCTGTTCCATCAAGAGAGTATCGTGTGTGTTTCTCTTCAGGCTTCCGCGACATCATACATACTGATACAAATCATAAACAATGGGGAACTATGAAGACTGAAAATATTCTGACTCTATGAACAGCCATAGTTTCTCTGTTTTGGGTCTTTGGTAGGGCAAGGGGGAGGGTATTGAGAATCAAAATATAAACTTTCTGCCCTTGCCAAATTTCCGAACACTTCAACACGGCTACATTTTATATAATAATTTTCTTGCTACCAAAGGGTCAGACTTTGTAGATTTGAATTTAAACCTCAAATTAAGGATACTTTCTTCATATTAATCAAAAGATATTTAGGTATGCATGCCTTGGATAGCAATAGCCTCAAAGAATGAACTAGACAATTTAATGCTTTTTTCCCAAATAATTTTTAAGGCTCTTTTGCCATTACAAATTTACAAGAAATGAAATTCAAAAACAAATAAAATGACTACCAATTCTGCTTTTTCTTTGCATAAATGTCCTTTCAAATTGAATTAGTATCCCACATGAAAGAGCCCATTAATTTAGAGAAAGAGAATAGGAAGTGAAAAAGACCCCCAAATATGCAAAATCAAACAATGCAAAAAAGGGAGACATACTCTGGCATTCAACAACATAAAATAAATCAAATGAAGATGATGCAAAGGAAAATAGTTTCAAAGTAATAATAGTTCCATTTGGTATATCCATTAGAAGCCTTGAATCAGATGTCAAGGAAAGACACCCATTGTGAACAGGGACTAGAGGAGGCTGAGGAACTGCTACATTGGAAAATGGCTCTCTACCATTGAGAAGTCTAGGCAGGTGATCATAGCATTAAGGCAAGAAAAATTGAAACCCATTACAATCACAATCATCCAATTCAAGTCATAAAATAGTCAAGGAAAATAAGAACCATTATTTTCCCCCATTTTTGAAGGGAGAAAAATCTATTCCTAAAATTTTTAGTTACCCCTAGTTAAATGCTTACTTCTGCCAAATCTGGCAGGCTTCAGTTGCCAAACAAACACTGCTCTTCACCTTCAAAATCCCATAGAAAATATGCTTAACTAATTATGCCAATAAACCCAACTCAATACAAGTAATCTCTTGTGTGTGACCAAGTAGATGTTGACCATCATCAATGTAAAATATTATATTCATTTTAACCTCACTTGTCCATTAAGTTGCACAACTTAATGCTTTTTTCTAGAAGCATTTTGGAAACTTCTTGGCCATTAAAAGCAGCAGAATTCAGCAATAGATCAAATTACTAATTTCATTCATTAGTTCTGTTCTTTTTTTCTTTTCTTTTTTTGCATTATTATATCCTTCAAGTTGGCCTAGTACCTCTCTATTAATGAGTGTGTTAATTTAGTGAAAGAGAGTGGGAAGTGACAAAGATGCAAATCAAACAATACAACTAAAGAGGGAGACATACACTGGCATTCAACAACTCAAAAGAAATCAAACAAAGATGATGCAAAAGAAAACAGTTTCAATGTAATAACAGTACCTTGCCATGTTGCTTCGAAATTTGATCAAACTAAGACGTTTTCATTTTCTTCAACTATGGATATGGATTGAAGTCGAAATCATTTTACTGAGGGATAGACCAATGAAGAAGAACCCAAATTAAACCCACGACCAACGGTTAAGTCAAATCCGAAACCAAAATCAGACGCATTTGCCGCATCCATTGGAAGCCCTGAATCGGATGGCAAAGAAAGGTGCTCAATGCATACCAAATATGAGTCATTGTGCATTGTGTTCAAAGGGCATCATCGTGAAAGCCCATCAAACCAAAATCAGACTCATTTGCCCCCAAAGCTTCGACATTGTTGAAACTGTAAGATGTTGGCAAAGAATTGGTTTCCTGGAGTTTGCTGGACCTAGAAAGCTATCCTTAGAACATGATACGTTTTGCTTAAAGAATTTCAGCAAAACAATTCAATCCATAAATGCATGAAAAATTCTGAACCATTAATACATGTATGGTAATGAACCAAAATCTAGAATGTCAATCCCAACTCTTTTTTCTTCATATCACTAGTTATTTCACCCCAAATTCAAATGATATAATGCGAAGAACAAACAACATGAACTTACCATAGAAAGAACAAAATTTTTTCTATGCTGGAGTTCAGTGTCATGAGGGACTGAGGATGACCCGCCACCATCCATAGCATTTGGGATAGTTTTTGGAGGGTGACATTGGTGCTATTTTTCTGGTGTATCTCTAAAACATTGGTGATGTTCAAGTCAGCAATAACTAGCATATCCCTGATTAGACTACCTGAATTGCTCGAATGCACTGAAGATGCTCCCATTGAATGCATGGAGCCCACCTCTTTCAAACATTGGCAACGGGTTTGAGTTCCACACAAACATGAGCAGCTAGTTGCTACTAAGGGCCAGTGTCGACCAAAAGTTCTCCAATTTGGCCACTCGGTATTGTACAGCTTATGTAGGATAAAACTTGGACCTTGTAGAAGACAACTAAAATCATAAATTTTCAAATAAAATAAGAACCATGATTTTCCCCTTTTTTAAGGGAGCAAAATATATTCCTGAGATTTTAAGTCAATCCTAGTGAAATTCTTAGTTCTGCCAAATCCTGCATACCAGATCACTTTGTAAAAATGTTTGACCAGAAGACTTTGAAATTGTACCAAATTCAAAAAATATATAACTATCGATCCTGCTTTCCCTTTGGGGGTCTTTGCCACTTCCCATTCTCTTTCTCTGAATAATTACCCTGTATGAAAAAGCCCATTAATTTAGAGAAAGAGAATGGGAAGTGTCTAAGTCCCCCAAAGATGCAAATCAAACAATGCAAAACAGTGAGACATACTCTAGCATTCAACAACATTAAAAAATCAAATAAAGATAAGGCAATGGAAAATAGTTTCAATGTAAAAATAATACCTAGGAATATTTCTTTTTAGAAAGGGATGGGCTATTGAAGAAGACCCCAAGTCAAACCCATTACCATCTGCTGATTCAATACCCAAATTTTAGTCGAACCAACTTGCTATATCCATTGGAAGCCTTGAATCAGATGTCACCTAGGGTTACCAGGGTCTCTAGTGCCTGAGTCCGTTGAGACACCCAAGATTCGTATGTGAACCATTAGAAGTGGAGCAAGGAGGTAGTAAAGGTGTGAGCACAGTGTCTTCAGAGTCATCAACATTTTGAGAGTTGTCTTGGATGATAACGGAATTCAGAGGAGAACAAATGCATTCCACATGTACCCCCATCCTTGCAACCATAGGAGCAAATTTTCCGAATTTACTTGTCCAATGAGAGATTTTACATGAAATCTCAACATGATTCCGATCACCTTGCATCAAGTCTCCAAATTTCCTCAGTAATAGGCTGTGAGGCATACCCAAAAACCACATATGATCACACTTCAAATAACGAAAGATCGCTCTCTCAATAAAAGGTCGCTTATGACCATTGATGAAAATTTTGACATCACAAACCCAACTGATTATATCATCACGAAGAAAACCATAGCTATCATTATCAACATAACTGCCCTTCAACGGAACTAGATGAAAAGCAACACAAAGAGCAACTATGGGAAATTCAAGACCAACCCAAAATAATATGGTACTCTCTATGCTTTGATGATTAAACCATTTTGGAATCTTCTTTCCTGGTACTCTAATATCATATATTTCTGCTAAATCACTCGCCAGATTCGCACCTAGAGTGGGAAAGGACTCAAATAAAAGTATGCGGAGCTTAGAGATGGAGGAGACCCAGGAAGAGAAATCAATCTAATGCGATAATTTGTGATGTGAATGCAAATCAATCTTCACACCTAAACATATCTTGTGTAAGCCCTAACTTTCTTCCAAACTACATGCAATTCGGAATTTTGAGAAATTGAAGTTTAGCAAATCTGTTAAATGTATTTTCAAAGTTAACCAAAATTATTACTTTAAGAGAGGGAGAGGTACTTGGAGGATTAATTTTCTTAATGATTCTGAATTCAACGAAATGCAATTATTTGCTTCTATTCTTCTTATACCTTCTGGAAGCTTTGGAATTTTTTTAAGGAACTTGTAATCCCAAATTACAAGCAAATTTAACCTATTAAATATGATAGTACATTCTCGGAGGTTCAAATCTTTAGTTTTCTCTGAGTGGGTGAAACATGAAGCTAACTTTTTTAGAAAATTCAACGGGGCTTGTCTGTCAATTCCCACGCTCTTTGGAAATTGGACAATACCATAGAGAAAGAGTTGGGAAATATGTTGCAATTCATAAATGCTAATTGGAAGCTAACACAAATAGAAAGGGGAACCTATCTCTAACAGCTCAAGGCCAGTGAGATTTCCAATTGATGGAGGAAGCTTTGTAATGGCAGTGTGTGCCAGATTTAGATACTTTAAATTTTCCATTCCTTGTGGAATATCGGGGAACCTCCTAACCCTTTTGCAACGAAAAAGATTTAAAATTTTAAGAGATTTCATCATAATGCAGCTTGGAAGAATTTGAAGTTCAAAGCAACGCCAAAGGTCCTAGCTTTCAAGCTTATCAAGATATCCAATAGAGTCATGAATCTTGACTAATTTTCTACAATCATGAAGATCCAATTTCTTTACATTTGGGGTGGCACTCAATAAGTCCGGCAATTTCCTAATATGTTGACAATTACAAAAATTCATGTGTCAAGCTTCTACTTTGTTTCCTCTGTAGAAAAAAAAATCAAAATTTAACTTCAATTAATGTTAAAATACATATTAATGAAGTTATAATAATTTATAAATAAATAAAAATGAATATACCTTGAAAAGCTTGTCCAATATAATCCGACTATGTGGCATGTTGAGTGCAACGAGTTTTTGAGGACGAAAATTGGATGGTAAGGAGGATAAAGGAAACTCTTGCCAATCAAGCAACCTTAATCCATTAGGGAGATATTCAACACCTCTACAAATATCTACATTACCAACTATAAGGAACTTGAGATTTTTCATCTTTTCAAAATAATTAGCTTCTAGTTGCAAGTTTGTTGGTTCAGGCGAGACTATCATCAGGCCTCAAATGTTGTCTGATCCTTGATTGGACAAAACATTTAATGAATTACATCATACACAAGAATTCACTAAAATATAATAACTATTGAAATTTAACCTTGTTGACAGACTTGAATTTTCTTCCATAACTAAAGAAAAAAATTTATATCAAGGAAAAAACCAAAAATAAAAAAATCATTAAATTTTCCCTATGAAGAAACAAGGAAAAGGAGAACGAGACCAAGTTATACCTTATTTTCCGTTAGTGCTTCAAAAGCATCCTCATAATACCATAGTCAACTACGTAGTTCGGGTTTTTGAGGTGATTCTTGTCGGACAATCTCTCTACCCATTTGTTGTAGCAAATCATGCATCCATAATTTGTTATTGATCAACATTTATAAGACATTTATCAATAAGTTTTGGAATACCAATAACTGGCTATATATTGCAAGAATTTAATATATCCACAACATAATCCTTGAAAAGACCCTTGAAGAAACATGCAATATCAAGAAAAATATTTTGTTCCATTTCATCCAATCCTTGATAACTTACTTTGAGTACTTTTTGAATATCTATTTCAGGAATCCTTTCATACTTATCTAATGTGCTTTTCCATTCCATTTCACTTCTTCCGCACAAGTTGGCACCAATTATTGATAGAGCTAATGGATTGCCCTTGGCATAACATATAACTTGATTAGTAAGCTCTGAATAATCTTCCTCAGGTTTGTCTTTTTGAAAGGCGTGCATACTAAATAGTTCAAGAGCTTCATGATCACATAATTCCTTAACCATGTAAGAGCTTCATGAAGTTTGTTCTATCATCGTATGTACGTTTCTGTGCAATGTACAAATTATATACATACATGCGTACACCATTTTCTTTTTGTTCTTTTCCTGCATTTTGTTGATAAACCAAACACACACACAGACCTTTGGTTAAGCTGGAGATTGTGGAATGATCAAGGCCGAAGGTTTCAGACTCAGGGTCGAGTTCACCAGAGCGAAGCTTATCAGGCAACCTTAACTCGAACTCTTTCTTCAATGACTTCACCGAGTACGACCCCCGACTCAGCCTCCCACCTCCCCTACCGTTTTGACTCGCCCCCAGAATCGGCGTTTTCAGATCCGTATCCTCCATCTTTCTCTCTCTGTCTGTCTGTCTCTCTCTCTCTATCTTTGTCTGTGTCTCTCTGTCTCTCTGTTCTTATTTTTGCTGTTTCTGTGTCTCTTTGTTCATGTGTCTTCTAAGTTCTGTCTCTCACTCACACGTCTTACCATATATACACAAAACAAATATAATAAGTATCTAAGTTGGACAACAGTTCTAGAAAGTAAGGAGACCTAACTATAAACAGATTTTGTACGACAATATATATATAGGGTTGTGTTAAAGATGTCGTTAACAACACAATTTTTGACAGCTTTTCAGACTTATAAGCAACTTTTGGCAATTTTTTTTATCTCTTTTGGCATTTTTTTTTTTTACAACTTTTTTCCTTTTTTTTTTGAGTGAAACCCAAAAAGGGAAATGTTAACAAGCACCAGACTGGTGCTCGCTAACATTTCCCATGTATATATATGGCCTTTTTTGCTAAACAGCATGAATTTTGGAAATATTTAAGTAAAAAACATCAGGTCAAACTTATTTAGTTATCTAGCATGTTATATGGACTTCTGAGTTCTTTCCAAAACTTCTCATTCAAACCACAAAAATTGTTGACTGTTATAAGTGAGAACACTAGTGAATCACTACAGAAAGTTCTTTGGAGTACTAGAATTTCAGTGGTTGTGGACAAGTTTATTTGTGAATGGAGTTCTAGAGAAGGATTCCAAAGTTTTAGAAGTCACTACAATGGGAAGCAAACACATCGTTTGTTGAGATTGCATAGAGAGTCTAGGTTATAAAAGTTTGATAGGTTCTGAATGTTGTAACTTTTTCTTCTATAATGAATTTCCTATAGGGTCGGATACCTGGAGTAGTTTTTCCTCCAACGAGTTCATCAAAGATTTTCCACTTTGTCATCAAATTAGATTGTGTTTTTCATTGTTTTTAGATTTTGGTGATATTAACTGTGATTATGCAATCTAACAATTTGTTAACACTAAAATTAATATATAAAAAAATTAGTAACATTTCATTAATTTATCAGTAGCTTAAGTTATTAGAGTCTAAATTAAGTTTTTTCACATTTTAATTGTGAACGACAAAAAGAGCTTCTTACATAATTGCCTCTGTGCTTCAACATAAAGAAAAAGCATTTGAAACCCAATGGAGACCATAAATCATAATTGCACTAGCATGTCACAAGGGGAACTATTAAAGCATTATTGATAGGGAATGAGCAAGAAAAGTGAGCGGCTTAGGTGAAGAGACAACTATTTTCTCAAGGGCTAACACAATTCAGCTGGACCACATCTCATGAATCATGACCCTCCCTTACCTTAGGGGCCAAACTCACTCATAAAATAAAATAAACTAAAAATAATCAAGGTGAACGATTCAACTCCACAATGTCAAAAGATTATAACACATCTTCCATGTCAGACTTGTCTGAGCTATTCAAAATTCAAGTCAAATTGTTGGGTAGTCTGCTGAGTACAGAGTGCTCTGGCTTGTGATCACATTCATAATCAAGGTGAACAAATGCCCGCTCAACTTCCGGAAGTTTCTCTAGCTTCTCCTGCAAGGTCTCTCCGATGGCATGTGCTTCTTTTAGGGGTAGCTCTTCTGGGAGTTCAATGTCAACCTGTTTCAACAATAGAATAAAGATCATTACTTTGCTAGATATTCAAAACTAGGGTGCTTAGAAGAGTCTAATGTAACTTTGCAAAAATTTCATCTGCATAGCATAATAAAATTTAAAAGAAAATCTCCCACAAAATATTTAATTTGCAATTTCTTCAATGGCATCTCAAAGGGAAGGGAGGATCACAGTTTTGATGTCTTATTGTAGACTCAAAACTTTTTTTTTAAATTAAATAAAAGATTGAAGTTGTGATCGAAAGCTCGCCACTATTTATTTTTACTCAAAAATTTACATGACTCACCTCTACAAAATAGAGAACACCAAAGGTGTAGGCACGGACAGTGTCAATACGCTTGACTTGAGGGTGCCTCATGACAAGATATGTTAGTTTCTGCAAGACTTCAGGAGGTGCAGACTGTCCCACGAGAGAAACTGCATCAAGATATGCAGCTTAAAATAGTTCTAAATATGAATATTACAGCCATGTAAAGTACATAAAGCGTAGCCAAGCACAAATTAGAATTTATCAATAGTAAATTTTGTAGGACACATGCATTGGGATAAGGAAGTAGGCACTGTATTTATTTCTGCAGAAAATAGATATTTTTCCTTCTTTTCCAAACATTTATTGTTTAGTTCTGGTACCAACCAGTATCCTGAATGCTACGTCCGTGATAAATTAAATATGAAACCAGAATTTATTTTGATATTCTTCTCTTCGTTTCTTCATTTTTCTGGGAGGTAAAACTAAAACCTTTTGAAGCATAAATGATTCAGATAAAAGAATATCCTTCTTCAACCAAACTAATATATAAAGAAAGCACAGATAAATATAAAATTAACAGAAATCAATCAACATAAAGAGCCCAAATAGCAATCTCTGAAAGCACTGGAATTTAAAAAGCCTCCAACTTCAACAACTATTGGGATGAATAGTGAGAAATTCTTTAAAAGAACAAACATCCAAAGGAAGCATAACCTTTAATCTTGTAGGGATAATATGAAAGAAAGTGGTGGGTGAATAGTAGTGGACACAGAAGTAAAACTTTGACAGAAAACTTATAAGATTTTAGAAATGAACTTCCTTTTTATTCTTTTTGTTTGTTTGTCAGAATCATGCAAAAGATTGTGAGATCAAATAGAATGAAAATGAGGTTGAAGGAGTACCTGCATTTTCAAATACAGTTTGAGACCAATTTATCATTGTGTACAATGCAAGGATGATGGCACCAGTGGGGTCAATCCACCAGAAAAATTTATCGGCAAGAAGAGCTGCAGCTAATCCAACCACATTAGTTACCACATCAAAAAAGTGATCCTGCACATTGGCATCATTTCAAGAAGTTATGCAACTGATAGCTAGAAGGATAATACACATGACAGAAGCTTAAGAATATAAATGTAGAGATAGGAAACCTTTGCATATGCACGGACGATATCATTTTTTGAGCTTTTACAGTATATCCAGAGGGCAAGTTTTACTACAGTAGCAGATATCATGATTGTGCACGTCCATATCAATTCACTTTTGGACAGTTTTACAGAAGGTTCATCTTCAATTAGTTCTTCTACAGCCAGAAGCAACACCTGAAAGCCTGTAAGAAAAATGGAAGGGTGTAACAATCCCAACCTTATCAAAAGGAATCTATTCCATATTCAGAGAAGAAAACCCCTAATAGTTTCATCAAGGTGTTTATTTTTGAAAAGCATCAAGATTTTTGAATAAGTTGAGACAGAATATTATGACATTAGATGCAAATCTTTTGCAAGTTACAATTGTTGAATGTAAGAAGAAGCCTGTGAGAAACCCAAAGGTCAGATTATCTTCTGCAAAGAAATTAAGCAATATTCTGAGGTTATGAACACAACTGAATACATAATTCTTCTGGATACTACGTAGTCTAGCAAGTAATTAATCAATAGAGCGTAGTAGTTGCAATTAATTATTCTTTGAAAAATCTGATTTAGACCCTTATGTGTTCTAAAAGGTCTGATACCAATAGAAAAAAAAAAAAAAAAACTGATTTCAACCCCAAACACTTATACAATGTATTAATCTGATTAGTTCAACAAGTTAAGTGTATTCCCAACAGATAATCCAACATGCAATTCAGCCACAATAATCAATCACCAAATCTAAAGACAGTAATAATAAAAAACAGTAAAAAGGCGCACAGATAATGAAGTGGAAAGCCAATAAAAAATCTATATGTTATAAATCTTATTATTAGAGATTATTATGTATTGTATATGATAGATGAGCGCTTTACTTCAATCTAGCCTGCGCCTGAGCTTTGCGCTTTACCCTTAGTTTCAGAGAGGCTTGTGCAATTGACGCTTTTACCAACACGATATAATGTATTGGTCATAAAGCAATGGTCTCTCCTTCCTTTATTATGAGAAGGGAACTTCTAAATTATCTTTTGCTTAAGAGCAGTTACCCACTGAAACTTGAAGCAGGTGCTGTCCTTAAACATAGCAATTCACAGAGCTTCTTCATAAGCAGCAGGGAAATGTGACAGGTACATCCACTAACTATATGAAAGTTCTAGTAAAACCCATCTGGAATTATATTAAGCTCAAGCCCCAAGCAGTCTCCAGAAAAATGACAAGAATGACCAATATAACCTTTTCTGGATGCCTAATTGCTCAGCCATTATATCCCCAGGCACTTAGACGTAAATTACAACATCATGTCAGATCATGTGTCCAAACAAGAACAAATATCAGAACATTTTAAAAGCTCTCTGCCTACCTCAAACTTCAAGTGAACATTGTATGTTTTATGCATGTTTAAACTGCAGGAGGAAGCTCTTATTCTTAATCAATCACTAAGGAAGTATGAGTAAGCCACACTTTTCAGGAATAAGTTCCTAATGTGTCTTTCATAAGTCCTTATCTAAATCATGCTTCACATGTATTCAAAAAAGTATCAACAAACTTGCTAGTATTAAATAATGTATTTGGTTTCTAACTGTTTAGGTATTTCAATATTGTTGTGACAAGAAAGAAGACAGTTTGTTATATCAACCACAGCAGTAATTACTGATACGGGTTGCTTTAGAAAGCTTTATGTATTCTAATTAACTATCCAGAAACCATTCATTAGAAGAATACCAAAAAAAAAAAAAAAATCCCTGTATTTTCTTTTACTTTTGTGTACAATATTTCACCAATTAGGAGTATTCGTAAACATTTTTTATATTTCACCAATTAGGAGTACAATATTTCAAGTTCCTATTTCTTTGTTCTTAACAAGAAAACCCAATTATTAAACATCGATTATGTTGCCTATGCTAGAAAGCTGATGTGATCTGGTCCAACTATCCAGAAACCATTCATTAGAAGAATATGAAAACTAGTTCCCTGTTTTTTCTTTTACTTTGTATACAATATTTCAATAAATTAGGAGTATTCATAAACATTTTTGATCATTTATATAACATACGATCAAGTTCCTATATTTTTAAACTATTAACAAGAAAAGCCAATTGTTAAAAATCAATTACATTGCATTTACTTCGCTTTATATGTCTTCAATGAAATGTAATTCGATAATTGGATAGGTTCAATTAACAAATAAGTTCACCATAAAAAAAGGTAGTCAACAATGACATGACAGAAAACCCATGGAAACCTAAGGCAGGTGAAGGTACTGCAACATACCAAGTGTAGCCATGACAGCAGCAAAGATAATTATGCCTACTGGCTGCACCCTCAACTTTCCAATAGGATATTTGTAGATATTTATGTTCTTCATTGCCAGGTGAGTGAACCAAAGAATGCCACCGGCCATGAGATCGAGTAAAGAATCTAGTGTTGATGCAGCAATGGCCAAAGATCCACTCTTTATTGTGGCATAGACCTGCACATTGTAATGCATATTGTTATTCTGGGAGTTTGTATATGAGCAATGGGTTATATGTATATTGATAACATAGGGAACCTTACTAAAGAAGATCCCTTTGGACTTGCCTCTAGCCAGTAACATATTATATAAAATGGTGATTTAGGGGTGTTTGGATACATGTTAATCAATTTAATACTTTTGTCATATAAAATGAATTATTTTAAGTGCTTTTTAACTCGAAGTATATATATTCTTCCAGAATATTGTTTGGTTAGATTACATTATTTTACAAGTTCCACCTTTGAGCTTTATCATAAATAAAACTTGGATTTCCCAGAGCTTTTAACAGTTTTAAAAAAAAATTGGGGTTTTTTCTTCATCAAACTCAACTGAAAACATATATCCTGTAAAACATGAACAAAACTATGAAAATTAAAAAGTTATATATCTACATCACCTTAAATGCCAGAAGTATTATATTTGCATAATTAGATATCATCATTGCTCTTTCATGTTGAGCATCTTCTTTAGCCTGTCCATCCTCATCAATACCGTTAGATGTCACCAAAGAATCGACTTCTTCAAAGGAATTCATGGTATTGATTTGTCTTTCATAGTACTCTCTTTCTCCTATAATGAAGACAATGCATTCATTCATTGTAAGAAAAGGAAGAAATTTTTAACTTGATTCATGACTTTATATTCATAATCTCATTTCTTCTTGTTCCCCAATTTAAATGAAACTTTAAATTCTTCTCCTTGCTACTTCCTAGGCCTACAGTACAATACATATATATATATATATGTGTGTGTGTGTGTATGTCTGCGAATTTAAAAACATATGTAGGCATATATGTACATCAGTACATCTAGCATTAAGGAAAAAAGAAAACCCAAGTCCAATATTCAGTTATATTTAGTAGCTCATGCTATTACACAAAACCATGGTCCCCTTAACGGCATAACATTTACAATATTCCTATAGTATCAAAATGCAAAGCAACTTACAAGTCGCAACACTAGGACCTTAATTTTATAAAACAGATGTACAAAAGTGCAGAAAGGGCAGTTTAAAAAAAAGAGTTTTTTTTTTTTTAAATTATAATTCTTCTGCTGCTCTGCATAATCCCTTCTATGTGTAATGGGGTTTTACATTTGATTAGTTTTATGTTTTTCTTTTTGAGGTAGAAACTCAATCATTTTTTATTCGATGTGCATTTTTGAATAATTTTTTATTCATATCTGCAAAATCTCACAATGATCGTATATCAATATATCTCATCTATAAC
This sequence comes from Quercus aquifolioides, assembly GCA_019022515.1. Taxonomy (NCBI): domain Eukaryota; kingdom Viridiplantae; phylum Streptophyta; class Magnoliopsida; order Fagales; family Fagaceae; genus Quercus; species Quercus aquifolioides. Next base: position 100,307,234 of record CM032333.1, on the reverse strand, counting down.
AAGGTTTAAATTTCCAAATTTTTGTATTTTAAAATTATGCATAAAAGATAAGTTTACAAAGCAACTGTAAACATCTTATTAACACAAAATTTGTTACACATGAATGAAAACAGATAATCTAAAGGATGAATTTTTTTAAATGTTACTTAAATGAAAAGTTATTGAGTTGGGTAACTTGATCCTTATATATACACAATTGATTGAGTTAACAAGCTATGATTGATCCAAAACATCACCTTTTTTTTTTCACATTCAAATAGGCCTAACATTGACACCAATCACAGCATACGCCTCAGCAAGTTGAGAGAGAGAGAGAAAAAAATGTGAAATGTTGTGTGAAAGTGTAAAAAACAAACAAAACAAGACATATTCTCACGTTTTCAAGTTAAAAGCAATGAGTTAAGTTTGTTCTATCCTATGTACTTGCCTGTATATATTATATGAGCACATTTATTATCCTGTATTTTTTTCTGATAAACCAAACACAGAGACAGAGACAGAGACAGAGGCAGAGACCTTTGGATAAGCCTGAGGCTTTGGAAAAGTCAAGGTCGAATGGATCAGACTCGGGGTCAATACCAGAGCGAAGCTTATCAGGCAACCTTGTCACGAACTCGCTCCTCAGCGAGTTCACCGAGTACCTCCGACTCAGTTTCCCCACTCTTCCACCGCTTCTACTCGCCCCCAGAATCGGCGTTTTCAGATCCGTACCGTCCATATCTCTCTGTGTTCTTATTTTTGCTTTGTCTTTCTCTCTGTGTGTTCATGTGTCTTCTTCTAAGTTCTATCATCTCTCACTCCACTCACACGTCCTGCCATATAATAATATCTAAGAGTACTAGCGGTAGTGGTGCTTAGTAAGACAATACTTCTGTACGGACTAGACTTTAAATCAGATTTTGTACGGGCATGATTAATGTCTCTAAATTTTAATTTGTTAGTCCTCTAATACGTACTCAATAATAAGTAAATATAAAAAGAATTCGAAAACGTACTCCAAATTTTAAACTTTTCTATTCCTCGGAAAGGAGAGGTAAAATATAATACTAATTTGTTTTGATTTTCCTTTTAAATTAAGAAATGGGTCAGAGCACTCTCATCAGGTCTCTCAAATGTGTCAAAATGCTAAAAATTTGGCACATTTGACACATCAAACACAAAAATGAACTCTCATCAAGTATGTTAAATGTTCCAAAAATTTGGAACGTGCTACAGTACGCTCTCATATTTGAAAGCGTACGGACAAAAATGGCATTTGTGTTTAATATTTTTTATTCTCTTTTCTCTCTCCTCTCTCCTCACTTTCTTCTTTTCTCTGCTCTCTCCATCACTCTCTATCTCTTCCCTCTCAGTCCGCTCAAGATCTCTCGCCGCCTCACCTCACCGTCAACCTCCACAGCCCTCATCGCCGACCTCCACAGCCTTTGCCGCCGACCTTTAGAGCTCCTAATCGGGTCATGGGTGTGACATTTGGGATGAGTTTCTCTGTGTGGGTTTTGGGTTATTGATTGGTCGGTTGGGTTGGGATTTTGGGCCAGTGGTGGTGTCGTGGTTGTGGCGGTGGTTGGTTGAGTTTTGGGCCGACGATATTTGTGGCTGTAGTGGGCGGCGGTGTTTGTGGCTGTAGTGGGTTTCGATGTGTGGATTTTGGGTCATTGGTTGATCGGTTGGGTTGGGATTTTGGGCCGGTGGTGGTGTCGTGGTTGTGGCGGTGGTTGGTTGAGTTTTGGGCGGCTGTATGGGCGGCGGTGTTTGTGGCTGTAGTGCGCCGGCAAGGTTTGTTGAAGATTTTGATTTTCTTTTTCTTTTTCTTTTCTTTTTTGTTGAGGTTTTTGGATTTGGATTTGGAATTTTTATGGAGATCCAGTGATTGTGATTGTTGTTTGTGGAGGTTGATTTGCCGTTGGTGGTGATTTGCCGTTGCCGTTGCCGTTGGTGGTTTGTGGAGGTTGATGGTTTGTTGAAGATTTTGATTTTCTTTTTCTTTTTCTTTTCTTTTTTGTTGAGGTTTTTGGATTTGGATTTGGAATTTTTATGGAGATCCAGTGATTGTGATTGTTGTTTGTGGATGTTGATTTGCCGTTGGTGGTGATTTGCCGTTGCCGTTGCCGTTGGTGGTTTGTGGAGGTTGATTGTGATTGTAGTTTAATGTGATGAAATTTGTTTAATATTATTTAATGGGTTGGATATATTATTTTAATATATAGAATGGAAGTATAGAACATCTGATAAATGACATGTTGTAAAATAGTGTGTTAAAATGATAAAGTATGTTTTTGGTGTTGTAAAATGACATTTTTTATGAGAGAGCTAATAAGAATACAGGTAATGATGGCAAGTACTTTTTATTTATTTTTTTTTTTTTTGACTCGAATGATGGCAAGTACTTGTACTGCCAGAGTGTACCTGATTGTTATAAAATTATGTTTTAAATTCTTTTGTTTTTTTTTTGAGAAGCTTACAACTTTTGTCTTTTTTTTTTGAGACAGTCAACCTTTGTATCCAATAAAGTATAATATTAATAATAGAAATAGTAATGGTTACCGGTATAAAACAAAAAAAGTATCTTGTTTGGTACCGACACCAAGATTTTTTTTTTGGGTTAAAGTACCGACATCAAGATCTCTGTACGGTACAGTGTTTTGTGCGTCCGTCTTTTGGATCGCGTCTCTTAGTCTTGTTTGGATTTTTTTTTTATCACTCATCATTTTTCACTCAATTTTCATCACTCATCACTTAAAATACCCCACCTCGTTTGGCACCATCATTCACTTGTCATCACTCAATATTTTTCAACTATTTGTGGGCCCTATACCTGTAACTTGGTGCAGCTTTTACTTTTTTTTTTTTTTTTTTTCTTCAACTCCCAATACCTAAACTCACCAAACCTAGTGAAAAAAAAAAAAAAAAAAAACAGCTAATGGAGACCAGTGAAAAAAAAAAAAAACCCCAGCCAACGGAGACCAGTGAAAGAAGAAGAACAAGAAAAAAAGAAAGAACTTAGTGAACGGAGACTAGTGAGAGAAAGAGAGAAAAAAAAAAGAAAAGAAAAAGAAAGAAATAACCCAGCCAACGGAGACAGTGAAGAAGAAAGAAAAAAAATGGTCAAAAGTTGCAGCTGACCCTGACAGTGGGTCCCTCCATGTGTGTTTAATTACAAAAATGCCATTGAAAACATAGTTATGGAAATTGAAAACAGCTAAAATGTGTTTTTAGTTTCCATAACTCATCACTCAAAAATTAGATAATTGAGTGACGGAACAGTGTTTTCTGCGTCCGTCTTTTGGATCGTGTCTCTTAAGCCTTGTTTGGATTTTTTTTTTTTTAATCACTCATCACTCCTCACTCAATTTCCGTCACTTATTATTCATCACTCATTATTCATCACTCATCACTCATCACTTAAAACACCCCAACTCGTTTGGCACCATCATTCATTTGTCATCACTCAATATTTTTCAACTATTTGTGGGCCCCATACCTGTAACTTGGTGCAACTTTTACTTTTTTTTTTCTTTTTTCTTCAACCCCCAGTACCCAAACTCACCGAACCCAATGAAAAAAAAAAAAAACCAACGGAGACCAGTGAAAGAAGAAGAAGGAAAAAAAAAAAAGAACCTAGCCAACGGAGACCAGTGAAAGAAGAAGAAGAAAAAAAAAAGAAAGAACCTAGCGAATGGAGACTAGTGAGAGAAAGAGAGAAAAAAAGAAAAAAAGAAAAAGAAAGAAAGAACCCAACCAACAGAGACAGTGGAGAAGAAAGAAAAAAAAATGGTCAAAAGTTACGACTGACCTTGACAGTGGGTCCCTCCATGTGTATTTAATTACAAAAATGCCATTGAAAACAGAGTTATGGAAACTGAAAACAGCTAAAATGTGTTTTTAGTTTCCATAACTCATCACTCAAAAATCAGATAATTGAGTGACGGAACAGTGTTTTGTGCGTCCATCTTTTGGATCGCATCTCTTAGGCCTTGTTTGGATTTTTTTTTTTTTTTTTTTTAATCACTCATCACTCCTCACTCAATATCCGTCACTTATCACTCATCACTCATCACTTAAAACACCCCACCCCGTTTGGCACCATCATTCATTTGTCATCTCAACTATTTGTGGGCCCCATACCTGTAACTTGGTGCAGCTTTTACTTTTTTTTTCTTTTTTCTTTAACCCCCAGTACCCAAACTCACCGGAAAAAAAAAAAAAAAAAAAAAAAAAAAAAAAAAAAAAAAACCAGCCAACGGAGACCAGTGAAAGAAGAAGAGAAAAAAAAAAAAAAAAAAAAAAGAACCCAGCCAACGGAGACCAGTGAAAGAAGAAGAACAAGAAAAAAAGAAAGAACCTAGCGAACAGAGACTAGTGAGAGAAAGAGAGAAAAAAAAAAGAAAAAAAAAAGAAAGAAAGAACCTAACCAACAGAGACAGTGGAGAAGAAAGAAAAAAAAATGGTCAAAAGTTGCGGCTGACCTTGACAGTGGGTCCCTCCATGTGTGTTTAATTATAAAAATGCCATTGAAAACAGAGTTATGGAAACTAAAAACAGCTAAAATGTGTTTTTAGTTTCCATAACTCATCACTCAAAAATCAAATAATTGAGTGACGGACCAGTGTTTTGCGCGTCCGTCTTTTGGATCGTGTCTCTTAAGCCTTGTTTGGAATTTTTTTTTTTTAATCACTCATCAGTTCTCACTCAATTTCCGTCACTTATCACTCATCACTCATTATTCATCGCTCATCACTCATCACTTAAAACACCCTACCCCGTTTGGCATCATCATTCACTTGTCATCACTCAATATTTTTCAACTATTTGTCGGCCCCATACCTGTAACTTGATGCAGCTTTTACTTTTCTTTTTTCTTTTTTCTTCAACCCCCAGTACCCAAGCTCACCAAACCCAGTGAAAAAAAAAAAAAAAAAAAAAAACCAGCCAACGGAGACCAGTGAAAGAAGAAGAAAAAAAAGAAAGAAAGAAAGAACTCAGCCAACAGAGACCAATGAAAGAAGAAGAAGAAGAAAAAAAGAAAGAACCTAGCGAACGAAGACTAGTGAGAGAAAGAGAGAAAAAAAAAAGAAAAAAAAGAAAAAAGAAAGAAAGAACCCAACCAACGGAGATAGTGGAGAAGAAAGAAAAAAAAAAGGTCAAAAGTTGCGACTGACCTTGACAGTGGGCCCCTCCATATGTGTTTAATTACAAAAATGTCATTGAAAACAGAGTTATGGAAACTGAAAACAGCTAAAATGTGTTTTTAGTTTTCATAACTCATCACTCAAAAATCAGATAATTGAGTGATGGAACAGTGTTTTATGCGTCCATCTTTTGGATCGCGTCTCTTAGGCCTTGTTTGGATTTTTTTTTTTTTTTTTTTTTTTTTATCAGTCATCACTCCTCACTCAATTTCTGTCACTTATCACTCATCACTCATTATTCATCACTCATCACTCATCACTTAAAACACCCCACCCCGTTTGGCACCATCATTCACTTGTCATCACTTAATATTTTTCAACTATTTTTGGGACCCATACCTGTAACTTGGTGCAACTTTTACTTTTCTTTTTTCTTTTTTCTTTTTTCTTCAACCCCCAGTACCCAAACTCACCGAACCTAGTGAAAAAAAAAAAAAAAAGCCAACAGAGACCAGTGAAAAAAGAAGAAAAAGAAAGAAAGAAAGAAAGAACCCAGCCAACAGAGACCAGTGAAAGAAGAAGAAGAAAAAAAAAAAAAAGAACCTAGCGAACGGAGACTAGTGAGAGAAAAAAAAAAAAAAAGAACCCAACCAACGGAGATAGTGGAGAAGAAAGAAAAAAAATGGTCAAAAGTTGCGGCTGACCTTGACAGTGGGTCCCTCCATGTGTGTTTAATTACAAAAATACCATTGAAAATAGAGTTATGGAAATTGAAAACAGCTAAAATGTGTTTTTAGTTTCCAAAACTCATCACTCAAAAATCAGATAATTGAGTGATGAAAACAAAAACTGGAAACAGAGTTATTGAAATCCAAACAAGCTTTTGAGTTATAGGTCCCACTATTTTTGAGTCATGAGTTATAGAAACTAGAAATTCAAACACCCTTACAAACTTTTTTTTTTTTAGGAACGCGTCTCTTACGAACATATGTGCTATATGTTTGTGTAAGGGTGTGCATAAGTCGGGTTGGGTCGGATTGAGAAGATTTTTTGATCCAACCCACCATGGTGGGTCAAAAAAATTAACCTAACCCAACTCATCACATAAGTCCAACCCAACCCAATCCACATGGATCGGATTGGGTCGAGTTGAACCTATGGGTTGGACAAATTTTTTTTATTATTATTAAATTGAGTAAAAAAAATATTAATATTAATATATTAAAAAAACTCAAAGATTAATATCAATATAACTCTTTAAAGGCAAACAACACTAATGACTAAACAACAATAGTAATTTATTAGAATTTGTGTGAACTAATTGACTTTTATATAGGATAAAAAAAACTGGTTGTTTTAAAAAATTTATTAATTATATAATATTATATATATATATATATATTAAATATATGGGTGGGTTGGGTTGAGTTTGGCGGGTTTGAAATTTTATGACCTAAACCCAACCTGACCTGCTATCAAAAAAAATTTTGTAACCCAATCCAACCCACCAAGGCCTAAAAACCAACCCAATCCAGCGGGATGGGTTAGGTTGGGTCAATTTTGGCGGGTTGGCGAGTTGGCTGCACACCCTTATGTTTGTGTGAGATGTGCTTCTTAAGACGGATGATGTATATATTTTCCTCTTTACCAAGAGATATGGCTTGTATGAGAGGTGCTCATTCGATTAATAGATTCAGGGGGTTTGACCAAAAGTTAAAACACTACTTCTTTATAAAAAAAACAAATCAAAAATGAAGAAGAAGCAATATGTTCACTCCTATTAGTTTACAAATTTGTTGATTATATTAATGATTTTAAATGCTAAGATGAATATTATAAGTAAACTTGAAATTTTTGTTGGCACTAAGACTAGGTTTGGATAGCGGCAGACAACGCGTTTGTGTTTTTTTATATGGGTCTCGTGCACTATTTACGGGACCCGCAAGTACTTTTTTCAGAAAAACAACTTTAAAATTGAGTCTCACGACACTATTCACATATTTAAAAATTATTTTGCTATACTGTTTTCAGTTTTCAGTAATAAGCGGTATCCAAACAGATCCTAAGTAAATTTTTTTTTTAATACTTGATTGGCACTAAGTAATCTTAATTAAGGATTTTTTTTTTTTTTTTTTGAGAAGATAATTAAGGAGTTGATTGTAAATATTTATAATTTACAATTAACCCATTTTGTATGGACTATGTGCATCAATTTTGTCTACAATGTGTACGGAAATTATTATGTACTCTCGGAGTACCATAAATGCGTACTCCCTTCTCTCACATGAATGGTGGATCCCACTAATTAAATTTATGGTGGGACTCACTACTCATGTGAGAGGAAAAACTACGCATTTATGATACTTTAGGAGTATCTAATAATTTTCCCGTGTATATAAAAAAAATTTCATCTCAATTCTGTATAGTAATAAATGAGAACAATTATATTTTATATAAAAAATCATGATGAATTGCACATCCACCGTAAGATCTTATGTCCCACTTTTTCTTTTTAGAAAGTTATGTCCCACTTATTATTGGTTGATGTTAGAGCATTCTTATTAAGGGTTTTAAATGCTAAAAGATGCTTTTTTTAGCATTTTTGACCCAAAAATTTTCTCCATCAAGAGTCTCAAATGCCAAAAATTTTGGCATTGATGAACAGTGCGATTTCATATTTGAAACCGCACTGTTCACCAAATGGTAAAATGCATATTATTTTTTTATTCAATTGGGCCCACTTTTTTTATTCAATTGAGAAAGAGAGAGACAAACGAAAGAGAAGGAAAAATAAAAAATGATAAAGAAAGAATATTTAAATGGAATGTTAAAAAAAATAAAAGTTTTAATGGAAGAGATGTTGTAAAGTAGGGTGTTATATGTTATAAAATTGAGATTTGAAATAGTAAATGCTAAATTTTTTACAAACCTTGATAAGAATGCTCTTACTGACCATCCTAACGAATGGTCCTCTTCATTGTTTTCAATAAAATAAAAGAAATGAGACCAACCACAAGTATTACTTGGTTCAGTTCATAAATGCCGTTAAAGGTGGAATATAAACAATATGATATGGTGGGCAGCCTACAAATGGGAGCATAATACATTGGGCATAGTTTATTAATACTTCTACTCAAATAAATGCAAAATAGTAATTTTATTTTCCCTCTTTCTTTTCAATATCGAAATGTAATTTAAATTTAAATTTTAAAATTTAAATTGAAATTTAATTAGAGTCTAACTTTGCACCACGTGTCTCATCTAATCTAAATTTTTAAATTTTTGTGCCAAGTTAGCTAGTTAATTCAGTGTAAAAATTGAAATTCAATTAAAGTTTAATTTTGTGCCACGTGTCTTATCTAATGTAAGTTTTTTTAATTTTTGTGCCAAGTGAGTTAATTTAATGTAGAAAACAATGAGTTAAATATATATATATATATATATATATATATATATTTTTAACCAATGCTCAGAGAAATTTTAATTTGAATCAAAATTGAATTTTGCTTTTGTTAGTTTTCCATACAAATTAAATTGTTTAGATTTTTGCTTTCATTTTTTCTCTGAACTAATAAGTATATTTTTTATACTGTTTCTATTCAGATATTTTGTATGTATGGTCGAACTAATATCTATATGTTTTATAACTCAAGCTAGCATAATAGCACCATTGCAATTCATCATTTACACGGGTTACATACTAGTTGCATATAAAGTTACATTACATACTAGTTGCATATAAAGTTACATTGTCTTCAACTATTTTAATTACGTAATTTTCCTTTAAACTAATTTATTAAAAAAAAAAAACCATGACAATTATAATATTAATCCATGTATAATTTTAATTGCATGGTCTATTTCAAAATATCTTACTTGTTTAAATTACTTAATAAGTCATGCAACTAAAATATACATGCATGAACATTTGATTGTAATGTAATGGGTTAGAAGACATTTATACAAATCCTTTTTTAGGAAAATTTTGTCCAAAATTTAATAATTCATTATTTTATAAATTCTATTCTCTAATTCATGTTAAGTGAATCTGAGGTAACCAAAATAATGCCGACTAATTAATTTTACTAGTAAAAACCATCTCATAATCCAACTAGGATCGAATGCATCAAGACATGACACAACCTCAAAGCATAATACAGTGTGGGATCATTAGCATGACTTAACCAACAAAATGCAATCACAAGAAAATGTTCATCAGAGCATAATAAGGGAAAAAAATGTTAGTTTATTTTTAATAAACTGAATCAATTATATTTTAAGGAAATTCTTCCAATTTATTACGTGACAACTCAAACAAATATGCATGTGTTTAATAGTTTTGTAATTTGTTAAAATAATTTAATAAAACAAATGATTTAAATACACAGTTAAAAGAAATTAGACTTAAATTCAATTTGATGGGAAGTTTTGTCCTAAATAATGGCTTGTGCAGTATATTAACCCTATTTATATATCACAGTTCTTGCATCCAAATATATATATATATATATATATATAATTCTTATAAAAAGAATATATAAAAACTTTATTTTAAATCCCAAGATTAAGAGATATGTCAAAGCCAAATAATATGTGGATATATAAAATTGTATTCTTTAATAACTTATTCTTTTATTGCATAATTTTTGTATTTTTGATAATTTAATAGTTAATTGGAAAATGGGTTATTAAAAGTTTAAATTTGAATATTTTATTCGAAAACATCAGAATGTGTCAACCAATTAAACTATAATATCAAAACTATTAATTTTTATTTTTTTAATAACCTATTAAGATGACAAATTTGTAACTATAGTATTGAATTAGTCTCTTGAGGGGTTTTCTCAAAATAAAGCTCAAGGGGTTTGCGGACCCATGTTTCCTAGAGTGGGAAGTGGGTGCGTTATTTAATTAAGTAAATATTTCTAATCAATTTTGTGTGTATGTGTGTGTGTGTGTAATTTGTGATTAAAACAAAAATTACCACATGATCATAAAACTATAAAATAAATAAAAAATATTATTGTGGGGGACCCTTGTCACGGTGGGAAAGACATGGACCAGGGTTCATTGTCAAAGCTTTGTCATGGGTTTCTACACTTTCACAGATTTGGTTGAGCCATAAACTGTTGCAACTTGCAAGGACAGTAGTAGCCTAGTAGGACACTTTTTTTTTTTTTTTTTTTTTTGAAATCAGGAAGGTAGGACACTATCTAATATCTTGCTTTTTGCTCCATTGTAGAATTCATCCCAAGACCTGTTGTTGTGGGCGTGTATTACAAACACTTTTATTATTATTTATTTTCTAACCGTTAGGAATTTATGAGTAAAATATTTGTTAGCAATTATGAGAAAAATTGTCGTTGGGCAATAATAGATAATATAACCATTGGGCTTTTATAGGTACTAGCTTGTTACCTCATGTATATGCATAGATACACTTAAAGATATACAATAAAATGCATAATATAATTCCTAAAATATATAATTTAAATACTATTGATAGTCATTTTTATATTTTATTAACCTTTACAAAATTTTGTAAAGATATTATTAGGTATAAAATGTAAATTGTCTATTTTATTATTATTATTATTATTATTATTATTATTGTGAAGCACTTTTTTTTTTTAACGATTAATTTATTTTAGACTTTTTGGTTTTTGTACTTAATAACTCACTTGGATGAATATTTATGATGTAGTCCCACATTTGATTCTAAAATTAAGAAATAAAACTCTTTAGGAATAAATAATTTAGAACACATGGCGCAAAATTAGAACTCTAATTTGGAACTCTAATTTGAGTTTCTCTCACCTTCACCTATTATTATATATATAAATATATAGATTAGTTACCAATAACTATATGTTATTATTGTCATAAATAGTCTATATAATACTCATCATCACACCGTTTCTTATAAGTCATTTTTTTTATTACTCTATATTTAGATATACACAATCCCATTATATGTCTCTCTTACATATTTTTCTACAATTTATATTTGTTATAAGAAAAGGTAATAAAGGGTTGTTCTTGAACCATCATGAGTGGAAATGCATCCATCACGAAGGTTGACGCTATAGTCTAATCCTGAGGGGTTGTTTGGCCAAGAGAACCAGTCGCACCAAGTTTTACTCCGGGTGGCATGAATCAACCTTTATGGACAACGCTTAATTCGCAGCATGATTCTATAGCATTGTGAGATCGTTCTAAACTTCTTTTTATTTTATGTTCTTGCTAATTAGTTGATATATTAATTTTGTATCAAAACTTGTTTATTCCCTAAAATATTTCCAAACCAACGGATAAAAAGGCATGTCAGTGCACCACGCGATATATATGATGATTGCAGTGGCGGAGCCAGGAATTTATATTTGGGGGGCTTCTATATAATTTTTTTTTGTGTATGAAATGTAAAATAGTAATGTACTATACTTCATAACTAAATATAATTGAATATGTATAAACAAAAGTATATTTAATTAATATTAAACAATCATTCAAATGTCAATACATAAAAAAATATAATAAACAACAACTAAATATATGTGTATATATTGTTTATAATATATTGATTATTATAATAATAAATAATATATTATAAGGAATTTAAAAAAGAAAGCAATGAAAAGAAAAATTAAAAAAATTAAAAAAAAAAAGAAAATACAAATACCTAGAAAGTGGTAAAAACTTATGGGTCAGCCGGTCTTAAGGGCATAGATAGAGCACTGCACACTGCACACTGCACACTGCACAAGCATGGAAGCTTCACAAATTGAGTCACAAATTGAGGGTCCCACAGTAATGAGTCACAGACAATTACAATGACAAAGGGACAAAATTGAGTCACTCTTTCTTGTCTAAATTGAACACATATAGTCTATACAACTTGTTATCCAAATTATATTCCCTCTAGGTCTTCTCTTGAAACCTAGAGGTGAAAAAGTTTTGCCTGGTGCAAACTACTTTCTCCGGTACGGTAGAATATTTGAGTAGACATGGATGAGATTACTAATAGGTGCGCTGGTATACGGCTCTCAGCAAAGGAAAGTGCTGAAGTGGAGATTCAAACCCCAGAAATAGAGAATGGACCGGCTCTAGTGGGAAAGTTTTACACGAAAAGATGGGTAAACATGGAGGCGGTAGCGAGGGTTCTGAAACTAGCATGGAAAACGAAGGAAAGCTTTGAGGTGAGTGATTTGGGGGAGAATAGAACTTTGTTCCTCTTTAAGACGAGGGACGATCTTGACAGAGTATTGCTGCTAGGTCCCTGGTCATATGACAAGTATCTCCTCACTCTTCACAGGCTTCAAACTGGGGAATCTGCTCGGAAGGTGTCTCTTGACAGGGTGTCGTTCTGGATTCAAATCCACGGACTACCCACGATGAGCCAGACTAAGGAAGTAGGAATGAGAATTGGGGAAACGCTGGGGGCAGTGGAGAAAATGGAGGCGGATGACAAAGGTTTTTGTATGGGAGGTTGTCTACGCATCCGCGTATCGATAAAATCCACAGAACCATTATGCCGAGGCTGGAAAATACGATTGGGTAATGCTGAACCGACATGGGTTGACTTCAAATACGAACGGCTACCCATATTCTGTTACTGGTGCGGATTGATGGATCATGATGAAAAAGAATGCCTTTTATGGATTCGAAGTAAGGAGTCTCTCAAACCGGAGGAAAAACAATTCGGTGTGTGGCTGAAGGCCATACTGGAAAAGACCCAGAAACCTCAGCGGAGTGAGGCGATGAGTTACGGCGGGCGTAGGGGTGGTGGAGACGTTGACAAGACTACTGACAGGCTGGCGAGCATTCCAAAGGAGTCTACGCAGAGGTGGCAGGGGGCTAGTGGACTGCGGTTAGGTACGTATGATCTTACCAACGTCAACAGGGACGAAGTGGAGATCATGAGGAAGCTAGAGAACTGTGTTGAGCAGGTAAAGCCGGTTTTGGCGCTGGCAGAGGACTTCGAAAAGAAACTTGCAGAGATTGACGCAGGAATTCATGGTGGACTTTCCGAATTGATGAAAGAAGAAGGGACGGTGACTGAAGTGATGGAAAGTAGCTTGGATCAGAGCTCTAATCTCACGCATATGAAGTTAAATGGGCTTAATGGTGCTGTGAGTAATGGCCCAACTTAGCAGGTCGTTGTGGGCTTAGCTGATGCAAACGGGCCCAATAGGCAACTGAATAGGGAAAACTTCACTGAACAGGCCCAATCCGAAAATCATCTCTTTTTTGCTTCAGTCAGCCCAACTCCAATTAAGGACACCAACTCTACAAAGTCACAGGGAAGGGGCCCGAAAAAAACAAAAATAAAGCAGTTGGCAAAAGGAAAAGAGAATAGAACAGGGGTGCAACCAAAAGCTGGTATGGCAGCCATAATACCTCGGGACGTAGATATGGAGATTGACAGAGTGGAGGTAGGGAACAAGAGAAGATGTCGTACACCTCTGTTAGAGCTTGAGGGAGAGACTGGGAATGGCAAAAGAGTGAAAGTGGAAGGGGAAGTGAAGGTGCTTGGAGAAGTTATGAAACAACTTCTTGGATCGGTGGAGGCTGCTGAGTAGCCCCGTCGGGCACAATGAATGCCTTAAGCTGGAACTGTAGGGGGCTTGAGAACCCCCTAACAGTTAAAACACTCCAAAAAATAGGTAAGGAGGAAGATCCCACTTTAGTCTTTCTAATAGAGACTAAACTTAAGGCAATAGAGATGGAAGGAGTTAAGAGAAAAATTGAGAGACAACATGGCCTGGTGGTGCCAAGCCAAAATCGTGGGGGAGGTTTAGCTTTACTTTGGAAAAACACACTACAGGTGGAACCTCTGACCTATTCACAGAGGCATATTGATGTGATAGTTAACGAGGGGGGTGGCAGGAAAAGATGGAGGTTTACCGGATTTTATGGAAACCCGAAGACGTGTAAACGGGAGGAGTCGTGGAACCTGATTAGGAATCTCAGTAAAAGATGCGACCTCCCTTGGGTGATCATTGGGGATTTCAACGAGCTTCTTCATGCAAAAGAAAAAGAGGGGGGTAATGTAAGACCCGAGGGTCAGATGAAGCTGTTTCGAGACACCATTAATAGCTGCAAATTACGTGACTTGGGATACTATGGGTCGGACTTCACATGGAGTCGTAGACTTGGCACAAAAGGGTGGGTTCGGGAACGTTTGGATAGAGCCTTTGTTTCAACTGATTGGACAGTGATGTTCCCTACAAATAAACTATTCCATGTGGCAAATTCTGTGTCCGACCACAGCATGCTGATTCTCAAGACTGCAAAACCAACCAGACGGACAAAAAAGAGGACAAAGCTATTTAGATTTGAGTCGATGTGGCTGAGAGATGATAGATGCTCTATGGTGGTATCTGATGCTTGGGAAAGAGGAAGAATTGGGGGGACGGAATGGCCGCTTCTTCATTGCTTGGAAGAGTGTCGTGCTTCACTGGCCGAGTGGAACAAAAACTCTTTTGGCCATGTTGGCAAACAAATTTTCGAGTTGCAAAAGAAGCTTCAGTTGCTGGAAAATATGAAGGGTGGTGGGTCGAATTTGGAGGACATTCATACCATGAAGATGGAGCTGAATAAGTGGCTGTTTGTGGAGGAGGACATGTGGCATCAACGGTCCCGAAACAATTGGCTGAGTGCTGGCAATAAGAATACCACTTTCTTCCACACAAAAGCTTCTAACCGACAGCAAAGAAACTCTATAAATAGGGTGCTGGACTCTGATAATACTTGGCAGGAGGATGAGGAACAAATAAGCAGAACCTTTCTTGACTATTATGAACAGCTCTTTACTTCCTCGCAGCCAGAGGTGGAGGAGGAGCTACTTGAGGCCATTCACACAAAAGTCACGGATAGGATGAATGCTTCCTTGCTTAGAAATTTTAATGCACAGGAGGTGGAGAAAGCTCTTCAGCAGATGCACCCCTTAAAAGCGCCCGGACCTGATGGTATGCCTCCCCTTTTTTATCAACATTTCTGGCCTACGGTTAAATCTATTGTCATTACTACTGCTTTAGATTTTCTTAATCATGGTACGGCTCCCCCAAATTTTAATGATACACACATTGTACTAATCCCTAAAACCAAAAATCCGGAAAGGGTTACAGACTATAGGCCTATTAGCCTATGCAACGTGGCTTATAAGCTTGCCTCTAAGGTGGTAGCAAATAGAATGAAATATGTCTTGCAGGAAATTGTTTGTGAGAATCAAAGCGCGTTTGTGGCAGAGAGGCTTATCACCGATAATGTTCTGGTGGCCCATGAGATGATGACACACATAAGTAGAAAAAAGAAGGGCAAGTGTGGCGAAATGGCACTAAAACTCGACATGAGCAAGGCTTATGATCGAGTTGAATGGGTCTGCCTGCAACAGATAATGGAAAGGTTGGGGTTCCATGATGACTGGATCTCCATAGTGATGAGATGTGTGACTTCGGTGACCTATGCAGTGAGAATTAATGGCCAACCTTGCGGTAGGATTCAACCAACCCGGGGGCTGAGGCAAGGAGACCCACTGTCTCCCTACCTCTTCCTCATTTGTGCAGAGGGCCTTTCTGCACTCCTACATAATGCAGTCCAACTGAAAAAGCTCAAAGGGGTGGCTGCCTCAGCAAAGGGACCGAAAATTTCACACCTTTTTTTCGCCGATGACAGCATCATTTTTGGAAGGGCAACAAGAGAGGATGCAACGGAGATTCAGCGTCTACTCCAAGTCTACGAAGCCTCCTCGGGCCAGCAGCTGAATAGAAACAAGACTTCACTCTTTTTTAGCCCCAACACGAATGATGGGATTAGAGAAGATGTAAAAACCATGTTCGGTGCCCAGGTGATCAAACCCCATGAAACCTACCTCGGTTTACCCTCTCTGGTTGGAAGATCCAAGTCCAATACTTTTGCTCACTTGAAACAGAGAGTGGCGAACAAAGTGTCTGGCTGGAAGGAAAAATTATTAACTGGTGCTAGCAAAGAAATCTTGATCAAGGCAGTCGCACAAACGGTGCCGTCTTACACCATGAGCTGTTTTCTCCAACCAAACAATCTATGCGATGAATTAGCCGGAATGACTAGACAATTTTGGTGGGGCCAAGCGAATAAGGAGAGGAAATTGGCTTGGTTAAGCTGGGAGAAGTTGTGCATGCCAAAAGATAGAGGGGGTTTGGGATTTCGTGACTTGAAACTCTTCAATTTAGCTCTCTTAGCGAAGCAGGGATGGAGGTTGCAAACAAACACCTCCTCCCTGTTCAGCCGAGTATTTAGAGCTAAATATTTTCCTCATGGCAGTTTTGTGGATGCAGACTTAGGAAGAAACTCGTCCTATGCGTGGAGGAGCCTTATGGCTGCACAAGGGGTGGTGCGAAATGGTAGTAGATGGCAGGTGGGTGATGGAGGAAACATTAGAGTATGGTGCGACAAATGGGTGCCAAGGCCGAGCACTTACATGGTGGTTACTCCAGAAAAGCCGAATTCACAAGTTGCTCTGGTCAAGGATCTCATAAACAGAGAGGTATTTGAGTGGGATGTGGGGTTGGTAAAACAATGCTTTAATGCCGAGGATGCTTCAGCTATATTAGGTATTCCGTTAAGCCTGACTGGTCAACGGGATAGCTGGTTTGGGCTGCTAATAAGTCTGGGAAATTTTCGGTAAAGTCGGCTTACGCATTAGCCTACGAGGAAAGGTTAGAACAAAACAGGGGAGATCGCTCAAACGTCTTAATGCGCAAATGGGTGTGGAGATGTATCTGGCAGCTGAAACTCCCTCACAAGCTACGACACTTTGCATGGAAAGCTGGCCGAAATATCCTTGCTACCAAGGACAACCTTATCCGAAGGAGAATTACCGAGGATGATGCTTGTATCTTGTGTGGGCAACCTAAGGAAACAACGTGCCACCTGCTATGGTTCTGCAAGCACGCCCATGAGATATGGGAATCCAACAAGCTTGTTCTACCATTCGTCTTTGACCAATCTTGGACTTTCTTAGATATTGTACAGTGTTTGCAAAACTGGGAAACAACTCAGCCCGGACTGATGGAGAAGATCATATCGGTCTGCTGGGGAATATGGAAAGACCGAAATGAAAGAAGAATGGGAGGCCTGGGCAAGCCGGGGCGAGTGATCTTGAAATCTGCCCTGAACCTTTTGGAGGAGTACTACGTCGCAAATGACGTTAGACAGAGAGATATATCAGGTGGGGGTCCGTTGACAATATGGAAGCCACCTAACATGGGAAGATACAAAGTGAATGTTGACGGTGCAGTTTTCAAACATAGGCAAAAAGCGGGAATTGGTGTGGTGATCAGAGATGAAGCTGGAGAGGTAGTTGCAGCCTTAAGCAAGATTGTGAATACACCGTTAGGGGCTGTAGAGATCGAAGCAAAAGCAGTGGAGGTCGGGGTCTCTTTTGCAAGGGAGGTGGGTATTAGGGAGGCGGTGATTGAAGGCGACTCGTTGATCATTTGCAAGGCGCTCCAAGGAGCTAGGGATGCACCTTCCTCCATTCAAAATGTGCTGGAGGAAACTCTGGAAATAGCCACAAGCTTTAGGTGGTTTTCTTTCTCTCATGTGAAAAGACAGGGAAATGTCCCTGCTCAATTGTTAGCGTAGTATGCTAAAGAGCTTGAGAACTATGTAGTTTGGCTAGAGGAATGTCCTAGCCTTTTAGAGCACGCGTGTGCTCATGACATGTCTATAGTTTCTCACTCTTGATTTAATAGTACTATTCAGTATTTCCTATCAAAAAAAAAATTGAACACATAGTACACTACACTACTGCAAAACTTTTACTTTTAAACAAAGAGACAAAACTTTTACTTTTAAACAAAGGGATGAAAAGCAAAGAACTGAAATCTGAAAAGATAAAAAATAAATAAAAAAAAAGGCAAAGGCAATGGCGAGAAGAAGGCAAAGAGAAAGAATTGAAAGTCTGAAAGAAGAAAAAGAAGAAGAACGCAAAGGCCAAGTCCTCAATGGAGAGAGAGAGAGAGAGAGAGAGAGAGACTTGTGTAAGAAAGATTGTTTCTACAAGGCTGCAACTGTGTGGCCGAGTGGGAGAGACAAAGTTTCAGACTTTTCAATTTTTCTACTGCATACAAGTAAGCCTTAGATGTGTTGGGACGAAAATTAGAATTTTTTTCCCTTTTATTTGTTGAGGTAATTGTTAAAATACCTGTGTTCATTTTAAAGATGTTGAATGTGTAATTATTGTAATTTGTTGACATGTAATTGTGAATTGTATTTTATTTAAATGAAAATTGTGTTTATTTTTAGACTTTCTTAAATATATATGTGTATTGTCAGGTATGGGGGTCAAAATGATAAGGTTATTTAAGAATTTTCAAATTATTTAGGATATTTCCAAAAAAAAAAAATTAATTTTTTTCAAAAATTTTGGGGGTCCAAGGCCCCCCCCCCGGCGGTCCTCAAGTGGCTCCACCACTACAGGTTGATTGAAAACAACAAAACTTTTTTTAATAAAATGATTGAAAATTACAAGGTATGTGGTCCATGTGGGGTTAAGGTCAAAGGGTGACTCCAATTCTAACCCCCAATTATAAAATCTTATTATTATTATTAGAAGTGATATTAAGAAAAAAGGACAGAATTTTTTTGAATCAGTTTGGATATTTAAAATAAATAAATAATTCTAGAACCATAAAAATTACATAAAATATTTCACAATTGCTTATGTGACATGTTGTTAATGGAAAAAAAATCACAAAAAACAAGTTATTAGTGAAAAATATTAATGGAAAATAATTAAGTGATACTCATTGTGGACTCAAATAAAAATCAATAAAAACTTGTCAACTCAACTGTTGTGAAAATCATTGTTAGTATCATTACTTTTTCTTTTGAACTAACTAGGTGACAACTCAAATATATTTTTATTTATACTTTTAATCACATTACATATTTAATAATCATGTGACTTGTTTAAATATGATTTAATGAATATGTGATTTAATACACGTAGATGATTTTAAAAACAGTCATGTAATTAGATAAAGGAGATTCCTACAACCAAAGAAACTTTATCTTACTCCTCCAAAAGAGAAAAACGGAAATCTTGAATCTTATCATTTTCCCCCAATTGTTTCCCTAAAATTTTGTTTTAGTTATAACTAGTTAAAGTCTCTTATATTGTACGGTTTTGTTCATGAATTTATAAAATATATAATTTATTTGAGAAACAAAACACAAAGCTCTACATGTAGCGGCAGCTAATATTTGTTATTTTTCTTACTATTATTATTATTAATTTTTGAGAAGAATCTTACGTACTATTATTTTGAATATATATAACCATTATATATTTTGAATCTAGAATTAGGCTAGATGTAATTATTTCTTACTATTATTTTGAATTAGGATGTTTTTCCTCATTATTATTATATAGTAAAGCGTAACAATATGATTAAATATAAAATTAGTCTATATAGTAATTAAAAAAGTATATCATATTACCATAATACAGGCAATGAAATTAAAGTATTGCCTCCACAATGTTAGATGACATAATTAACTCTTTGTAAATAATCCATCACGTTTAGAGTTAGAAGGCCTAAAAATTAATTCAAAAGGCACAACCCATGAATTCTTGAAACATATATTATACATAATGTACAAATAGATAATACAAATAATAGGGAATAATCATGATGAAGCTCATACTTTAAAGCAATATAAAGTATAAACTCCTATGACCTTATGGTGTGCAAGGAATACTTCTTAGTTGATTCCAATACGCAGATACTACTTCCTCCAATTCTGTTGAAAACCCATGTAAAACTTCTTCTTCAATCTTTTTCATAAAAACAAATGTGGGTGTCTTTAATCTCATTCAGTGATTTTTTGTGCTCTCCGAATTACATTATGTAACCTAAAAAGAAAAAAGAAAAAAGAAAAAAAAGATACAATTGGAAATACAAAAGCGCAGAAAGGGCAGTTTAAGGAAAAATAGTTTTATTTTATTTTATTTTTATGTTGTGCATAATCCCTACTTTGTGTAATGGGTTTTACATGTTATGATCAGGGTTTTTTTTTTTTTTTTTTTTTTTTGGTGCTAAATGTGAGTAGTTTTGCGTTTCTCCTTTGTAGTTGCTTTTTTTTTTAGAAACTCAATAAATTTTTATTCAATGTGTATATATATTTGAAAAAAATTCAAGAATGAATTACATTTTATTCTTATATCTTTTGTGTCTATAAAATTTCACAATGATATATCATACAAATATATCTCATCTATAACATATTCAAAATTTTTAATTTTAAAATTATGCATAAAGATAAGTTTATAAAAAAAAATAAAAAAATAAAAACAAAATAGTAAATGATATATGATTAAAGCAAAATTTGATGCACAAGAATGGAAACATATAGTTTTTTTTTTTTGGATGAATGAATGAAAACATATAATTAATCTAAAGGTTGAGTTTTAAAAATATTAGTTAAATGAAAAGTTTTTGAGTTGTGTAACTTGATCCTTATATATACACAATCGATTAAGTTGACAAACAAATGATTGATCCAAAACATCACTTTTTTCACATTAACACCAATCACAGCTTGCATGCACCTCAGCAAAAGTTGAGGAAAAAAAATGTGAAATGTTATGTAAAAGTGTAAAAGACAAACAAAACAGAACAAATTCTCACGTTTTCCTTAATAGCAATGAGTGAAGTTTGTTCTATCGTATGTACGTTTCTATGCAATGTACAGATTATATACATACATACATACATACACCATTTTCTTTTTGTTCTTTTCCTGCCTTTTGTTGATAAACCAAACACATAGAGAGAGAGAGAGAGAGAGACCTTTGGTTAAGTCGGAGATTGTGGAAAGATCAGGGCCGAAAGTTTCAGACTCAGGGTCGAGATCACCAGCAAAGCGAAGCTTATCAGGCAACCTTAACACGAACACTTTCTTCAATGACTTCACCGAGTACGACCTCCGACTCAGCCTCCCCCCTCCTCTACCTTTTTGACTCGCCCCTAGAATCGGCATTTTCAGATCCGTATCCTCCATCTCTCTCTCTCTCTCTGTCTGTGTCTCTGTGTCTCTCTGTTCTTATTTTTGCTGTGTCTGTCTCTTTTTTGAGAAAGAAACCACATTCATTTAATCATAATAATAACGAATCCTGATACAAAGCTTCCAAGGCAGGTGGGGGAGAATCCTCCAACCAAAACAAATCAGATTCCAACTCTCTAGCATACTGCGCAAGAGCATGTGCTACCCTATTACCTCCCCTCCTAATCTTACTAGTTTTAACCCACTGTAAACCAGCCATTAAATGGCGGATATCATCAACCACATTACCAAAGAATGAATAGTTAGCCACATTTGAAGAAATAGCTTGCATCACATTGGTATTATCTCCCTCAATCATTATGCTAGTGAAAGCAGCATCCACAGCAAATTCAAGAGATCTTCTACACGCCAAAAGTTCAGCTTCCTCACTTGTTTCAATCCTCGGCCCAATAGCAGACATACCAACCATAACTTCACCCCTCTCATTTCGAATTATTGCTCCTATACCAGATTTCTCCATACTTGAAAAAATTGTTGCATCAAAGTTCAGCTTATATACCATTGATGGAGGTGGCTGCCATACTTCACCAATTAGTTGCTCCATTGGACTCACTGTTAAATACATTTGAGCTTGCTTAAATTCCTGTAAAACCTCCTCAACTCTCTTGTTCAGACTGGTTGGGTTCTTCAGTTGTCCCCCATACAATACACAATTACGTTGGTTCCATATAATCCAACTTTGCACCCAAAACAGCTCCAGTTTTTCAGTTGATAGCCGATCCACAAGATACTCAACTAGCTGTAGGACATCATGGAAAACTGAATTTCCTTTCTGCAATTTCGGTATACTTCCAGCCCACATGTCAGTTACAACAGCACAGCCCCATAACACGTGAATAGCTGTCTCCACCTCCCTTGTACAGATAGGCATTTGTCTTCAGTGATGATCCTTCTCTTCACTAGATTGATTCGTATAGGTAAAATATCATTACATGCCCTCCAACAGGAATTTTTTATTTTATTTGGAATATTCAGCTTCCATAGGACCGGCCAAATAAATCTTCCAACACAGCCCCCTGAAGATTTAGCTCGATTCCCATTACCTCTCATTCGTCTTGCTACCTTGTATGCAGACTTTACAATGAATTTCCCATTTTTATTGTGCAGCCAACTGATTGAATCAGGAACAACCCTTCTGCTCAGCGGAATTTTGGTAATTGCATCAGCATCTTCTCTATGGAACAAATCCATGATCACATCCCTTTTCCATTCATGCAAATCCGAATCAATTAATTCTAATACAGCCATCTCATCAACCAATTCATTAGTTGGATGAAGAACTTTATTTGTGGGGTAATTGGGAATCCATTTATCCCCTAACACACTTATTGAAGACCCATTACCCACCCTCCAACAATAACCCGATCTAATAATGGGAATTGCAGCCACCAAACTCCTCCACACATAAGAACACCTAGGAGAATCTTTAGCATCAAGAAAAGAGGACCGAGGAAAATATCTTGCTTTGAAGCACTTGTATAGCAATGAATCATTGCCTTGAATCATTCTCCACCCTTGTTTAGCCAACATTGCTAAGTTAAAATCTCTCAAATCTCTAAACTCCATTCCTCCCTCCATCTTTGAAGTTGAGAGCTTATCCCAATTCGTCTAATGAATCTTCCTTTCATTGCCTACTTGGCCCCACCAAAACTTGGCACATAAGCTGTCCAGTTCATCACATAATTTCATAGGAAGTTGGAAGACGCTCATAGTATATGTCGGTATAGATTGAGCAACTGCCTTTATGAGAATTTCTTTCCCAGCTCTAGATAACAGCATTCCTTTCCAACCTTGCAGCTTTTTCCAGATTCTGTCTTTTAAATAAGAAAAGGTATGGTACTTAGCCCTTCCAATCAAAGTTGGCAGCCCTAAATAAGACTCAAATTTCATCACCTCCTTGACACCCAAAATCTGCAACATCTGCTGCTTCTGAACTTCATTTGTGTTAGTGCTAAAATAAACAGAGGACTTCTCCAAATTTATGCTTTGGCCTGAAGCGTTTGCATATGTTTGGAGAATCTCCATAATAGCCTCCCCTTCATTCTGTATAGCCTGACAAAACAACAGAGAATCATCTGCAAACAATAAGTTAGTGACTCTGGGTGCTCCTCTGCAAATAGAGACTCCTTTGATCCTCCCTTCCACTTCTGCTTTTGCCAATAAAGCTGTAAAGCCTTCTGCACATAACAGAAACAGGTACGGTGACAGTGGGTCTCCTTGTCGTATTCCCCGTGAGGGGTGTACCATACCATAGGGTTTGCCATTCACCAAAATAGAGAAGGATGTTGTGGTAATACAACTCATCACCCTCTCTATCCATTGTGTTGGGAAACCCATTTTCTCCATTATCCTCTGAAGAAATTGCCACTCCACCCGGTCATAAGCCTTGCTAATATCTAGTTTCAATGCCATGGATCCTTTCTTGCCCTTCTTCCTAGCATGCATTGTATGTAGTGTTTCATAGGCTACCAACACATTATCTGTGATCAATCTTCCTGGTACAAAAGCACTTTGTGTGGGCGAGATAATCTGTGGGAGTACCTATTTCAATCTGTTTGCCAAGACTTTGGAAATAATCTTATAAATCACATTACATAAACTTATTGGCCTAAAGTCAGACATTTTTTCTGGGTCTTTTACTTTAGGAATAAGAACAATATTTGTGTGATTTATTTCAGGTAACATATTTCCATTATTCAAAAAATCCAATACAGCACTAATAACATCAGTACCAACTATATGCCAGAATTTTTGATAGAAAAGGGCATTCATACCGTCTGGTCCTGGGGCCTTGGTAGGTCCCATTTGAAATAAGGCCACTCTGACTTCATCAGCAGTAAACTCACTGGATAAGACCTCCTTCATATCTTCAGTCACCCTTGTATGAACAGCATTCAAACACTCCTCCATCTGATCACTAGCTCCAGCCTGAAATAAAGTGTGGAAATAATCTGAAGCTACCCCCACTACATCTTCAATTTCCTCAACCCACTGCCCTTGATCATTTTTGATCCCCCTAATGTGATTCTTCCTCCTTCGCTGTGTAGCTTTGGAGTGGAAAAATTTTGTGTTTTTATCCCCATGCTTCAACCAAGAAACTCTAGACCGTTGAGCCCAAAAAATTTCTTGTTTTTGGAGAAGCTCATCCATCCTTTTGCTTAAATCCAAGAACTCGGCCTTGCTCGTTTCAGAGATTTCTTCCTCATTCAATCGATCCAGTCTTTTTTGAGTCTCTTTAATAGCTTCAACATCCGGATTAGTCCATGCCGAACCCCAACACAATAATTCTGCTCCACACCTCTGGATTTTTTGCTTGATGGACTCAAGGCCGTGGGAATCACTATTGTCTCTACCCCATGCCTCTTTAACTGTGTCTTCACAATCAGCTTTCAACAGCCAAGACTCCTCAAACTTGAAACTTCTCTCCCTTCGCTGCCTTTGATGATTAAAAGATTGTACTTGCAACAAAAGTGGAAGGTGATCTGATGCATGGGTTGATAAGTGTGAAACTCTGCTCACTGGGAACTTCCTTAGCCAAGCTTCATTTGCCACACCTCTATCCAACCTGATTTTCGTATTTGCATCTCCCGGTCTCTTGTTATTCCATGTAAATGGATACCCCTTAAAACCAAGATCTTGCAACTGGCAAGACTCCAAAGCTTCCCGGAATGCATCAAGCTGTGAAGTTTGTGGTGGCCGTCTACTTTTCTTCTCCGAAGCATGTAGAAAAGCATTAAAGTCCCCAATAATCATCCAAGGTCCCTCTACAAAAGTCTTCAAATGTTCCAACAATCTCCAAGATTTCTCTTTTTGTTGTGCCTCTGGCCATCCATAAACCCAGTCAAGAACCATCTAAACCCATCCTCTTCAGTTACCACTGCTAAAACATGGTTTGCAGTATAATTAATAATCTCCAAATTAATTGTATTCTTCCATAAAAAAGCTAATCCCCCCCCAGCATCAGGGTGTTTAACAATAATCTTATTATTGAAAGGCAAATCACTGTACAAATTCTCAAATCTATCCTTGTCCAGTCTAGTTTCCATGAGAAAACAGACTGTGGGAGCTTGTTCCCTCACAATTTTGCGAAGGCTTCTACCTGTCCAAGGGTTCCCAAGCCCTTGACAGTTCCAACTTATCAGCCTCATTGCTCCCGGCAAGGGTGGCTGTCCACCCCCGCCGATATATCAACAAGATTATCTTCCTCATCTAGTATTCTTCCTCTCTTAGCTTCATGTTCCTCACCCTGTCCACTGCTAGTCTCCCTTACATCCCTCTTCCCAAGTGA
Source organism: Quercus aquifolioides (assembly GCA_019022515.1). NCBI lineage: Eukaryota > Viridiplantae > Streptophyta > Magnoliopsida > Fagales > Fagaceae > Quercus > Quercus aquifolioides. The sequence goes on along the minus strand of CM032333.1, from coordinate 100,281,707 downwards.
TGACAATGTGATTGCTCTAGTTAAGCCCCCAAGCCCAAAATCCATCCTATTAATACGGGTCCAAGTAGTTTTGGGCCTAGTAGTTGATAGCCCAAGTTCATCCATGGATTTGTCAACCTCATTTGAAGATTTATTGTAAACCCCAGCCTCCCTAAAATCTGGCTGCCCTACCTCCACGTTGGACCCCATTAATTCCTCCACACAACCCGTAAAGGAATCAGCATTACTCTTCAAATTTGGCATTAAATTCGGAATGGGGCACACACTCTCAGACCCCACTTGATTCACGTTTGCATGGTTAGATGACTCAGCTCCCTTTGCATGCGTAATTCCCGCTTCAACTTCCGCTTCAACTCCCACTTTCACGGAATTAGCCTCATCGTTTGCACTAGGGTTTCTAGGATTTTCTACTGCCGCCGTCACCTTCAAGCTAGGACTCATCTGAACAGGCTGCTGCATAGAATCACCGCCTCCTCCTTCCTCCGAACTGGGTTTATTGTTGGAATATGGCCTGGCTGAAGCCCTTGCTCGTCCCCCTCCTGCCTTAAGAAACTCGCCATACTGGTACTCTATACTTCCACCATTCTTCTCCACTGCATAATGTGCAGCACAATGCTTCAGATCATGCCCTAATATCCCACAGTAATGGCAGAAAATAGGAAGTCTCTCATACTTAAAATCCACCCAATACCTCTCTCCATCCGTCCCAGCAATAAATCCACCTCTCTTAAGGGGTTTCATAATTGGTAAAGCCACTCTAACCCGCATAAAAAAATTAACATCATCCTTCCTTTTTTTCCATTCAACTTCTTCCACTACTCCTAGACGCCCACCAACTTCCTTAGCAACTTGAGGAGAAATCATGTCGAACAGCGCACCCCATATTTGGACCCAAAGGGACGCAGTCACCATTCTAATGTTTCCTACAGTCATTCCCTTCTGCCATCGTTGCAACATGAGAAGCTGATTGTCAAAAGACCATGGTCCACCTCTCAAAATCCTATCCATCTCAAATTCGGATTGGAATTTAGATTAGAACAAATTCGGCCCTACTTCTGAAATTTCCAAAGTATCATCAACTCCCCAAGCCCTCCGTATCGTATTCTTTGCCGCCATCTTGTTAAAGGGCTTGCATGTTAAAAATTTCCCTATCAGACTCAGATTGCAACTCTCAAGCACTTCTAATCTTCCTTCATCAGATATCTCAATAACTTCTTCCTCTTCCGAGGTTAACTTCATCTTTTTCATGCTGTCTGCCATCTCGTCAGCCATATTGGTAGTAAAAACAAAAGCAATACCCTTTGCACAGGCCAAGGGAGGGAGAACCTCGTGGGTACACGAGAGAGAGAGCTCCACGCAAGGGAGAGAGAATTACTTAGAGAGTTCTGAAAATACGTTAGTGCTGTGTCTGTGTCTCTTTGTTCATTTGTCTTCTTACTTCTATCTCTCGCTCACATGTCTTACCATATATACACAAAACAAATATAATAAATATCTAAGTTGGGCAACAGTTCTAGAAAGTAAAAAGGCATAACTATAATCAGATTTTGTACGATTATATAATATATATAAATTCTAATATGTACTGTTTGTTAGTTACCAAAATTTAATTTTTCTATTGCCTTGGAAAGGAGAGGTTAAACATAAAATAATACTAAGGTTGCGTTGCTATTGGCTTAAAAAGTCAGTTTTTTTTTACTATTTAGCTTATTTTTGTTACTATTTATAGGTCTATTATACTTTTTGATATTATTCATGAGTCTCACTTGTACTATTTCAACTACCTTTTAGTTTTATCTATAATACTTTTAGGAAAAAAAAAAAAAAAATCCAGTTTCAGGCTTTCAGCTAAATAAGCTATTCTAGATCTATGATACTGTCAAAGTAGTAGGTAAGTAGGTAACGATGGCATGTACTTGTATTGCCAAAGTGAACTGTACCTAATTATTATAAAAATTTATGTTTGTAAAAAAAATATTATTATGTACTTGTTATAGTATTAAAGACTTTAGAACTGTACCTAAAATTCTACAGTACTTGTTAGAGCATCTACATTGGTGGAGCTATTTTTTTAGCTATTTGGCACCACAAAAAGCCATTTTATCTATTTTACCTTTCCACTTTACAAAACATCTAACATCAATGGTTCTATTTTTTTTACCTCTTCATTTAAATATTATTTCTTTGTTATTTTTTTTATTCTTTCTCTTTTCTTCCATCTCTCTCTTTCCTTATCTCTCTCTCTTTCTTTGAAGGAAGAACAACCATGAACAAACTCACAAACCTAGCAAGCCAATAGCCACCACCAGCCACTTCCACACCTATAACCACCATTGCCACCCATAACCCCCACAAATTGGAACTTCCAGCCAAAACCAAACCACAAATCCACAACCCCCACATCACAACCACCAACCCAACCCAACCACAGCCATCCACTACCATAACCACAACCAAACCACTAGAACTCTGATTAAAAAAAAAAACCACCACCATCACCACAAACCCACCTCAAAAACCACCACAAATAGCCACAAAACCAAGCAACCCACCCCCTATGCAACCCACCATTGCTGCTACAAACACCAAAATCTCACCCACTACCGCCAATTAATCTTCTATATCTCTGTCTTTTGGGTCAAAACTCAAAAATGGGGTTTTTTTTTTTCTTTAGTGGTATAGAGCTTTGTGGGTTTTGCTAGATCAACCAAAGGAAAGGGAGAAGACATGGTGAGGTGAAGAAAGAGAAAAAAGTGAGAGAAAGAAAACATAGTTTTTAATTAAAATATTGGGAGGAGAATAAAATATTAATATATAGGTTTACCTTTGAGTTACAGTGCACAACCATTTTTGGCTGTGCACTATAGCTGAGAAACTAAATTTTTTAGCTATAACTCCACCATTGTAGCCCCACTTTTGTGATTGGTGGTGCTAAAAATAGCAATATAGCTTTTTAGCACCACCAATGCTAATGCTCTTAGGACTTTAGAATTTTGGCCAAAATGGCTAAATACCATTGTTTACCTAAATATATATCAATCTACTACTATTTCGGAAATATTTAAGAATCTACTACTTTTTGGGTACTCGAGTTTTCCATAGTACTCGAGTTCCATGAACTATTGAAAAAAAAAATTCAAATTTTTGGGGATGAAAAAAGAATTTTTTTAAAGTTTAAGGACCAAAAAAAAACTTTTGTTTAAGTTTACGGGCTAAAATAATATTTTACCCATAAATAAAAATGAAGAAGTAATATGTCCATAGTGCCCATTAGTTTACAAATTTCTTGATTATATTAATGAATTATAAATGATGAGATGAATATTATAAAGTAATCTTAGTTAAATTTTCATCCCAATCTATATCATATCTAATACTATATATAAAAGCAGAAGTCTTTTCCTGCAATTAAAGGGGTGCTGCCATGTAGAAAAAATGCCCATCTAAAATTCAAACACGTTTAGCCTCCACTCACTATTCGACTATCGGAATCACTACTAGTAAAGTTTTGTTTTTAATTTAAAAATTTAGGGTTTTTGGTTTTTATTTGGAGAATCAATTAGGTGTAAACTATGATTTAGATTGGTATTTTGGGTCAGATTTGGTTTTTATTAATAGATTGGTATTTTGGGTCAGAAATAGAGAGAGCCGATGAAATAGAGAGAGGATGAGGTTTGGGACACGGACAAAGAAATAGAGAAAGAGGCAGAACGGTAAACGTTGCATCGATTGGGCACCGTACATTGTTTTTTTTTTTTTTTTTCTTTTCATTTTAAGATTTGGGTATGAAATGTTACTTTTGATTGAGTTTTTTTGTTGGATAGGTTTAGATTTGATTCGTTTTTGTTTTGGGTTTTTGGATTCTCTGTCAAATTTTTTTTTTTCCCCTCAATTTTAAATATGATTTAGTCTTTTAAAAGAATTAATTTTGGTTTAGGGTTACGTTTTTGGTCCAGCACCACCCATCTCCGGCTCCATTCAACCACAATCTCAACGTACGCGCAACAATCTGCCTCTCCCTCTTTTATTTTCTTCTCACAAAACCTAAACCCAATGCATCAAACTTCTAATCCACTTCTTCCTCCAGCAACGTCTCCATCTGCTCCCCCTCCTCCTTACCTCTCCGGACGGCGTCTGCTCACCAAGTTGAGTTTTTCATTAGTTTTGAGTGAACTTCTGGCTTTATGGGTTTAGTATTTAATTGGGTTTTATGAGTTTTGTGTGTTTGTAGTGGAAATTTGAGGTTTTTAATTCATAGATTTACTGAGATTTATAGTGAATTATTTAATAGTTTGATTAGCTTAATTTTTACTTTAAATAACTGAAAAATTATGCTTATCACCTTAAATAACCCCTAAACCCTAAATCCTAGATCTCTACGGATGGAGAAAGAAGGTTCAGTGAGGACTTGGGGATTTTTACATACTAATATTGCCAATGACCAAATTTTCTCGAATTTGTCCTTCAAATATTGCTCTAATGCACGCCTTACAAGGTTCTCGCAGCATAAATGTATTTGGTATATATTCTATCTTTCTGTGCATTGATCTGTTGGTATGGTTGTCACTCATGCACCACCCGTGGTTGAAGTTATATGCATGGAGAATGGTGTTGTGTGCTATAGTGCTGAGTTTTATTGTGATGATGATGTGAAATATTGATCTCCAATCTCACCCGTTATAGTCTTAATGTCCTCTGTTTTATTTTATAGTGGACCTCTGAGGGCTTACATTGAAGGTTTGTGTTTATTTTCTTCTTTTCTCATCAGGTCCTTTTTTATTTTTGTGTGTGTGGGCCGTGCTTGCGTGCAAATTTGAGTAATAAAATTCGAAAATTCAAAATGGGTATGAAACACCCTTGAACGTTTAGATCCCAAATTACAAATTATCAATTCAAGCTTATAATCAAACAATTAATGTGCGGAACATGAACATAAGCCAAACACAGAATTGATAAACAATCTAAACCAATTTAAAATCACATTCACAGCAGATAATAAACGGTAAAGATTAAGGGAAAAAAGATGCAAACACAAAGACAACACGCGATGTGTTATCAAAGAGGAAACCGAAGTCCTCGGCGTAAAACCTCTCCGCCGCCCTCCAAGCGGTCAATAATCCACTAGAAAATGTAGTTGGGATACATGAACAGCAATAGACCCTCCAAGCCTAATCTACCCAGGTACCTAAGCCCTCCAAGCTTCTTGCTCCAACGAGGTTGCGCCAAACCTTTTTCTTTTCTAGCTTATCGGATTCCGCTATAGCCCATAGCATCAACCAATAACCATTGGTTCCTTCCCAAACTGCTTCCCTTAACACCAAAAGACCTTCTCACAGACGTGGGTGTGGTGAGACAAGGATTTGGTCAATAACCTCTCAAGGATTTATCAATGGAGAGGAAGAGAGTAGAGGAATTTGAGGAGTCTCTTAGTGAAGATTGGGGATGAGGCAATCTTGTTTTTCTCTAGGGTTTCTCTCTCAATTTTTCTCTCTAGAAGCTCTCTCAATTTAGTGGGTATAAGGGTCTATATATAGTGGTGTGTGTTTGAAATACGAAGAGTCAGTTTTTGCCAAACAGGGTAAGTTGGCGACTTGACCTCGCGGCTTGTCCAAGTCGCGACGTAACGGCCTGGCCAGCCTAGGACTTTTGTCCTGTAGAGCGACAGCTGGCGTGACCCTTCAGCTCCCCTGTGTGCTTCTCACGTGCCTGCAGTTGGTGGCTTGCCAGTCGTGAGTCAGTCGCGAGTCCTAGCCGCGAAACTCTACTTCTTTGCACAAACTTGAGCTTTTCTTCACACTCTTTTCACACACTACCCTTACATGAATCCCACCTAAATACAGGGTTACTAAGTGCTAAATTACAAGCAAATTGGCACGGAATAAAGCCAACAAGATGGTTGATAAATTTCAACCTTACAATCTCCCCCTTTGGCTATTCCGTGACAAAACCCTAAAACAAACTCTAGACTTAACGCGTGAGTTGGGAACAGTTGGAAAACTCACTCACACCTAACTCTAGAATCTGTGAAGCTTTAGAACCATAAGAACAAGTAACTCCTGAAACACAACAACACAATAAGTTCATTGTATGCAGAAAACTTGTAATGCAAATGGAGCAAGCACAATGCGATCAAGCACAATGGAGTAAAGCAATAAACCATGGCAAGACCAAAAAATGCAATCACTATAACCAAGTGATCACAATGCTCATTCACACTTGGAATGAACATCCGAACATTCAAGTTGATAAACACAAGATAAATCACTTGAATGACCAACACTCAACCAATGCACAGTACATGAAGTATGTGCATATTGGAAAAATCCTACAAGGGCACAAGAGTGACAGTACTTAGAAGGAAATGCATAACATTTAGTTAGAAGTACTGATTTAACAAAGCACAAAGGCTGCATAAAGCATAGTATTGCATAAGCATGGTACAAACCATAGAGCCTACAAGAAACATAAAACCAAACCCTAAAATCTTACAAAAGCAATATGGGTACAAAACATAAACATAAACCTTAAAAACCTACAAAGGTACCAGGTACAAACTATAAAGTACTTCCCTTATCATATCACTCCCCCTATCATGAATCATAGGAGCTGTAATGAACTTGGAACATATATACTTGTAACCTGAAACACTTGCACAAAACACATTAGACCCTCAAGGTAAAGCAAGTAATAAGTAGACAAGTATAATGTAACAAGTAAATTGCGATCAAGTAAACATGAAGTGAAACATGTGAGTAACTTGATCATACACCAAAAGAGTCATATAGAAATGACTACAACGATCACATAGAAAAGCAAATGACCATCCGAACATGCATTCAACAAAACACAATAGCATAAGGATGTAAGCATGTTCAACACACAAGCACGATGCAATGAGAGCAATAAAGCATATCAAAGCACCATAAAGCAACGAGAAAAACAAGCATAAAGTAAATCAAGGTTTTCTAAAAAAAAAAGATGTCTTCTCCCCCTTGGTATATGCATCTCCCCTATGGCTTTCTCCCCCTACGAATGTGCACAAGGTAGAATTTCTCCCCCTAAGAGTGTGCACATGAGTCATATAGAAATGATGATACTCTCCCCCTTTTTGTCACGAATAGACAAATGAAACAAGAGGAAGGAGGGAAAGAAAAGAAGATATGAACAAGGATAAAAGATGATGTATGAGGGGTGCAAGATGAAAGAACCTAAGACATGACATGCTAGGATGAAGAAACAATGTATGAACCACTGCATGACAAGGGTAGCAAGGTGTGTGCAAGAAGTGGCAAAGTGCAATGCATGACCAATGCATGGAAAATGCACATGTGGGGCAAGGTGTATTAAATACACAACCAATGAACCAAACATGTTCCTAATGAGGAAACATGAGAAACCCCAAAGTTTGATGCTCATCGGAGTCCAAACAAGCGAGAAAATGCCTAAAAGGCATTTAATCAAACATCTAGCGTGCACACTATGAATTACAATGTAAAACAATGCATGAACATCATGAAATCCACTCTTAATACATGTTCTTTTTGCCACAAGGGGCCAATCATCCAAAGCAAAACAACAGAAGAAACCAATCCCATACAAAACTTTTGAGAGAAAAATAAGTTTTCCCAACCCCTATGATGAAAAACTCAACCAAGAGCACAAAACTCTCCAAAACATAGGATAAGGATCAAAAACAATGAAAAGAGTTCATAATTACCTTAGAGACGTTAATGGAGTGAAAAACCATTCAAATTGATTGAGTTTTGATGTAAAAATAGTGAAAGAGGGGTTTAAAAGAGGATGGGAGAGGTTTAAAACAGTTTTCCCATGAGAAACATTTAAAAAAGCTGTTTCTGGGCGTTTCGCGACTGGGCGAGTCGCGAGATAAGTCGCGAAAACGATTTTCATGAAATTTTCTAAGTCTTTTTCACGACTTGAGTGCTCACCCGCGAGTAAGTCACGAGTGAGTCGCGAATCTCTCTGCCAGAGAACCAAAAAATGCGAGGAAAATGCATTTTTCCAGTTTCGCGACTCGCGAGTGAGTCGCAAAAAACTCTGACACCTGTTTTTCAACACAGAACATGTTTAAACAATGAAAAACAATGTAAGCACCAAACAAGAACACAAAGAGTGATAAAAATCACTTCCAAAAACATATAAAATGATCAAAAATCTTTTTTGATTGATCCATATATAGTTGAGCACACACGCATCACATTTAAACAAGTACAATCGAACAAATGAATAAGGCATTCATTGAACATTAGGCATGTGTGTTCTGTGTGTGTATCAAGTGTGGAAAAGTCCTTAGTCTAGAATGAAGCTTCAATGATCAATTCAACTAATTCATACACAACTAGTACTAAGACAAGTGGTCTATCTCAATTATAGAAATGAGCATATATGACCTCCCACAAGAAAATGATTACATATCTTTGAAGCTTTTCATTTGGCTTCTTTACAAATCATAACATTTGATCATTTTGAATCAATACATCTCATTTTGAGATCGATGCCTGAAATTTTTGATATTTCAATTTGATGAACAAGCCTTTGGATTTTTGGGCATCATACATTTTATTTTGGTCGCTTTCCCTTTTTCCTAGTCAAATACTAGTATGTGCGACAGGCTTTTGCAACTCAATATCTATTTTCATTTGGAGATTTACATTTGGTGAGCTCTTTAAGCAAAAACAACAAAATAAAGAGTAGGAAGATATATAGGCACAAGTCTATGCATGTCTCAAAACCAACAAGACTATTGACTAATCATTCATGACAAGCTTGAAGATCGATTTACAACAATCACACAAAGATGTCAAGATTTTTCCCACAAAGATATAAGTGCATAAAGAACAAGCTAAACTCGTAAATACATAAAGCCATTTGTACGAAGGTACAAGGCAAAACTCACATGTGATATGTGCTCAAACATATACGATCAAACTTTTTGAATGTTTCACTTTTTATGTGGTTTTGGATTTTTACTCACACAAAACAAAGACATAAAAGTAAGATCAAAAACAAAAACAAACTAATGTAGAAAAAAATGCATGATACACAAATGCATGACAATGAAGCATCTAATGCATGAAGGGTCTTAAAAAGATCGAAAGAATTAGAACAAGGACTAAAAAAGCAAAAGCTCAACCATAGGAACCCTTCCTCATCCAAATGGAACGATTGTTTGGAATGAGTATCTCAAGAGAAGTGAGACGAGGGTTGGAAGAATGAGAACCGGAGATGCACATAGTCAAGGAGTTAAAAGCATTAAACACTTTCTTTAACAACATATTATTATCACTCAAATCAGGTTTACCCTTTTTAGCATAACTTCCAAGAAGCTCAAGTTTCTCTTTTCTTTTGATTCTTTTAAGAGCATGAAACTTAGAGCATTGAGGTCTTAGATGACCAAAGGCACCACAATGGTGACAAACAATGTGTTTAGGTCCACTAGGCTTTTTAGGAAGGGATCTAGCAACATGGTTTTGTTCTCTCTTCAACTTATGACATTGAGGTCTTATATGACCGATCACACCACAATGGTGGCAAGTTGGAACAAACTTAGATCCATCCAAAACCTTAGGTTGAGACCTAAATGGAGGCTTTGATTTACTAGCCTTTCTCTCCACCTTTTGGTTTCTTTTATGTGGAGGAATGTACACCGATTTGTCCTTAGAGGTAGAACACACATTAGGCACAAAATCGGATACCACAACATGATTGCAACATATATTATCATCCATTTTAGCAATAGGTTTAGCAATCAAACACTTGGCATGCATCTTAAGAGATTCATTTTGACATTTTATCTCATCAACAAGTTTGTTAGACAAAACAAGTTTGGCATCCAAGTCCATATTCAAACATTCAAACTCTTTCAGCTTTTCAAGAGAATTTTCAGCAAGTTTCTTATATTTTTCAATCAATTTGTTTGCTTCATTGAGCTTAGCAATCAAATCATCATTTTCACAAAATAACTTACTCAAATTCTTTTGAAACTTCTTAGCAATTTTCTTCAAAGGTTTGATGTTAGGAATATCCACAATATCCAAAGATTCATGTAACATAGCATCACAATCATGAGGATTATCACTCATAGAGGCATTTTCACAAACACGTGGCATGTTACATTTATCATCAACCAAATCATACAAAGAGGCATATAAAGCACAATCCATGGCAAATAACACAAGGGGTCAAGGATCACACTTAGGTATTTAAACCACAACAAGTGTACCCGCTCTGATACCAATTGAAAGTTCAAAATGGGTATGAAACACCCTTGAACGTTTAGACCCCAAATTATAAATTATCAATTCAAGCTTATAATCAAACAATTAATGTGCGGAACATGAACATAAGCCAAACACAGAATTGATAACTAATCTAAGCCAAATATAAACACATCCACAGCAGTAAATATAAGGCAAAGATAAAGGGAAGGAAGATGCAAACACACGGACAACACACGATGTGTTATCGAAGAGGAAACCGAAGTCCTCGGCGTAAAACCTCTCCGCCGCCCTCCAAGCGGTCAATAATCCACTAGAAAATGTAGTTGGGATACATGAACAGCAATAGATCCTCCAAGCCTAATCTACCTAGGTACCTAAGCCCTCCAAGCTTCCTGCTCCAACGAGGTTGCGCCGAACCTTTTTCTTTTCTAGCTTACCGGATTTCGCTATAGCCCATAGCATCAACCAATAACCATTGGTTCCTTCCCAAACTGCTTCCCTTAACACCAAAAGACCTTCTCACAGACGTGAGTGTGGTGAGACAAGGATTTGGTCAATAACCTCTCAAGGATTTATCAATGGAGAGGAAGAGAGTAGAGGAATTTAAGGAGTCTCTTAGTGAAGATTGGGGATGAGGCAATCTTGTTTTTCTCTAGGGTTTCTCTCTCAATTTTTCTCTCTGGAAGCTCTCTCAATTTCGTGGGTATAAGGGTCTATATATAGTGGTGTGTGTTTGAAATACGAAGAGACAATTTTTGCCAAACAGGGTAAGTTGGCGGCTTGACCTCGTGGCTTGTCTAAGTCGCGAGTTCAAGTAGCGAGGTAACGGCCTGACCAGCCTAGGACTTTTTTCCTGTAGTGCGATAGCTGGCGTGACCCTTCAGCTTCCCTGTGTGCTTCTCACGTGCCTGCAGTTGGCGGCTTGACAGTCGCAAGTCAGCCGCGAGTCCTAGCCGCGAAACTCTGCTTCTTTGCACAAACTTGAGCTTTTCTTCACACACTACCCTTACATGAATCTCACCTAAATACAGGGTTACTAAGTGCTAAATTACAAGCAAATTGGCATGGAATAAAGCCAACAAAATGGTTGATAAATTTCAACCTTACAAAATTGCTCAACGTAATTTCATCATGTGGTTATCTTAGTTTTAAAATATAGTCAACAAGTTGCAAGTTACAGGAAATTAGAAATATTTCTAATTGCTCCAGTATTTCTACAAAGTGAAAATTCGTATCTTATTCTAAGTTGCATGTTTAAGAGTGATTTGAGAGGGCAAAGAGTATTTGATCTCAATCAGTTTTGATTGTGTTTGTTTTGTTTGTGAAGTTAATCTAGGTATATTAGATCGTGCTCCACTTATTTATTTGGGTGAGTTGAAGCATCCTTTCCAAGTTTGACTAAATGGTTGGTTGTCTCTGCAAAAGGTGGGTTGATTCCATTGAGTGTTTTTATTTTTCTATTGCATTTCAGTGACATTCAATTACAAACTTTTAAATTGATTTGCATTTACAGTTGATTTGCATTTGTCATTTTAAATTGATTTGCATTGCATTTAGGTGGTTTGAATAAGAATTCAACTAACATTTTATACATAAAGCTGTATTTATATGAAAACCATTTTACTAAATTTAGGTTGTATTCTAATTTAGAATTCAGATAGTTCAAATGTACATTTAAAAAAAAAAAAATTTCTTCTTAAATGTTGTTATACAGTATATTTATATATTGGTTGCTGCATCATTATGTCATAGAAGTCTTTCCAATTGAATTTTTGGCAGCCACATCTATTTCCCTAATTTTGAATATCAGATGATAACATGTATAAGCTGCAATATCTATAATGTGTGAATGGTGATTGAAGTCTGCAAGGTTTTTTTTTTTTTTTTTTATAGTTATTACAAAGTTAACAAAAAAACTTAGAAAAATTGTTGACATTTGCTTAGAAGTTGTGCAAACATGATTTTTTTGCAAAACTATAATATGGAAATTGGTTCAATTTGGTTTCTATTTAGTGGCTATGCAGATTTATTTAATTTTTTTTAGTACTAGGTTGTTGCTTGCTATAATAATTTGAAGTTAAGCAAGACTTTGTTGATGGTGGTTATGTAAGAAGGATTTGGTTCTAGGAAGACTAAAGCCAAAAAATATGTAAAAGTGTGGTAGGGGTGACATCTTATAGTATAATCAATGGTGTGGATTGTGGAGTAATTGCAGATTTATTTGGAGTGTGTTTGCTTTTGTGGCTAAATGTCAATTGGACAAGAGGTTATGCAGGAGGCAACATAGCAAGGCTTCTATTGGATTATTTTCTCAATTAGCAATAAAGGTGGAGGGATATGTTTACAAGTATGAGGCTTTCTGCCTTGGCAGAGTCAATGACAATCAATGTTACATGTAATACTAATTATAGAGAATTTTTCTTGCACTGTTAATCCCAGTGCTCTTCTTAGTACTTTCTTTACCACAATGAAAAAATAAAAATGCATGTTCCCTATAATATAAATGTGAGATATTTTCTTCTCAAAGTTTGTACTCTTCCTCTCTCCCTGAACTAAGTTTGTAAATATCAAATGTAAAGATACATGAATAAGTGATGGTTTTTGTGTTGACACTTTTGAATTGAATAAAATATTCTCTTCCTTATCCATTAGAAAGTGACAAGATTTGGCATTAATAGTTGATTGGTTTTTATTTGGAGGATCAATTGGGGGCTAATTTTAATTTTAGTTTATAATATGTTTTATTTTTTTCATCAAATCTATATATTACTGTAGGGGCTCATTTTGTCGTAGATCCCCCAGCAATAAATTTGTTTAGAGAGTGGGTCGTAGGGTTCGGCGCCAACGGGCTTGCCACCGGTTTGCCGGAAGTGTTCTTTTCTTCTTGAGGGCTTTTCCTCGTTCTTTTTGTCTTGGGGGTTGCTCCTCGGATGGCCGAGGAGCCCCCTACTCTGAAGGGCTCCTTGCATTTATATACCCTCTTTGGCCAATCCTAGCCTTCCAACTGTCAGTCATCTAGACCACTGCTTAAGGACTTGTCCCATCAGCCACGCTTCCCACCGCACTGTGGATCGCGGCACCCAAGATTCCGCCGTCCAGGAGTCCTTTCAACACTGAGATTGCCAGGGGAGTTAGGTAGATGCATTAAGTGTGGATGTGACCACCTGTACTGGGATCAGGATAGGTACGCCGAGGACAGGGTTGTCCTCGGCGCGGCTCAGAGGGCCGAAAAGTCCCTAGACAGCTGCCTGGGACAGCCATTGATCCTCGGCATGGGCCTTGGGCCAGTCTAGAGGTGGGCCGAGAATTCCAGGCCCTCGGGCCCCACAATAGCCCCTCAAAATCCTGCTGCACGTTCCCTTGAACGGGGAGGAGGGTTTTGATACCCACGGCCCTCATTCCCCCCAAGGCCTTCCGCTGGTTGGTTTTTCCCCAAATAGTCAGCTCAGCGCTTCAATCCTCCGGCAAGTAATTAGCCTCTTATAGAAGATTCTGTTGCTGCTTTAAAGATAGTGGCAAGCTCCCCGTAGGCTTGGGTCCGAGGACCATGCAAGACCTAGGCACAGGTGCTGCCTTCATAAGTAGTGGCTAGCTCTCCGTAGGCTTGGGTCCGAGGACCATGCAAGACCTAGGCACAGGTGCTGCCTTCATCAGTAGTGGCTAGCTCTCCGTAGGCTTGGGTCCGAGGACCATGCAAGACCTAGGCACAGGTGCTGCCTTCATGAGTGGTGGCTAGCTCTCCGTAGGCTTGGGTCCGAGGACCATGCAAGACCTAGGCACAGGTGCTGCCTTCATGAGTCGTGGCTAGCTCTCCGTAGGCTTGGGTCCGAGGACCATGCAAGACCTAGGCACAGGTGCTGCCTTCATCAGTAGTGGCTAGCTCTCCGTAGGCTTGGGTCCGAGGACCATGCAAGACCTAGGCACAGGTGCTGCCTTCATCAGTAGTGGCTAGCTCTCCGTAGGCTTGGGTCCGAGGACCATGCAAGACCTAGGCACAGGTGCTGCCTTCATCAGTAGTGGCTAGCTCTCCGTAGGCTTGGGTCCGAGGACCATGCAAGACCTAGGCACAGGTGCTGCCTTCATCAGTAGTGGCTAGCTCTCCGTAGGCTTGGGTCCGAGGACCATGCAAGACCTAGGCACAGGTGCTGCCTTCATGAGTAGTGGCTAGCTCTCCGTAGGCTTGGGTCCGAGGACCATGCAAGACCTAGGCACAGGTGCTGCCTTCATCAGTAGTGGCTAGCTCTCCGTAGGCTTGGGTCCGAGGACCATGCAAGACCTAGGCACAGGTGCTGCCTTCATCAGTAGTGGCTAGCTCTCCGTAGGCTTGGGTCCGAGGACCATGCAAGACCTAGGCACAGGTGCTGCCTTCATCAGTAGTGGCTAGCTCTCCGTAGGCTTGGGTCCGAGGACCATGCAAGACCTAGGCACAGGTGCTGCCTTCATCAGTAGTGGCTAGCTCTCCGTAGGCTTGGGTCCGAGGACCATGCAAGACCTAGGCACAGGTGCTGCCTTCATCAGTAGTGGCTAGCTCTCCGTAGGCTTGGGTCCGAGGACCATACAAGACCTAGGCACAGGTGCTGCCTTCATCAGTAGTGGCTAGCTCTCCGTAGGCTTGGGTCCGAGGACCATGCAAGACCTAGGCACAGGTGCTGCCTTCATCAGTAGTGGCTAGCTCTCCGTAGGCTTGGGTCCGAGGACCATGCAAGACCTAGGCACAGGTGCTGCCTTCAAGAGTAGATAAGTGGCTAGTTTCCCCATAGGCCTGAGTCCGAGGACCATGCAAAGCCTTGGTTCTGTCTAACACTTGGTCTTCTGAAGTAATTAGTTTCCCCATAGGCCTGAGTCCGAGGACCATGCAGAGCCTTGGTTCTGTCTAACACTTGGTCTTCTGAAGTAATTAGTTTCCCCATAGGCCTGAGTCCGAGGACCATGCAGAGCCTTGGTTCTGTCTAACACTTGGTCTTCTGAAGTAATTAGTTTCCCCATCTTCTATCGGGGAAGCGTTTCTTGGCCGTTCGTGTTCTGCGCCTGACGCTTCGGTGCGCGAGACGCGCCTTCATTAATGGTCTCGTAAATCAACAGAAGTACAACGGTCTGCAGCCCCCTTGGAATTTGGTGGCTTCATTATTGCCCGCCGCCTCGGTAACTCACTCTTCGAATTCTGCGTGAATTAATTGTCACCAACCCTCCCCCTCTATATAAGGCTTTCTGGGGGGATGGTTTCTTCATACTCCATGAGCTTCCCAACTCGAACAGAAAGAAAACCATCTTTCCACTCCCCATGCCCCTTTAATAACCCCGTCGGAATTGTGACCGGAGTTAGGAGATATGGAGTTAAGGGCTGCCGTGGCTGCAGCCCCCACTGGGCTTCTGATGCGGCAGAGTCTAGGCGTAACCCCGGCAGTGTCGTACGCGGTGGCCAGGTGGGACGTCGTTGAAGTACCTAACGTCTCTCCCCGGAGCGCACCTTCGGTGGAGGAGACACGCGAACTCATGTCATGGTTGGCGCCTGAGTGTTGCCGTCTCCAACGGCCGGCGCTCGGGAGGACTGGAGAGCATCAAGGGAACATCACGGGGGAGGACATTCCGGTGCCCCTGCATCTGCTCCTCACTTTGTTCAAGCTTCCGCCTTGAAGTGAGCCAGCCTCAGCCCCCCTTCCCCGCTTTTATTGTCAAGCTCTCCCGTTCTGCTGATGCCAATAAAAGCACGGGTTGACACTTCCGTCTCCCCCAGCTAGTTGTAGAATCGGACCGCCTGAGCCTCCGATTGTAGGATTAGCTTGTAATAAAGCTTGTAAAACAAGCCTGCCTGAGCCTCTGATTGTATTTGTAACTCTCTTCTTTTTTATGAAATAACATCACTCTTTTCTCATTTCTTTTTCTGCTGTTGAATCTTCCATTTTGCTGCAACTGTACTTGTTCATTTCTGTTTTGCAAAGTGATTTGTTTAGAACGATCGCCGGTTGCGCCGGTCGGCGCACTAACCCGCCCCACGGTGGGCGCCAATTGTAGGGGCTCGTTTTGTCGTAGATCCCCCAGCAATAAATTTGTTTAGAGAGTGGGTCGTAGGGTTTGGCGCCAACAGGCTTGCCACCGGTTTGCCGGAAGTGTTCTTTCTTCTTGAGGGCTTTTCCTCGTTCTTTTTGTCTTGGGGGTTGCTCCTCGGATGGCCGAGGAGCCCCTTACTCTGAAGGGCTCCTTGCATTTATATACCCTCTTTGGCCAATCCTAGCCTTCCAACTGTCAGTCATCTAGACCACTGCTTAAGGACTTGTCCCATCAGCCACGTTTCCCACCGTACTGTGGATCGCGGCACCCAAGATTCCGCCGTCCAGGAGTCCTCTCAGCACTGAGATTGCCAGGGGAGTTAGGTAGATGCATTAAGTGTGGATGTGACCGCCTGTACTGGGATCAGGATAGGTATGCCGAGGACAGGGTTGTCCTCGGCGCGGCTCAGAGGGCCGGAAAGTCCCTAGACAGCTGCCTGGGACAGCCATTGATCCTCGGCATGGGCCTTGGGCCAGTCTAGAGGTGGGCCGAGAATTCCAGGCCCTCGGGCCTTGATCAAGTTGTAATGGCGCGCATAGGAGTGCAGATCTGCAAAAAAAGGGTACACGTCCGTGGTTAGAGGCCAAACAATATAAGAAGAAATGACGCAAAAAAAGAAGCTAGAATCTACAAATCCCCTTTCATTCCCATTGCCCCACCTGGCTCTCCCTCCTCCGTCGGGCAGTGAAGGCCATCGTGCCACGCTCCGGACACGATGAGGAAATCCTCGTTCATCCCCTTGTTGGACTCGGGGAGGCACTGGATAAGCCGGACCCTGTCGTCCCTCGTCCTCATGTAATAGGACTTGTTCCTCAAATGTTGAAGATTGTAGCAGTAGTTGACATCGTGATGGGTCAACCTCAGACCCATCTTTTCGTTAAGAGCGTCCACACTGCCCAGGATCCTGAACATGTTGGAGGCGCACTGGGTGGGGGTCAACCGGAAGTAGGTGAGGTAACCCCTCATCACTGGCCCCATGGGGATCCTCATTCCCCCTTCAAGGAAGGCGATGACAGGAATCGCCACTTCGCCCTCTCGCCTCTTGAGGTACCACTCCCCCTCCTCACAATACCTTAAGCCCACATTGGCCGGTATTTTGTAATCGGCGATGAATGTCTCCATCGCCTCCTCAGTGTCAACAAACCTCTTAAGTCTACCCATCCTAGACGACGCCTAAGTGGACTAAAAGATGAACAAATGAAAGAGAAGGACGAGTAAAGAGGGAGAAAGCTCAGAGGAAGACAGAGAGACTTACAGAAATGAGGAGGAGTCCTCGGACTGGCTTTTTGTGCTGGAGGTGGAGGTGGAAGTTTGGCTGGACTCAGAGTAGAGACGCAGGAGCTCTCGATTGCAAATGAAGAGTGAAGAAACGGTTCTAATGGGTACTTATACCCTAGAAAGGAGAGCTGCGCAAGTTTTCCCGCCCATAAGTGCCAAACGCATCCCCACCGTTAGATTGTCATCTGTCCGTTGAACGTGGGAAGCATACAGCCGCCCGAATTTAATGCAAGACACGTTACACACATCGAAGCGCCAGTAACGCACCTTGGGCAGTTGAAAAGGCGCCAACGCTGACGAGGGATAAGACTTGATTAGACGCGAAGCAGGTCCGGGGATATCAAAATCCTCCTTCCGCCCGAGGATGCGGACAGCACGATTTTGAGGGGCTATTGTGGGGCCAGAATAAGTCAGCAGCCCCGGCCCACTCCAGGCCCAGCCCAACGGCCCACGCCGAGGACGCCTCGACGGTCCGAGGTCCGAGGACCAAAGTTTGGAGCCCAGGACCCAAGGAGCGTTGCCGAGGATGGTTACATCCTCGGCATGCCGAGGACAGAAAGCGGGCACACGTCACACCTTTAAGGGGGGTCTCCCCAAGCATCCAAGGAGCAAATAACGAGAACCAATGGCCGGACATTGGAGCATGGCGGAGGAACAGGTCCCAGGCGAACTGTCACCTCCACATTAAATGCCCTCAACTAACGCTCTGGCCGCATTAATGAGGACAGGACCTCTGAACAGTGCCGTCTTGAGCGCTGCAACCCACTGGAGGTATGGGAATGCGGCTGATGGGACAGGCACTCGAGTAGAAGCCGGATTGATCAACAAATGTAGGGCTAGGATCAACTGAGTGAGGAGTATATAATGTAAAAATCCCTCTTGTGAAGGGGGGGGGACGAAAAACCAGAGAAAAAGGAATACGGTAGCAGAGTATTCTCTCCCAACTCTTGTAACCCTTCTGAAAAGAGATAATAGTAGTTTCCAGCTCCATAAGGCACGTCCGAGGAGCCCCATTGCGTGTTTAAGCCCACGTTCTAGTTATTGGCAACCACGTACCACCATGCATGGCCGTTGCCTTCTTCACTGAGGCCTAGCTCTTGAGTCCACACTCTACAAATTTATTGAAGGGTTAGTTGGGCTTGGGCCCACTCTCTCGATCCTCAGAGAGCGCTCGAATCCACCCCCTACAATTATTATTATTTTGCTCTTTGATTGTTAAATTTTATCCGATTACATTATAAAAATTAAAGATAGTAGATAAAAATAAAATAGTATTTCATTACATTAATTTGGATAATTTAGTGTTTATTGTTATATCTTTTAATTTTTGTTATTTTTTTCTTCTCTTCTATTTTACTCAATATTGAACTTCAACCACATCCTCCTTATCATTAAATTATTTATATTTTCTCTCTCTTCTTGTTAAAAAAAAAAATGTAATATTTTACTTAAATTCAAATAAAAGAAAATTGTGCTCATCAAATTGTATTCATTTTTTTTTTTAACATTTATACTTTCTCCAATCTTTTTCATTCTCTTTACTTTTTCATCTCCCCAAACATTCTACCATGATATCACTCTTCCTCTTTCCTTTTATCTTCCTTTATTTGGTTTCTTTTTATTATCATCCTCTTAGTTTAATTTGTCATTTACTCTTCCATTCTTTACATAATTTCCTCTCACAAAAAAGTGGTTATTTCCCACTCTTTCTCCCTCAATTTTTTGGTGGATTTTTATTTTTATTTTTCCTGCATCTCTATTTTAGCTTGATAAAGTTTTGTATTCTTTAGAGCTCAATTTTGGTTGATGTGATTTAGTTTTGTATTTTAAGTTTTTTTTTTTAATTTTTAATTTTTTTTATGAATTTGATTGTTAAATATTATCATATTGAATTATAAATAATTAAAAATAGTATATAAGAATGTACTATTATTATATTACATAGAATTATTTGGATAAGTTAGTGTTTATTGTTATGTATTTTATTTTATTTTTCTCAAATCATTTTATTTAACATTTAAATTCAGCTACATCCCCCATATATATCATTAAATTATTTATATTTCCGTTCCTTTTTTATTTTAAAAAATTTAAAATATAATATTTTGCCTAAATTAAATAAATAAAATTGTCCACATTAAGTGGAGTAATGCTAGGAAAACACTCATTTTCACACCCAATGCATCAAAGGAAGAATAAAATATAAAACAAATCAAGTTAGAAACACTAAATTAAAAAAAAAAAAAAAAAAAAAAAAAAAAAAACTAATAAGGCATATTTAATGTCATAGAATCATCATCAAATTTTGGAAAACGATAGGTTGCCAATGGGGAGAGAGAGAGAGAGAGAGAGAGAGAGAGAGAGAGAGATGGTATAGAAAAAAAAACCAATGCAAAGTAATAAAGAGTAGATAAAGAAAAAAAAAACTAAACGTCAATTAATAACCGTTATTTGGAAAATAAATAGGTGGTCAAGAGGAGTAAGAAATAAAATAGAGATGGCTATACAGAGGACATCGAAAACTTTATAGTGCAATAAAATCAACCATTACATTCACTTAATTAAATCAATAATCAACAATTAAATATGTAGGGTCAATTTTTGTAGCCCAAGCCCAAAAGGTATGGATTATGAGCCCAATGAACCCAGGACAATGAATTTGTAGAGCGTGGGTGAAAGAGCTGGGCTGGACGTGAATTAGACGAGTTGATTATGGTATTTACGGATGAACTAACATGCAATCATGCTTGGACGAAGGCAAAAGTGAAAGTCCGAAGAGGCATTTTATTGAATGAAAGTTGGTTACAGTTCTTAGAGCTACAGTGAAGTTATTTTCTTTTTCTCTCTCTCTTTTGTTCCGTCCCCCTTTATCAGAGGCCTCTCCCCCTTATATAGCACCCTCTCCCTTCATCTTCATCGTCCACTTGTTCATCATCTAAACATCCACTTGAGTGCATGTCCCATCATGTATCTTCTTTAGCCTTGTGTGAGTGGCGGTAGCTGAGATTGTACTGTTCAGGGGTCTTCTCCACATTAATGCGGCCAGAAAAGTAGCTGCAGTGCATTTAATGTGGTGGTTGAAGTTTGTCTTCTAGATATTTCTCCGTTCCTATCATCTCCATGCGCGCCTGAGGTTCATCTTTATCATTAGAATCGTCAGGAGGATTACTTGAACTTCCCAGACATCTGTTTGACCAAGCTTCTTTGAATCCGAGGATAATGGCCTCTTCGGACAATTGAATATCTCCTCGGACTATGCCCCACGTTCATCTCCAGGTATGTTTCTTTCACATGGGCTTCTTCTCAAATACTTTCCTCTCTTCGGACAAACAGTAGTCCTCAAATAGGGCCTTAGGCCCAATATATTAGGTTGGGCTTTTCACCCCCCACAAAATATAATAATACAAAATTTAAACTTAAAACTAATCAAACTCCAACTAGGGAAATTATATATATATATATATATATATATGTATGTACATATATAATCATAATCTTCATACACCATGATTTAAAAAAAAAAAATTTAATGAATAGTTCTACCTCTTATTTAATGTCTATGTTATACAAATCATCAACCAATAAATAATGATAATGGTAAAAAACGTTATAGACAAGATTATGAAAAATATGATAAAACTATTATTTAAAAAAAAAAAAAAAAAAAAAAAAAAAAAAAAAAAAAAAAAAAAAAAAACTCTTTGTAAAGTCTAGAGACTAAAATAATATTTAATTTAAAAAATTATCACGCGCAACATACGAGTCTGCGACTAGTACTTTATAAAAAAGAAAGAAAATGAAGTGTATCAAGTTACAATCGGTGAATAATAGATACTTATTCACATAGCATTGTTGAGGACCCTACAAATAAGAAGACATCTTGGCAAAATTTCCTTCTAAAATCGCTGTAACAGTAAGAATTATGCATTCATGCTAAAAGCAGATGTGGAAAATGTGAAGTCTTAGAGGGCTAGGAATTTCTGTCATTTCCCAGTCGTCATTTTTTATTGAAAATGTGAAGTCCATGTTTCTGCACCAATTATTTGCTAGATCTCGCCCATAATAGACTCTACACATATGTTACCTTCCTTCGAATTCTTAGTTCTGAGTCTTCTGACTGTAGACTCAAGAATGGATTTTAAGTCTAACTATGCTAAAGACTACTAGCAAATGCCCTGGATGCTATGCTGTGTGTGAATGGAAAGCGATTAATTCTGTGGTGTTAGCAAAACCAATCATGCATGTTACCCATAGGAATTTACATCCCCCGTGATCCCATCCTACAGAGAATTCTCTGTAGGATGGGATTTTCTAATCGTTTTGTTAGTTCATACCAAATCCTTTGTAATAAGGAACTCCTCTAAAAATAAATAAAATAATAAATAATAAAAAAATAAAAGGAACCAGATAGTCTTCTTAAGGTTTTTTTTTTTTTTTTTTGCTCACTCTAGTTAAGTGATAGGTTGGAATGTATATCTATATGTAAGTATAGATTAATGGTGGTAATATATATAGTGATGAGTTTATGTTATGTGGACGTGTATTGAGTCTTAAATTGAGTGTTTAATAGGTCAAATAAGGGATTAATTTATAACCTTTTTTTTTTTTTTGGAGAAAGAGATTAATTATATAACTTTTTTTTTTTTTTTTGAGGAAGAACACTGCAATTTAATTAATGAAAGCCGAATCGGCTTGAATTACAGCAAAGAGGTGTGGAGGAACATCCTCCATCCACACCGAAAACTCGCTAACATGTCTTGCATGTCTAGCAATGTTATGAGCGGCCTTATTACATTCTCTCTTAACATGTCTATACTGTATTACATTAAACTGTCTCCCATACTGCTTTGCTTCCTCTATTAGATGCCCGATATCTGCTATAGACTCATCATCACCTGTCAAGGAGTCAATAGTGTGTTTGGAATCACCTTCAAGCACGATGGCTGATAAACCGAGATCATGGGCAAACATAAGAGCTTTCGTGGCTGCCAAAGCTTCCACGGCATCCACCGAAAATGGTAAAGGAAAGGTATCAGCCATGGATGCTAAGACCTGGCCAAATTCATCCCTTATGATCACCCCGACCCCTGCCTTCTGGTCTTCTCTGAAAGTAGCCCCGTCAAAGTTAACCTTGAGCATGTGATTCACTGGAGGTGACCAACCCGTGTGACGAGGAAGGTGATTGACTTCATCTGGAGGTTTCGGTGGAATTGAACGAACAAAGGAAGCTTGAATAGACTGAGCATCACGGAGGACCCTGTGGATTGGAAATGGTTTATCGCAAGTTCGAAGTACTTAATTATATAACTTAAGTAGTCATTTTGGATTTTTTTTTTTTTTTTTTTTTTTTTGAGAGAGAGAGAGAGAGAGAGAGAGAGACCATTTTGGGAGTTATTGTAGATGTGGCTAAAGCTTCCTCCGGTCATGACAAATTATACTATAGTTAACTTAGTAATTAACTCCATATGGCTCAGGAGGTACGGTACAATGTGAAACTTGGAGCATAACGTGAGACTTAATGAGCATGTCAAGAATTTAAGTGAGGCTAGGGGGGTGGGGGTGGAGTATGAGAAGTTTTAATTGGGCAAGTGTGTGTTGAATTTTATAGTGAGTGTTTACTAGGTCGAATTGAGTTTTATAATTGATTATGAGGCCCAATTATAACTTGACTATATTTTTGGGTTTAGAGAAAATGAAAGTACATCATCAAAGAAAATGAAGAACCACAAATGTAAGCAATTTCAGCAGTAAATATTTAAAAAGTAAGATAGAGAAAGGTTAGTGGGTTGTTATTGGGTATTCCTAAAGTATACTTCCTCCCTCTCACATAGAAGTGAGTCTCACTCATCATAGAGCATACCTCTATGTGAGAGAATGAGAGTATACTTCCAAACGAGTCCAAATCTTCCGTCCCACTTTTTCTGTTGTCTTCTGTACTCTACCAATAAATACTTGGCACGTGTTTACCTAATTAATTAAATACTATCATTATTGACTTATTAATACTACAATTATTAATTAATAGTAGTATTTAATTAATTAGGTGCACATGTGGCAAGTATTTATTGGTGAAATATAGAGTGGAGTAGGAAAAGTGAGACAAAAGATTTGGACTCACTTCCAAACTATCTAATAATTTTCTAAGGTTAGTAAGGGAGTAAGCACGTGATCAAGGAGTATTGCCTAATATGTTGGTTTATTTCTTTCTCCAATAATGAAAAATTAAGGAATAATTTTGACAATTAAGGTTGCAGTAATGTGTTTAGGTGAGTTTTTCCCTTTTATATTGGTTCAATGAATCATCAAAAAATTAAAAGAGTTGCTTCTGTCAATAGGTTTTCTATTTTCGTTATGCCAAGAATATATATTAGGTTTTTATTGGGTTTTGGGCTAGTTCAAGTTTGTATGGGGGGATTATGGATTAGTTTGGTCTATTTTTTTAGCTTAAAATACAAATTTATTTTCACCCTCAATTTTTAAATAAAATTTTAAAGCTCAATTTTCAAAGTGCAACCACATCTTTATGTTTAATAAAATAAGCCAACGAATACAAGTTCATCCAAACAATTCCCTTTTTTTTTTTTAAAAAGAAAAAGAAAAGAAAAGAGTTCATCCAAACAAGAGAGGATTGTTAATTTGGACTAGCTATTAAATTATGAGTCTCAAGAGTTATGGAATAAAACAATGAGTTTGTAACAATAAATGCTACGCGTTAATTTTTAGATACATATAGATGATTGATATTATTCTTTTATGAAATAGTCCATATTCTTCTAACTATTGTTATTATGCATTATATTTTCCTAATTTCTTTTGGTATAATTAAAATTTTTATGTTTTAAAGTTATTGTTCAAATTCTCATTCTCTCTTAAGGAGATTATTATGATAACCAAAACTTATCATATAATTACAATTGATATTACTTAAATAATTAAATAGTACTCTCAACCCAAACTTGTATTTTGCCATGCTTAAGTAGGTATGCCAAATTGGACCGAAGTGATCTAAAATGGACCAAATGGACCAAATTGGACCGAATAGACCTAAATAGATCGAATGGACCAAATTGGACCGAATAGACCTTATTGGACCGAATTGGCCAAATTGGACCGAATAGACCTAGGTGGACTGTATCAACCAAATTGGACCGAATAGATCAAAGTGGACTGAATGGACCGGATTGGACCGAATAGACCGAAGTGACCAAAGTAGACCAAATGGACAGAATTGGATTTAATGGACCGAACTGGACCGAATTTACCGAATTGGACAAGGTAGACCGAATGGACCAAATTGGACCGAATAGACCTAGGTGGACCATGTGGACCAAATAGATCGAAGTGGACTGAATGGACCATATGGACGGGATTGGAACGAACAGGACTGAATTGACCAAAGTAGACCGAATGGACCAAATTGGAACAAATGGACCGAACAGGACCGAAGAAACCAAAGTAGACCGAATTGGATTGAATAGACCTAACTGGACCAAATTGGCCAAGTGGACCATATGGAGCAAATTGGACCGATAGACCTAACTGGACTGAATTGGCCAAATTGGACTGAATAGACCTAGGTTGACCGTATAGACCAAATTAGACTGAATAGATCGAAGTGGACTAAATGGACCGTATGGACAAAATTGGACCAAATGGACCAAACAAGACAGAATTGACCAAAGTAGACCAAATAGACCGAATGGGATTGAATGGACCGAACTAGACCTAATAGACCGAATTGGACTAAATTGACCAAAGTAGACTGAATGGACTTAATTGAATTGAATTGGATTGAAGTAGACTGAATTGGACCAAAATTGACCAAATTGGACTGAAGTAGACCGAATTGTTGAAGTGGGCGGATGCCAATCTGTTATTAGCATAGCCAAGATTCTGTTTTGTTTTTTTTTTTGAGAATCAATTTTGTTTTGATATAAATTCAAATTCTTACTTCCAAAATAATCAAGTATTAACTCAAACAAAAATCAAACCAAAACTATAAGAGAGAAATATGCTACTTGTAATGGAAAACTAAAAAATACAACACCAAAACGTATGAACCCAAAATAGAGTTTTAAAAATCACAATGATTCATCAATATAAAGAAAAGTTGTAAGAAAGAATATAAAAGAGAGAGAGAGAGAGAGAATAACCACGTTTCAAGAGAGAATGTGAGAGAATAATAAGAAATTCATAGAAAATAGTATGAGAAGAAAAAAAGTAAAAATAAAAATATATTGTAATAAACACCAAACTATCCAAGTCATGTTATGTTATATAATAAAATAACATTATATTCTTATAATATCTATGAAATCAAAGAGAAGAAAAAAGATAATAACTTAAAAACATAACTTAATCACATCAACCCAAAGTAGAGTTTCAAATAATACAAAAACTTATCAATTTAAAGTAGAGATGCAAGAAAAATAATTAAAAAATTTGAGAGAGAGAAACAACCTTATGTGTGTGGGAAAACTATGTATAGAATGAAATTGAAATTTTTAAATTTATAGTAAGAGGGAGAATAAGAAAAGCCAAAAATAAAAGATGATAAAGGGATTGAGAAAAAGTGATATTATGAAAGATAATAGTGAAGAGATGAAAAGATAAAAGGGAGGGGAAAAGTTGGTGAAAATATGACATTAAGTTGGGAAATTAATAAGAGAAAAAAGAAAGTTAAAAAAAGAAGAAGAGAGAGAACGTTGGAAATGGGTGGATGATGTGGCTCAACAAGAGCGTAGCAATAATAAATGTTATGCTTCAGCTTTTAATTATATATAGATATATAGATTGAATGACTAACATTATTATTGGTTGGTGATTCAATCTAGTTGTTTCTGAGGAAATAGTAGTTAATTCTATTAGAGTTTGGGCTCTCTTGAGGTTTGTTAGCCCAAGAATTTTGTTGGGGTTGCATATTTTTGAGAACATTAGGTTATGTTTGGTAACAGTTTTGGTTTTCTATTTTCAAAAACTTATATTGTGAAATATAAAGAAAAAACAAATTTCTTGTATTTTTGAAATCAAAAACAAGTTTGGTTAGTTGAAATTAAAACAATAGTTTTTTGAAGAAAAAAATAGAAAATAGTAAAATATGTTGTTACCTGGATTTGAACTCTAAAGTTAACTCATTAAATGAGATAGATTCATTAAATTAAATATGTGTTTTCATTGACTTTATAAAATTAGAAACTGAAAACAATCTTTTGAATATTTTTAGTTTCCTTCACAAATTGAATTTTGAGAACAGTTTTTGTTTTCTATCCATTTTGGGTTGCCAAACAAGTTTTTTAGTCTTAAAAATAGAAAATTGTTTTTGGAAACAAAAAATAAGGGGAAAAACAATTACCAAACATACCCTTAGAGTTTTATGTTAAATCATTTTGTGTTTGGAATATTCATATAAATGTTGGAGGCACGTGATTTGTAGTTCATATTTTTGGTATATGTATTATAGAGCATTGACTTATATTGTGAAGTGATCAATATGTTTATTTATTTTATCATATGGAAAAACAAAATCCCCTACAGTTTTTCTTGAAGGTTTGGTTTCGCATGCTTTGAACCCTTTTGGGTTTGGGACGTGATAAAAAATCTTTAGGATCTTAAGGTTTCTAGAGCATGGAAGCAATAGGCTGTAGAAATCTAAAAGAGACCATTAACACATGTTCAGGATGTGCCGAAATGAAGCAACTATAGACCGTAGGAATTTGAAAGAGGATAACATATGTTTGGGGTGTGCTTATATATAGCTGAAGATCAATGTCACTCCTTGTCTTGCATTGAATATTGTTGAAATACAATGGATCTTAGGAATAAAATGATGTATATGAAAAATAATATGAGAATATTAGAAATTAGTACTTACAGGTATGCATAATGCCAACTGCAAAGCCGAGCCTTAAAGTTGAATTAGTTACTACACAAATACTGCTCTTCAAGTTCTTCCTCTACTAACTTTCAAAGGTGATCTGCTCACAATTGCCAGGCATGACAAACAACACATTTAGCACCGAAGCAAGAGAATACACCCTAACATCCATACCTTGATTTTTGAGATATACAGACTCACATCCTACAATAGCTTATTTCCAAATCCTCCACCAGCTCCTTCAAGCAGAAGTCCAAATCAAAATTAGCATAAAATGCTATAAATCCTACATGAATTTAATTTAGCCACAAGATTTAGGTGAAGCTTATTTAAGTTCTCACATATTAATGGAAGAGAAATGTGTCGGAAAGATATAAGACCATTAATGAGAATTCTAATTGACTAGGTTCTTAGCTGCCAGATGGTTGTGCCCCATGTAGCACCTTGGATTGACGAATGATGGTCAATTAAGGATTCCTGACATTTGTTCAATATAACTTATAAGTACACAAGGCCATAGAGAACTGTGGAATAATTTATAAGTATACAAGGCCAAAGAGAACTGTGGAAGAAGTTACAACTGAAAGATTTAAAAACTAAAGAACAAACTTTATAGTACCATTAATAGCCAAAGAGGTTTCAGACTTTCTGCTTCATCCCTGGCCAACACATCTTTTCTTAACCTTTTTGGACTAGATTCAAACAGTCTGCTTGCTGCTCAATACAGGGCTGGCTTGCAATGGGCAAATCCCACTCCCATACTCCATCAAAACCTTCCCTACAAGTTCAAAATCTTCTCTTGTCAAAAACACCAAATATCATTCTCATGTAGTGTTAAAGATTTTATAAACTAGCAAGATGTTAAGTGTTATAGAATTTGAGTACTAGCCAAGTGTTATAGACAATCTCATAAGTTCATTGTAGTTAGGCACAAAGAAACAGTGATAGGATTGTTTTATTGAACAAATTTCGGATAATCATTCTGTTCATTAATATGTGAAAAAAGCACTTAGTTTTACCAACAAAATCACAAAAATAAGAGATTAATTAAAAAAGAATCAACATTCACTTTACCTGTATAGCATTTTCTTTAAAATTTTGAATTGACAACTATTAAGTTTCAAAAATTTATAGTGTTTGAATGGGTTTAAGATTCAACCACTTATATATTTTTTTCTTTTTCTTTGGAACTTAGTACACACCCACACAACCCACATTCTATTCAATCTGGACAATCTGGGGCATCATCACAAAAGGCCACCATTATGTTGTGTAACAAATCAAGTGGCAGGATTCTATAACTGGCCTATCAATAAGCTTAAACAAGGGGATATTCTAATGGTGAACCCAACAAGTCCCATAATGCAGTCCTTACTAAAACTTTAAGGCAGAAACAGAATTTATATAAGAAGAAAAAGAGAGATCACCTCAACAACATGTGGCAATCATCATGTCTCGGAGGAAGCAAGTCCTCCGAGATAAGTGCCTATCAAAATGCATCTACAGCCTGCAGCTCCCCAGCATCCCAAACATCCTTAATCGACACAGAATTAATCTGGCCGCCATTCTTCTTCCAGCTCCTCTTCTTCTTAAGAGAGTGTCTGAATTTGCTGGATGCATTGATTGCTTTCTTCTTTAGACTCGCAATTATAGTCCTCTTGTCATCTTTCGAGTTTTCAAAATCCGATTTCCGTTCTTTTCTTTCGTCATGGCCCCCAGAAAACCCCTCAAAGCCTAAACAAACATTTAAAAATAAATAAATTCTTTAATCAATCCCTATAATAGGCTGGCTAATATTAACTTCATTGCAAAATCCTAATTGTTAAGGTTTTGAATTCATTGTTTGATAAGTAAACTAAAGATTCTTGGTTATCAATAAGAAAATTGAAAATTGATATGTCATCAAGATATGGTTAAGAAAAAAGATTAGACAAAGTTCCAATTGGAATCAAATTTAAAAAGATTCGAGCATCTATATTTATGTTATCAAATAGACAAAATATATTGACTATTCTGAGCCACAAAAAAAAAAAAAAAAAAAAGTTAATTAAAGAATATTCAACAAAAAAAAATTTGAATTGAAAACCCTAGAATCAACAAGAACTAGTTAATAACAAAAAATCAAAGAAAATTCAAGAAGCACATGAACAAATCAAAGAAAAAAAAATAACAAAAAAAATCAAAACAAGTATTTTTGAGGAAAAGAGATATCAATGAAAGAATTATAAACATGAATATGAATACTCACAAGGCCATGCGAAGCGATCTAGTGGACCCCACATGTTGAATTTACAACGTTTATCGGATCAAAAAAAATAAAGAAATCGAAGTCATAAACCAGAGAGCATGAATGAATACTTTAAAAACTTTGTTTCGAATCAAAACTGAATCAGTTGCTGGTCAGAGCAAAAGAATATGACGACGTGTTTAGTAAGGTTTTGGTGTTGGGGGAAAATTCTTATGCGTGTAGTTGAATTCGAAGTTCGAACTAACGAAAATGAGAGAGAGACAGAGAGAGAGAGAGACTAATATTAATGAAATAGAATTTCTAAGCAAATACTAGGACGAAGAAAACGAGAATTTGTAAGTAAATAACAGAAACAGTATTTTAGGGATTTGATGTTATCATCAAGATATGAAGATCATCTTTATGTCAAGCTCTTCCACCATTTAATTTCACTTCACCGCCATGATCAAGTAATATGCTGGGTGTGATGAAAACATGGACTTGAAATTAGGATCAGATCATATACCTGAAGAGTGTCGCAATGAAGCTGGTTGGAGGGAGGGTTTATTAGTTTTGATTCAGAGGCAAGAGTGAAGAAATGAAGCAAAAGTGAGAGAGACAAAGCCACCCTCAAACATCCACAAAAGAGGCTTTTAAATTTCTCCTCTCTCACAGTGATTACTCATAAAACCAAGTCCTCAATTTTTGTCATCCACCAGCTACATGCCCAAAAGAACAGCATATAATGAGTTATGACAGATTAGTCCAAATACGAAAATCAATGAAATCCACAAGATCCATATTGATATATCATATTAAGACATAAATGAATAAGAAGAATCAAATATAGGCATTACACTTGCTGGTTTCTAGTTAGTGTGGAATTACATGCCCAAAAATCAAGACTCTTATTTATAACTGAGAACATATTAGACTAAAAAGGATCACAACCAAATAATAATAATAAAATCAGTTTGTGGTGATTATAGATAAATACCGGCTATGAATATCTAGAAAGAAGAAAATGTATTTTAGATTTGCAAAATTGTGGGCATAGGAGATAGAATGTTTGGTGGGAGTGTGTATGTGATTTACAACAGAGGTTTGATATACTTCTCCTCTCTCACCATCATCATCCAAACAAATTTTACTTGTGGAAAAAGCAAGATCACACACACACACACACATTCAATAAAACCAATCAATAAACAGTTACTATAGTTTTAATGACTATATCATCAATATTTTTCTTTTTCGCTGAATGACTATATAATTATTCTCACACAAGTAAAAGGGGAATGTTACTTACCTCCTCATTTGTAGTTTTCAAAAATTTTGTCCACTTCAACATCTTGCTCTTATTATCTAGTCTCATAATATGTATTAGTCTGCCTTACAGAGCGATCCTAACTATTGCCTACATGCATGTCCAAAAGAAAAAGAAAAGCATATGAGTTATGTTAGATTTAGTTTAAAATACCGATAATCAACAAAACCCACAGCGACCCATATAATATTAAACCAAAAAATGAACAAGAAATATAAAATTTAATCAACACCCATATATTTATATATTTAATTGATATATTTAATAAATAAAAAAATGCTTCCGACTGTTTTCACAATCCAATCCATATATTTATATTTAATTGATATATTTGCAATGCAAAAATAAAATAAAAGAAGGAAGAAAGGTAGGAGAGTTACCTCTGAATCAATACTGGGGTTCACCGTTTCTTTGCACACACTTCCAATCCAATTTGATGTTGGGGATGTGAGAAATCCTGGGCCAGCTATTCTTCGAGACGAAATGATTTAGAAATCCCCAATTCCTTCAATAATGGAGCAGTATGCAAGTAGTCTAGCAAAGACTTTAGCTTGGGGCAGTCCCAAATTTTGAAGGACTGAAGACGTGGCATTATTTTTATTATTATTATCGAATTTGTAACAATACCATTATCTTTTTCTTCTTCTTCTTCTCTCGTTCCTCCCATCCCAACCCATTCTTCCCAGTTTGTCACAAACCCAAACTGGAGAGATTCCAGGTTTGGAAATATGATGTCGTAGTCTTTCTTGTTTTGGTAGTCTTCTATTCCCAAAAATTCATCTCCCACACACCTTCCTCAAACCATAAAGAAGGCAAATGCCCTAACATTGGGAAGTAAATAAAGTCGAAGCATTTTCAATGTGGTCCATGACATCATCCAATTAGGATTCATTGCGGTTAGGGTGTGCAGCCAACCCGCCAAAACCGATCCGATCCAACCCATCCCAACCTGCTAGGTTGGGTCGGTTTTTAAGACTTGGTGGGTTGGGTTGGGTTACAATTTTTTTTTTAATAGCGGATCGGGTTGGGTTCGGGTCACAAAATTTCAAACTCGTCAAAGACCCAACCCACCCATATATTTAATATATATTATATAATTAATAAATTTTTTTAAATAACCAACTCTTCATCCTATCTTATATAAAAGCCAATATGAATGTATATTAGTTCATATATTAATGTATAATTTGTTTATCAACTCAAGTGGCTGGTGTAATATATTTTTTTCAGCTCAATTTAATAATAATAGTAATAAAAAAAAAATTTGTCCAACTCATGGGTTCAACCCAACTGGGTTGGACTTATGTGATGGGTTGGGTCAAAAAATCTCCTTAAGCCGACCCATGCACACCCCTAATTGCGGTGCCCATGTAGCTTGAAATTTTTAAATCTTGCAAGTGTGGAGGTGGCTCTAACGCATTCAATACTAAGGGTGTGTTTGGATACCACTTATTTGCTGAAAACTTATTACTGAAAACACTGTAGCAAAATAATTTTTAAATATGTGAATAGTGCTGTGGGACCCAAATTTATATTGAAATCTGTGTTTGGATGACTTTGTGGGTCTGTGAATAGTATCGTGGAACCCACATTTTTTCAGCAAAATGCAAAAACGCAGACACGGAACACTTCCCAAACACACACTAATAAGGCATTCTCCATTCTTCTTATACCCTCCTCAATAATCAAAGTTTGTAAATTATAGAAATTGCACATACTTTCAGGCAACTCTAATATTTTAACATTCTTAGACATATGAAGACACCTTAAATGTATCAACTTTTCCCATTGCATCTGGAAGTTTCTAAATTGGACAATCCAAAATTAATGTTCGTAAACATCTAAAATGACGGAATGAGTTGGATAGGAGCATCTCAAACTCACAATCTCTTTCATGCGAAAGAAGAATGAGAGTGTATAGATTTTTTGCACGATAGATGGATTCAAGACATTGCATTTCTTCTAAAAAATTTAAATGTAAATGACGAGCACTTTCACAATCTCTCTCCAAATTCTTATCACCATCAATTTCGAAAGATTCATTTTTTGTCATAAATTGGGCAAAGTCATGCACTATATCATGCATTTTGTAACCTATTATCTAGCCATTAGAAAATACTCAGCGACATAAAAAGGAAGAAAAATGGACCAAACTCTAAAAGTCATTTTTACACACTTTGAAGATTTGATTACTACTTTTGAATTTCTAGAAACGGAATTGCAAAATGGACCAAACTTTGAAAACAATACTTGTTTGCCCGAAAACAAAATGAAACTTCTAACATAAATCCGATATATGGCGATGGAATATATTCTGGACATAGTTTTAAGCCCAAAAATTACTAAATGTTTCAAGGCCCATTTCGCACGCAGGGTTGGATCTTGGATGGGTATATGGCACTTTTTTTTCTTTTTTCTTTTTTTTAATATATCATAGGATCATGGTTTTCAGACCCAGAACGTTCATTGAATCGTAAAATGGAGAGGTTCAAGGTTTTTAAGGTCGAACCGAGGTTGAACCGGAGTCGAACCGTGATGACGTCATAATTAATTTAATAATTATTTAAATATAAATAAATATATTAAATTAGTATAAATAGAAAAATTAAATTAAATTACCCAATTAAATATAGAAATCTATCTTTCAAATATATTTTTTCATATCATAATTTTCAAGGGGCAAATAAGAAATATCATATCCTAAGCACACATAGATATAATATTTATTTATATGTTGATTAGTTAAACTCGTGATAGGAATATTGTAATAATATAGGAATTAGAAGGACATTCAGTAATTTTTAATTAAAATAATTATTTAATAATTATTATATACTTAATTGTATTCACTATTTTTTCTCTACTATTCAAACTTTTTTTAAGTAAACAGTAATACTTATTAGAACACATGCGAAAAATTTAACAAATAAAATATTATAAGTAATTTTAATTAATATTTACAATTTTTTTTTATACCTAAAAAATCTAGTGTTACAAAATATTTCACAATTTTTTTGTCACAATTATAATGTAGCAAAGTTTGAATGGTCTTTTAGTTATTATGGTTAATAATACAAAGTTTTTTTAGATGCCACATGTTAGTGGGTTTTGTTAATTATTATTATTATTAGACACTCAAAACAAAAGCCAAGAACTGAAGAAAGAGGGTCTGTAACTTTCTCACGTGAGTGGGTATTAGACACGCAAAACAATAAAAAAATATATAAATTATTTTATTCAAATAAATTAATAATAATAAAGGGGCTGTAATTTTCCCTCAAAAAAAATAAATAAATAAAGGGGCTGTAACTTAGAGGTAGTTGGGTCAAGCTGTCAAGCACATAAAACTCACATAAAACTTAGAGGTCAAGCTGTCAAGCACATAAAACAAAATGGCACAAAACAAAAGAAACGGAAAAGCCAAACTAAAACAAAACAAAAGCCAAGAACTGAAGAAAGAGGGTCTGGGTTATTTAACGAAGTGGGAGGAGAAGAAGATTGGCAAAATGGGATTCCGGCAACATAGCGGTGAGTTGGTGACTTTCTGGCGGCGGCAGCTGCATAGTGAGAGACTGTAAGTTAATATGTTACTGAAAGAGGAGAGAGATCTTTTGGTTCCAGATCTGAAAAGATCCTACTTTGTCATATCCTTCTTCTTCTTCTCAGTTTTTTTTTTCCTCACAAATCTTTTGGTTCCAGTTCTAAAAAATCCAAAGTGCATGCCGGCCAAATTTTTAGTTTCAGCTGGTATTTGCTGAAAAAAAAAAAAAAAAAAAAAAAAAAAAAAAAAAAGGAACCGTGAGAACCGCGAGAACCGTAAGGTCCAACCGCGGTTCGCACGGGTCCCTGCTTTTTTCTTATAGAACGGTTCTTGATGCTAAAAAAATCGCAAAAATAAACAGTTCGAGATTTTTCTGGTCGGACCGTACGGTTCGGTCCGAGTTTCAAAACCTTGCATAGGATTAGTGAATCCCCATAGGGGTGGAATTAGCTCAGACTAAAACTCAATAATCCTGCTAATCCGTAGAAGAAATTGTCAAATCAGCTAGGATAAAAACTCAATGATCATGCTAAGCCCTAGAATGAAATAGTCTAGCTCAAGTACCAAAGTCCATACTATCGTATAGAGGAAATATTTTATCCAAACAAAAGAAAATTCCAACACTAGTGCTTAGTAGTACTAGTAGGTTCTCAATTCTCATAACTTATTTTACAGGAAAATGCATATACCACATCAGCAGTCCCATTAACTACAAAGGTTGCAAATGAATCGTCAGTGGAAAACAAGGTTGAATTGGAACTCATGTCTTCTCATTCCTTTTTGGGGGATTTTACCTTTTAGTGATAGACCAATACTATCACAAAACATCGCAATTTAAAAACACTAAAGAAAGATGACAAATCACTACTTCAGCACCTCGTCATCGTTTTTGGCTCAAATCATTCAACTGGACATTTTGGATGATGCCATTTTCATTCACGTATTCAACAAATTCATCAATAAGATAGGGCCATGCACCTTCAGCATCATAATTTGTTAATGCAGGGTCCACCGTCTGGATATACAAAGTATGAAAAATTAGTAGTGCCATGACCAGCATCAAAACCAGCAAGACACCTCAATATACATAATGCTCATGAAAGGATGATATCAATGTTTCTTTTTGTTTCCTTTCTTATTAAAGAAGATTCAAGTCTTCAACGGCTATGAATATTTTTTTCAATAAATAAAAACAATTTTATTCATAAGAGAAAAATCAATCACTCTCTAAAGGCAATGAATATCACGATACCTAGTAATTTATTCAGAAGATCAAAAATTGAAATGCTGGTGATTGTTTAATAAACTTCAACAAGATAAAAATTGATTAGGAAACCAAAAACAGAAAGAGATGGAATAATCAGAATTGCCATTAGTGCTGCATCTTTGTTGTGTGGGAGGTAAGAATACTGAAATAGAAATGAAGGTATGAATAAGATTGTTCAGTCTGTGGAAAAAAAAAAAAAAAACAACAACAACAACAAAAAATAGGAAACAAGGAAAAAGAATGAAGTCAAGCTAAGATTATCCTCTCACCTGTCCTGGAAACATATATAATTCCTCCCACTCTAAATACTAAGATAGCAACTTTTAAAATAATTTTTTTTTTTTTTTTTTTAAATTTAAAAGGTGGAGGAAGGGGAGGCAGCACAATGCATATCATACTTCACAAGTTTGAGGAGATAAAAATGCAGTTGAAAAGGGTACTGATTGCATATGCGGTTGTAAATGAAACGTAGGCATTTAATCTTGAAATAATGATGCAGTATGTAATAGTCCATTTTATATCTTACCCTTGCAAACTCCAATAGTTGAGACCACGTGTCCCTAGATATTGCTTTGTTATGCCGAGCCTGAGCATCAACATCAAAACAGAAAAGAGAAGCCAAAGGAAAAAATATTAATTAACCCTCTCATAAAAGATATAGAAGAAAGCTGATGGAGTTCATAACATCAACCCAATCAAACATGTATAACTCAACACACATCAATGAATTTATTTATTTTTAAATATTGTTTAAAAAAGGGGACACAAATCCAATATCCTAGAAAAGATTTTATTTTATTTTCTGATAAATTACCCTAGAAAAGAAAATTCGTCTATCCACAGAAAATTTCACAATGGAATCAATATGAAAAACAAAGCCTACACCTAAAGGTATATCTATTATCATGTGCTTAGATTGGTCATATGCAGTAACCACTGGTGCTTAACTAAACTAAGAATCGCAAAAAGTCCAGTCACAAAACCAACCACCAAGCTATTTTTTGGATTAAATAATTTATGAAGGCAAATTAGCCAATGAGACTAGGTGTAGAGCTATTCATCCACCGACCATCACATCCCGCCATTGACAAAACTTCACCAAATTGACCGACAACGGCAGTTACCAATAAAATTGACATGGTGGCTGGTAAGATTCTTGCCAAAATCCCCCAGGCATTTTGTCTCACAATGAGTGAATCCTTTTGGGGGGCCAGGGAAGAAAGAAAGAAGATGAAAACAAAACAAGAACACACACAGACAAACAAATCTAACAATGGTATAGATGCCTATGTTCCGTTTATAACATCACAGAGACCTGAAGATAGATCCCCATAGGGCATCAAGGTTGAATTAATAATAAACATAATTAGCAATATATTCTCACTTTCTATTGCAGCTCACTTAACAGTGCCTTAGTCCCAACATGTTGCCAGCTATATAATTCTTTTCACCATAGGTCACGAGAATTCACTACTCATTCTCATTAGATCAAAATATGGATAGTAAGCTACTTGTAAGAACTGGCTCCAGTGTTCAACCAATGGCCACTGCTTTTCGACAAACAGTAATTGCCACATTCCAATAGCTGCATCCAATGCTAAGGATTTCTGACCCTGAAATACTAAGAAAAATCAGCTACCTTTGGGTGACAATGACATTGTATAAAAAAGACACATACATAATTGAATTTTTGGGTGTTAAATATAAATTTTAGTAAAGTATATAAAATGTAGCACAGAGCTGACATAGAAGCTGAAGGAAAAATCTATTTGTAATCATGTGTGCATGCATACACACATGCATCCCCATGCTTTTTAATGTACAGCCTTTTAAGCTAAATGAAATTTCACACCCATCAAGGATCATATCCACCTAGACAGCCATAACACTTAGCAAAAAATTCAGCAACTGGACCACTTTGTAAAAATGTTTGACCAAAAGACTTTAAAATTGTACCAAATTCAAAAAAAAAAAAAAAAAATTGACTATTGATCCTGCTTTGCCATGGGGGTCTTTGTCACTTCCCATTCTCTTTCTCTAAATTATTACCCTTATGAAAAGCCCATTAATTTGGAGAAAGAGAATGGGGAGTGTCAAAGTCCCCCAGAGATGCAAATCAAACAATGCAAAACAGTGAGACATACTCTAGCATTCAACAACATTAAAAAATCAAAAAAAGATGAGGCAATGGAAAATAGTTTCAACGTAAAAATAATACCTAGAAATATTTCTTTTTAGAAAGGGATGGGCTATTGAAGAAGGCCCCAACTCAAACCCATTACCATCTGCTGAGTCAATACCCAAATTTTAGTTGAACCAACTTGCTATATCCATTGGAAGCCTTGAATCAGATGTCACCTAGGGTTACCAGGGTCTCCAGCGTCTGAGTCCATTGAGACGCCCAAGATTCATATGTGAACCATTAGAAGTGGAGCAAGGAGGTAGTAAAGGTGTGAGCATAGTGTCTTCAGAGTCATCAACATTTTGAGAGTTGTCTTGGATGATAACGGAATTCAAAGGAGAACAAATGCATTCCACATGTACCCCCATCCTTGCAACCATAGGAGCAAATTTTCCGAATTCACTTGTCCAATGAGAGATTTTACATGAAATCTCAACATGATTCGATCACCTTGCATCAAGTCTCCAAATTTCCTCAATAATTGGCTGTGAGGCATACCCAAAAACCACATATGATCACACTTCATAAAATGAAATAACACTCTCTCAATAAAAGTCGCTTATGACCATTGATGAAAATTCTGAGATCACAATCCCAACTGATTATATCATCACGAACAAAACCATAACTATCATTATCAGCATAACTATCCTTCAGCAGAACTAGATGAAAAGCAACACAAACAGCAAATATGGGATGATGAAGTCAAGAATTTCACCAATGAGCCACACGATACCTATGCGCTTGGATGTCAACCTGCACAACACAAAGAAGGGGAAAACCTCAAAGAGAGCACCGGTGTGGTGCCGGCCGAATACCCTCCGAAGGTTAAGTCAGAAAATATGCTCACAACTCTAGAGTGCTAGAGAGGGTAAATTATGCGTACCTTGATTTATGAGGGTATTGGGGCTTTTATAGTAGTAGTGGGTGCACTTCTCTTTCTTGGAGTAGAAGTCTTTTCCATATAAGAATCCTCTTGAACGTAAATCGCGGAATCCTTTCCTTATAGGACTCTCACATCAAACGTGGACCGCAAGCATCTTATACCAAGGGTCTTTATGGCCTTTGGGCCTATCGATATTTCATATTGGGCCCATCCACTATCGGCCCACAGTAAATGACCGTCAGGCCTGTCTCTAGCCCAAATTCTTCCTCTTCATGGGAAATTCAAGACCAACCCAAAATAATATGGTACTCTTTATGCTTTGATGGTTAAACCACTTTGGAATCTTCTTTCCTGGTACTCTAATACTATATATTTCTGCTAAATCACTCGCCAGATATGCATCTATAATGGGAAAGGACTCAGCAAAAAGTATGCAGAGCACAGAGATGGAGACTCGAGAAGAGAAATCAATCTGATGCAATAATTTGTGATGTGAATGCAAATCAATCTTCACACCTGAACATTTCATATCTTGTGGAAGCCCTAAATTTCTTCCAAACTACATGCAATTCAGAATTTTGAGAAATTAAAGTTTAGCAAATCTGCTAAACATATTTTAAAAGTTAACCAAAATTATTACTTTAAAGGAGGGAGAGGTACCTGAAGGATTAATTTTCTTAATGATTCTGAATTCAACGAAATGCTGTTATTTGCTTCTATTCTTCTTGTACCTTCTAGAAGCTTTGGAATTTTTTTAAGGAACTTGTAATCCCAAATTAGAAGCACATCTAACCTATTAAATCTGATAGTACATTCTCGGAGGTTCAAATCTTTAGTTTTCTTTGAGTGGGTGAAACATGAAGTTAACTTTTTTAGAAAATTCAACGGGGCTTGTCTGCCAATTCCCACGCTCTTCGGAAATTGGACATTACCATAGAGCAAGA
The DNA here is from genome assembly GCA_019022515.1 of Quercus aquifolioides. NCBI lineage: Eukaryota > Viridiplantae > Streptophyta > Magnoliopsida > Fagales > Fagaceae > Quercus > Quercus aquifolioides. The sequence continues at coordinate 100,241,895 of CM032333.1, read as the reverse complement.
GTTTGGAAATAAGTTGCAATTCATAAATGCTAATTGGAAGCTGGCACAAATAGAAAGGGGAACCTATCTCTAACATCTCAAGCCTAGCGAGATTTCCAATTGATGGAGGAAGCTCTGTAATGGCAGTGTGTGCTAGACTTAGATACTTTAAATTTTCCATTCTTTGTGGAATATTGGGGAACCTCCTAACCCTTTTGCAATCAAAAAGAAATAAATCACAATGCAGCTTGGAAGAATACAAAGTTCAAAGCAACCCTTAAGGTCCCAACTTTCAAGCTTATCAAGATATCCAATAGAGTCATGAATCTTGACTAATTTTCTACAATCATTGAGATCCAAGTTCTTTACATTTGGGGTGGCACTCAATAAGTCCGGTAATTTCCTAATGTATTGACAGTTACGAAAATTCATATGTGTCAAGCTTCTACATTGTACCCTCTGTAGGAAAAAAAAAATCAAAATTTAACTTCAATAAATGTTAAAATACATATTAATGAAGTTATAATAATTTATAAATAAATAAAAATGACAATACCTTGAAAAGCTTGTCCAATATAATCCGACTTTGTGGCAAGTTGAGTGCAACGAGGTTTTGAGGACTAAAATTAGATGGTAAGGAGGATAAAGGAAACCATAGCCAATCAAGCACCCTTAATCCGTTAGGGAGATATTCAAGACCTCTGCAAATATCCACATTACCAACCATAAGGATCTTGAGATTTTTCATCTTTTCAAAACAATTAGCTTCTAGTTGCAACTTTGTTGGTTCAGGCGGGACTATCATCATGCCTCGAATGTTATTTGATCCCTGATTAGACAAAACATTTAGTGAATTACATCGTACAAAAGATCTCACTAAAAATATAATAACTATTAAATTTTAACTTTGTTGACAGACTTGAATTTTCTTCCATAACTAAAGAAAAAAATTATATGAAGGAAAAAAATAAATAAATAAAACCAAAAATAAAAAGCCATTAAATTTTCCCTATAAAGAAAAGGGTAAAGGTGAATGAGACCAAGTTATACCTTATTTTCCATTAGTACTTCCAAAGCATCCTCATAATACCATAATCTACTACGTAGTTCGGGTTTTTGGGGGGATTCTTGTCGAACAATCTCTCTACCCATTTGCTGTAGCAAGTCATGCATCCATAATTTGTTAAATCGATCAACATTTATAAGACACTTATCAATAAGTTTTTGAATACCAATAACTGGGTATAGATCGCAAGAATTTAGTATATCCACAACATAATCCTTGAAATGACCCTTGAAGAAACATGCAAGATCGAGAAAAATATTTTGTTCCGTATCATCCAATCCTTGATAACTTACTTGGAGTACTTTTTGTATATCTTTGTCAGGAATCCTTTCATACTTATCTAATGCGCTTTTCCATTCCATTTCACTTCTTCCGTGCAAATTGGCACCAATTATTGATAGAGCTAATGGAATGCCCTTGGCATAACATATAACTTGATTAGTAAGTTCTAAATAATCTTCCTCAGGTTTGTTTTTTTGAAAGGCGTGCATACTAAATAGTTCAAGAGCTTCATGATCACTTAATTCGTTTACCATGTAAGTTGAATGACATATTCTAAAAGTATGTAACAAATGTTTATCTCTTGTTGTTATAATGATTCGACTTCCTGAAGCAAACCAATCACATCCTCCAATCAATGTTTCTATTTGGTCTGATTTATCCACATCATCAAGAATTAAAAGAATTCTTTTATTGCGAAGTATGTTCTCTATCGCAATGGTTCTTTTCGATTCACTGCACACCTTCAGTTGTCTATTCCCTAGGGTCTCACAAAGAAGTATCTCTTGTAGTTGAATAATGAAATGCCATCAAATGTCCCTGACTTTTCTCTAACATTTTCCAAAAAGAAGCTTCTTTCAAAATAGTAAAAAAAATTTGTTATAAACAGCTTTTGCAATGGTTGTTTTACTCAATCCTCCGAGGCCATACATACCTAACATACAAACATCATTTGACCCAATATCTAATTCCAACATTATGGCCTCTACACGAGAATTTATTCCAACTGGGTATTTAGCAACAAATAATGGCATCCGATTTAATTTAGAATTTGAGATCTCTTCAACAATTTCTTAGATAAATTCAAATTTAGTACAGCTGTCATTCAATACAAGACATGTAAATAGTTAGACTATAAAATTAAAATATGAAACTGAACTAAATTCAAGATGTTCAGAGTTTGAGAATTACGAAAAAAATTAGTTTGATTAGGATTTTTTCTAATTATCATTTTTTAGGAAATTAGTTTTAGGTTTTTGTGAAGAAATTGCATGGAAAATCCAGTTAGAGGAGGGGCACAAAATAATTGAAAATTCACTTAATACTTGAACAAAATTGATAAGAATTTCTTCTTAAAAAAAATTTAAAACCACATCTTAGAAAAAATCCTAATTATTTGGTAAGATAATCTAATATTTTGTTATTTTATTTTTACTATTGAGCCATAGCTAACAGCCTTAGTAGAAGATATGACCCAAAAAAATATCCATAATTTGAAAAACATAAATAAATAATAAAAAAATATAAAAGGATAGCCATCACATAGTAGTAATTATTTAACAATAACATCTACTGGTCATTACAAAACTATTAAAACTTTTCTTTTTACAAGAAAAACCACTAGAACCCTTTTTTTTATGAGAAAAACCATTAGAACTTGTAAGGCATAAAAGTAGTCATTAAGTATAGCAATATACTCGTGCTTGTAATGCCAGCCAGATATATTGGCAACTTCATGTAAAGCTTCCCTCCAACTGTGCAGCTTCTTGTTATCCTTTATTTTTTCTTCATGTTTAGATAATGCTTCTCCAAACTTTCCTTTTTGGTTACGAACTTCTGATGGATCTACGTTGTAAAAAACCGGTCGCACTAACTAGCCATTATTCTTACACTCTACAATCTTGGCAAGTTCATCCAAGCACCATATGGAGGACGCATAGTTTTCAGAGAATACAATTATTGAAATCCTTGAACGTTCAATGATTTTGAGAAGTCCTGTAGAAATTTCTTCTCCCCTTTGAAAGTTATCATCAATAAATGTGTTGATACCTTGTTGACACAAAGCATTATACAAATGGCCTGTAAAACCAAGACGGGTATCTTCACCTCTGAAATTCAAGAAGACATCAAAGTTCTTGAGTTGGTGGGTGAAAGAGGAAGATGAAGATGAAGATAAGCCTCCTTTGCTAGTCACAAGAGCCATTGGAGGGATTTTTGAGCAGATTGTTGTAAAGATCTAAAAGGAGGAGAAAGAAAACTATGGAGTTGCAAATATAAGACAGGAAATTAAGTGAATGACAAATTAGGAAGAGGATGAATAAAAGGTAGAGGAGCGTTTAAAGGTAGTTTGCTTAGGGTGTGACTAGTAACTCTTTGAACTTTCCAAGAACCATACTGATGCTTTTTTCATTTCAATATCATGCAAGTTTCCGTGTGAAACCTAAAATAAGTCTATGAACATTGTAAGCACTACACCGGTCACTATGGACTGGTCAAACGGAAGGGTAATTTCGTATTCGATAGTGGGACTGCAATAATGAAGTATCTATCAAACATTTCCCATTTTCTAGGAAAAAAGGGGTTAATTTTCTATGTTAGCATTTTGAAGTCAAATATGAGACCACATCATAAATATCCATCTAAGTGGGTATTGGGTATAAAACCAAATAATCTAGAATTAGTTAATAGAAAAAAAAATTAAAATGGAAAAATTACATTTTCTAACTAATAATATTCTTACAAGACTTTTTAAAGAGTTAAAAAAAATAAGAATGTTTATCAATAATATTTAATTTATATATTTAAAAATTATATTTTGGATCTTAACATATATATTTTAAGTATATCCATGCATATGCATAGGTTACAAGCTAGTTTAACTAATTACTTCTAATTTAAACCCAACTTAACCCAATTATTATGGGTAAACCCAAACCCACCAAATTACCTAATAATTATTCTAAAAAAAAAAGACCCAATAACTAAAATTACCAAATTGCCCCTAAAACTTGAAGATGACCAAAATTTAGACATCTGGTAAGATTTGGTTTTTTTTTTCTTCTCGCATGATTGAATTTGTGTTTCACCTAAAATTGATTGGCGTCAAGATTGGATTGAATTAAAACTACCTCAATAAAATAAAATAAAATAAAAAAGGAGTTACTACTTTTAAACACGTATGACAGGAGTTTAGTTTAGATCAACATTAACCCATAATTTTTTTTAATCTTAAACATTAAAGAGAAATCAATCAAAGTTTTAAAAATATTTCCAAAATCAATATTTTTAGAGAATTCGTAAATATTTTCCATTTAAAAATGTTTAAAAGGTGAAATATTGTTCCGAAGAGTGGCATTCAATCTTCAAAGAAGTCCACCAAACAAGCAATTTCTTTGAAGATGAGAAGAAATAAAGTAGAAAGTGATTCATGCACAGTGTACTATTAAAGAGACTTTGAAATCAGTGGAAGCCAATCAATATATATATAAAAGCAGAGACCTCATGCAAGAGTGTATGAGGTCTTGTCAAGTGACGCTTTAACTTTGCATTTAGCCTTTTTTTTTTTTACCTCTTTTATTAAGTTTTTCTATATTAATACGTACTGTGATTGTCCCAAGCATTTTCACTTTTCAATTTTTTATTAAAAAGTGAGAATACACAATTTGATTGATTCACCAATATTTCATACTTTTTTTCTTTTTTGATGAAGTTTCATACTTTTCTCACAACCCATAATTTTGAGAAAAGTTTGTGTTCTAGAAATTTTCTTAGCACAATCTTTCAGACGGTCCCATTATTTTTTCAAAAAAGATTTTTCTTTTGAAGAAATTGTTTAATGCAATCCTTCTATGTACAACTCTCTCTTCTCCCCTTTCCCTTCCCTTTCTTTTTTCTCCCTTCTTTCCTTTTCATCTCCCTTACAACCAAACAAGATATTAGTTTCCAAATTCAGCTACTAAAAAAAAGTGTTTTGAGGATATTAATAAAAAGAGTTTGAATTTGGTAAAAATGGGGTGTAAAATTCATGTTTTACACTATCCAATAAGAGATATTACATCAACTTTTTACTTAAAACTTAGTACATCATACCACAATTAATAACATCTTAATAAACTCCCAATTTGGTTGAATTTTCAGATGAGCATTATAATTGATTGAGTGTGGTTATTTTTATTCTTATTCTTTAATACGTGATAAGATAATGTGGCATGTTGGAATTGAAGGGTGTAAAACTTGGGTTTTAAACCACATCCTTATAGAATTTAATCTTTAATAAAAATATGTAAAAAAACATGTTTAATTACCATTTTAGTCTTTAACACTTGTACTATGTATCAAAATGGTTTTTAACATCTTAAACGTGTCAATTTTGTTTCTAAACTCTTGGTATTGTGTCAAAATAATCCTTATGATTAAGCAGTACATGAAAAGAATTGATGTATCTAACATTAATATCAAAATAATATTTTTATGCCATCTAAGCTATCCTTTGAATCTTTCTCAAAAAAAAAAAAAAAAATCTATCCTTTGAATTATCACATGTCCTTAATTATAAAATAAAATAAAATATTTGAAAATATATTAATTGCATCTCCATAAGTAAATGAGATGTCATTTTATTAGCAGAAATTGAAAATTTCTTTTCTTTTCTTTTCCTTTGCTTTCTCGGCAACCAAATGGGGTCTAAGTCTTGACTTTTTAGTTAAAGTGCTCATGAACATCATCTAAAAAACATACTATTTACCTAATTTTAAAATGGAAATTTTTAAAAAACAAAAGCCAAATGTCAATTTTTTACATTATCATTTTTTTTAAGAAGTTAAAGTTATTACCAATTATATAATAAAAATCTTGTAAACTAACATGGTAATGAATATAATTAGTGTCATGTCAACAAGGTAAGAAATCAATTTCCTAATTATTTTTCTATTTTGTGTTTAAAAATTGATACATTCATTTAATAAAAGTAGTGTGTAACCTTGTGCATATGCACATGTATATTTAAAAACAATCACAATTATATATATATATATATATATATATATATATAATTTAGAATCTAATTAGATCTAGACTCTTCGGTTTTTGTACAAAATAATTCACTTGCTACAAAAATTGAACTCCAATTAAAATTCAATTTAAAATCTAATTGAATTTAGACTCTTTAATTTTTACAACTAATAATTCACTTAACACACAAATTTAAAAATTAGATGAGACATGTGGTATAAAATTAGACTCCAATTTAGAATTTAATTAAATTTTCTCTCAATTTTGGCTATATGTGTGTGTGTGTGTGTGTAGCAACCTACCATCAGTCTTTTTAAAATTACATGTTGTTCATGAAAATGTATAATTCATGACTACGCATGAAAGTTATTGTATATTTTTAATTTCTTAAATAAACTGAACAACCATTTCATCACCCCATTATACACATAATGATTGGAATGTTGTTAGTTAGTACATGATTGCTTGATAAACAATATTGAGTAAAAATTATTTTAATTCTATTTAAGAAATTTTTTGTGAAATTTTCATTTTCATGTCCATTTTTTTAATCTAATAGATTTAATTTTTCACATTAGTTTAATTGAATAGTATTGTGTTTATACTTTTTTTTTTAAACTACAATTGATAATTCACAAAATGAGTAAACAACTTATTTAGTATTGCAAAAGATACAAATATGAACATCAACATGAGCATGAAGGGAGATTTCTATTCATTTTCTTGAAGAAAAAATTTACTTACAAAAAATTCCAAACTTTATTAGGTAAAGAAGAATCAAAGTTATAGATAGCAAAATCAATAAACCAAAAAATTTAGGAGCCTAAGAGGAGCCATTACTCATTTGAAACAATTCAAAATACTCAAGGACTAAAAAATAAAAAATAAAAAATAAAACCATCCACTCCACACTTCCATCACAACTACTTTAGCTCAAGGAAAACAATATATATATATATATATATATATATATATATCTCTCTCTCTCTCTCTATATATATATATATATATATATTTTTTTTTTTTTTTTAGAAATAATTACAATATACTGTTAATCCCGCAACTTGAACCTGTTTTTCCTAACTCCTGTAATTTGAACATTTTCTCCCTTAAACCCGAGACACTTTGTGTATGGGGAGGTTCCAATTCAGCTACATGGCCCTCAACATATATATATATATATGTGTGTGTGTGTGTGTGTGTGTCTCATTTAATAAATATAAAACTTCTTTTTTTTTAAAAATATGTTTATCATAATTAAGGGAAATCCTAATGAATACTTCAGTTGAGCATATGTAAAAAAAGGCATATACATACCACAAATGATAAAGGAGAAAGAAAAAGTTGCTAATCCCTTTTAATATGGTTAATTGTTTTGCCTCAATCAGTCGCCCAAACAACATACTGCTTATTCATACCACAACCACAAATGACAATGTAGCGTTAGCCATCTGTAATTGCTAATCTGAAAGTACATATTTCTTTAATAGCTCTACCTTTGTTTTTTTGGCTAATATGTCTTTACTAAATGAAAATCAAACAACAAAAATCATATAAAAATCACCAAATTAGAGTTTGAAATTATAATTAAATTTTTAAAAAAATCTAGGCATATTTGCACAAAAATTCCATGTAACTAAGTCAAACTTAGGAATATTGGACCCTTTTTCCTTTGTATAAATAGAAGGGTCCAAATGGGATGAGGGGACTAACAATTTTCTCTCCAAAACATTTATTATAGGTACACAAAAGTTTTCCATTGTAGACTTTTCATGATTAAAGAACATGACTTGCCAACTAATCAAACCAGAGCTTTTAGTACCTACAACAATTTCACAACATCAAGAACAAACCCCTGTTTATACAATGTCAAATTCCATAGTCTCCTGTTACATCAAATGAGTGTTTAATTTTTCTCGCAAAGTATTGAATAGTAAAGCTTCTCGGCCATAGTCTCCATTACAACTCTCAATCATGTTGGACTTGGATGACACCTATCAACAACGTATCATTATGAGATGTAGAAAAAATTTGGAGTATACACAACATTTAGTGTGGATGGGAAGAAATTTCATCCTATTCCAACTGGTTAGGTTAGTGAGGGATCTATTCTAATTTAATGATCTTGGAATTTTGTATACAAGTAATAATCAAGGAAACTTCCACCTAAAATAAGTCGTACTTTTGGCAAGAGAAAAAATTGATGTCTAGACAAATCAAGCTAAGGCCGACCAAAATGGATCATATTCTTAATTTCTTATCTCTATTTGTCCCATGTACGAGACTTATAGTTAATGCTTGGCGTATAAAAGTTGGACATCTTATCTAAAGTCCATCCTCTGAAAGCTTGTGAAAAATTTATTTAAACCAACACAATATATAAATTATAAAGGAATCAAAGAAAAATTGTCAAAAATAATGAAAATTTAATCTATGCTTAAATTCTTATAAGGATGAACACAATAGCAATATCCTTTAAAAAAAAAATAAAGATAAAAAAATCTATACTTATTTTGTACGTATGATAAAGTCCTATCACAAAGTTTTTTGAGACTCATGTTGATTAGTGATTAGAAATTATAAAGGAATAATCATCAATATATATAAGCAGAAATCTCATGCGGGAGTGCGTGAGGTCTTGCCAAGTGAGGCTCTAATTTTGCATATAACATTTTTTTTACCTCTTTCATTAAGTTTTTTTTACTGTTACCCAAAAGTTTACATTAACTTATTTTACTGTTATCTCATTAGTCTCTCATTAATTGCCTAAGCTTACACCACACATTTCTCTCTTTTTCATGTCTTTTAGCATACCCACCATTTTAATATTTCAAAAAAAGTGAAAAAGTAATAATTAAGGACTAATAGTAATAACTAACCAGATAAGGCCATGGAGAGAGATAGAGAGACATAAAAATGTTGTGGATTATTAAATAAAATGCATTGTTTCACTACAAAATCAATATGCATTGTTTCACTATAAAAGACCTGAGACTGACAAAACATTTTATGTATGATGTATCTCTAAAAGTTTTTCTCAGCTCTTGCAACTTTTCTCTGGACATGGAATGTTTTTCTCAGCACTTCCAATATATGTCTGAGAAGTTTTTCCCAACACAAGGGAAATTCTAGTTTTTGGTTTGTCTAAGTTAAGTTTTCGGTGTTTTATTTGTTTAAGACGAAATAAAAAAAATGGTCTTTTTATATTATTTAATGAGCAAAATAAACAAATAAGCTACTTTTTATTTTGTTTTTGTTTTTAGTTAATGATGTGTTACCACTTACCAGTTAAACTAGGTTACCAGCTGACTAGAAATCCACAACTGCCAAAAAAAAGTTTAGTTTCTTTTCTTTTCTTTTTCGGTTTTTGTTTAATGATTTTTTACCAGTTAAGTTTTCACATGTCACATTATATTCCATGTTTTCTTTTTTAATTTAACATTTTTTACTCTTTTTTTTTTTTTTTTTTATTATACATTTTTGACATTTAGGCTTCGTTTGGGAGTTCATAAGGGAATGGAATAGAATGGAATGGAATGATCATAAGGGAATGGAAAGGAATGGAATGTATTTAAGTAAGGAAAATGAATGAAAAAGAATGGAATGGAATGGAATGGAATTAAGTAACCTTGATTGGATGTTTTAAAATAAATGAATGGAATGTAAGTAATCTTGTTTGGAAGTAATATGGAGATAATGGAATAGAATCATTTTATGACAATATTACAATTAGACCCCTATTTTAAAATAAATGGTTTAATATATAGGGGAATTTTGGGAGTTTTAGTAAAAAATTCATTAAATCTAATTTCATTCCCTCCCATTCCTCCCAATTTCAAGGGAAATGAAAATTTGAGGTTTTAAGGGAATAGAGAAAAATGAGTATTCCCTCCTACCCATTCCATTTCCTCCCACTTAAACTCTCAAACGAGGGAATGGACTCCATTCCCTCCATTAAAACTCCCAAACAAGGGAAGAGAAGAATATTCTAAAAATTTTTTTTTTTTTTTCCCCAAAATACAATAACATGTTGACAAATGTTATTGACAATGTTAACACATGTAACAATGAACATTAACTCCAAAATAGACATCATACCTTCAAAAACTTCAAAGCATCATAGAAGGATCGTAATCAAAAACACGTTCATTTGTTTCCTTATATGTCCATATATAAATTACATGGAAGAGTCCCACAAATTTTTTTAGTTGAATGCATGCACTGATCCAACCAAGCCATCATAAATTTGTCAAACCCTTTCATTGAAAAAAAAATGTCAAATCCTCTTTTATCTTCATGCCCCTCCATATTTTTTTTTATATATATACAGTTTGGCTATCATCAGGAGTAGACGCCATAGATTGAACATCTCTAAAAAAATATACAATTTGGCTACGAGCTTAGTTGCAACCTTGGGCTACAACACACAATAAAAGATGATATGTGTCCCTATCATATGCAATATTGTATTGCACATGATAAACACACATATCATCTTCCTATTATGGGTTGAAGCCTAAAACTCTAACCAAGTTTGTAACCAAATTTTGTTCATCCATATATTTTTTTTTTCTTACCACTTTACTTTTTGTTTGGGGTACAACCTCACCACTTTACTTGGTTTATAGTGTAATTCTAGGGCTCTAAATGATCCAAGCCATTCAAAATCACTCGGCCTTAGTTCAATAAAAACTTCTACTCTATTTGTTTCAATAGAAAACTTTGTATAAAAATAGTTTTCTATGTTTTCTAGCGTTTTGTAGAATCAGAAAAAACTGAGTTAATGGAAAACTAATTTGGTCAACAAAAAAAGTATGGCTTATTTTTAGAGATTATTTTCCTCTAAATATTTTTGGAAAACAACTTCATCTCACAAGAAGCTAAATAAGATAAGTTATGAGATTGTTTTTCAACTTATTTTAGGTTGTTACCAAACATAGGAAAATGAAATCGTTTTATAAAAAATACTTTTTGGAAAATGACTCGATCATTTTCTAGAAAACGTTATTGCCAAAACAAACAGAGCGTTCATGTTTGTTTGTTTATAAAAAAGCCAAGTTTGAGTTTTAGTTTTAGACTTGTTTAATAAACAAACCAAGCCAAGCCAAAAAATTATAATAAAAAAAACTTTTATGAACATTAGAGCTCAATACAATATAAGTTGAGCCTAGGCTCATTTATGGGCTTAGTAATAAGTTTGATATGAGCTTAACAAATAAACTCAAATCTTTCTAAGACTTTAATTAATTAGGAGTTGGGACCCATTCGTCCAAACCAGATAAGCTAGATAATAAATTTGATATGTGCTTGATAATGTACTTGTGTTAGACCTCAAGTTCAAATGTTTGATATTATTAAGCTCAAGTTTGAGCTTGATATAGAGCTTGAGTTTGGCTTGAAAAATGATTTAACCTAAGCCAAGCTGAGCTTAAGCATTTAAACTTTTTGATGAGCTCAAACTTGAACATTATTTGTGGGCTTGATTCAAGCTCAAGCCAAACTTGAACATGTTACTTTTGGTGTCAAGCCAAATTTGAACATTCACTACACAACAAGGCTCATCTCGTTTACCACCCTATATCTAATCCCTACACAACTCATTTTGCAAACATACATACATTTTTCAATAAGACTAGGGTTACAACTAAACATCATAATAATTACATGACATTTAATTCATCTACCATCTCACACCAAGGCCTACCAAAATCTATAACTATAACTATAGGTGTCTATTGACCCACCTAACCTGAGCCACCCAACTAGTACCGACTCGACCTGACCTAATCCAATGGTCAACAATGGCTATGCCCCTTTATAACAGACTTATGGCGGGTCTCTCTCTCCAAGAACCAACTTAACCTAATCTAACCATGAAAACAAAAAATTTGGCGAGATCCACCAACTCTAATTCAGAACTCAGTCAACTCTGATGGAGATCTGCTAGATCTAACAAGATCTCTACTAGATCTAATGAGATCTCACCAAATTTTCCATGTATTAAGCTTGTCCATTCCCTTTCTCCACCATTGCTGATCCTGATTGAACCACCCACTACCTATGAAGAGACCGAACTGCCCGATATGCTGCTCCTCCCAAGTCAACAAAGAGTTGATTTCCATTCACCTAATCAAATCTAGTCAAGTGTTGGTTGAATACAAACTTGACCCGTATTGACCTGTGAACACCTCTACTGACCTGTGGACACCTCTATCTAAAACTTTATATTTAAAGTGTTGTTATGGATACTACAAAATTTACTCCATAAAACTTACAAACTATGTGACACAAATTAGGAAAAATCTATTCAAAGATTCATTCATTATGTTGTTAAAGTCCACCAATGCTCATATGTGAGATGTTAAGCAAATTGAGTGTTATTGTGAAATTGTGATGACCATTTGTTGTAACTCTAACTTTATTTTATACAAGTAATATGCTTGTGTAATGAGCTGATTAATTAAAATTTATGTTAAAAAATATAATAATATTTTACAAATTTTATTGAAAATATGATAATAATTAATGAGCTACTTGATACTCTAAATTAACTATCATCATAAATACATATATAGAGTCACGCCAAGACGAGATGTAGTGTGAAAGCATATATAAATACAAAATTATGATAAATTATTAAAATAAAAATTTTTATTTAGAACTTCTCGAAAAAATTTTGTAATATATATAATTTGAGTTGGCCAGAATAGAAGTTTAAATTTCTTAAAAAATTTTAAATAATAGATTTTAAAACTTATAATTTTTTGGAATAGAATTTTATTTTTTTGAAAATTGAGTAATAGATTCTTAGCTAAATTAAATTATACTAAAAATTAATTAGATAAATATAATTTTAATTGGAGTAAATAATGTTATTTCTTAAAACTTAGGTAACAAAGTTTTCATTATATTAAACTATAATAACAATAAATAAGATAAACTAATTTACAAATAAATAAGAATGTAGTGAGTCACTTGTAGTTGTGTAGACACCCATTTTTGCAACTATCATTTAACCTCATTTGCATTGCATCATGCACCACGTTGCATATCATATCACAGGGAAAAACTTTAATTTTTAACTGTTTGATTTCTAATTTCATTGCATGATATGAATTTTTAATTCTAACAGGCCTATTTTTAGTTTAAATTAAATTGCATGATATGTCATAATGCTCGTGGTTGAGTATAGATTCTATGGTAAAATTGCATGCACCTGATTTAATCTAGAGACAAAGCATTAATTGATTCCTTGCTAAGTTGGTAAAAATTGATTAATTAATTGAATATATTTGGAATTAATATTCTGAACTTGAGAACCAAGAAAGTCTGAAAAAAAATTGTAGAAATTTGGAGGAAATCAAAACACCACTAAAACAAAAGATGACGAACCAAAAAGGAAAATATACGGGAAAGATTTGGACCAAGACCGGATCAACAGTTGGGCCAGATCTCCTAGATTTCCTTCCTTTTCTACTCAGGCTTGCTCCCCTCTTAGTTTGACTTTGAGACCTACATTTTTCATTCAAAAAATCTAATTTTCCTAAGTCCCACATTTCCTAGAAACTCATCGGTAACCCTTAGCCTTCAATATAAATATCCCTATCCAATATCAAACCAAAGCACACCAAATTTCAAATCCATACCCCAGAATTTCAGAGAAAAATGAAAGTTGCTCTCTCTCTCTCTCTCTCTCTCTCTCTCTCTCTCTCTCTCTCTCTCTCTCTCGTTAATAGTAAGAAGGTTCATTTGGTGTACTCTTGGACCTCCTAATCTCAATTCACTAGAAAGGATAGCTTGGTCCTTCTAGTCTTAAGCTACCAACTTCCTATTCATGAATTTTTTTTGCTTGGACTGCTAAGGAGTGCCAATGCATGCAGGTAATGTTTCTAACCTCCTCTTTTTAATTATGCTCTAACTTTTAGATTCAAGCATGCTTTACATTTGTTTTTCTTCATATGTTCTTGGTAACTAGCATGTTAATTCCAGGTAAACATGGCAACAGGCAGGTTTGGGGCAGGTTTCCCATTCCCCACCTCCACTCCACTTCCGCTTCAGGGCGGGTTTCTCCTTCTCCCCCCCTGCCTCATTCTAGTAGGTACCCGTGGGTGCTCACGGGTACCTTTCCCACCACACTCAAATTTTTTTTATATATATAATTTATTAAAATTTTATTTTGAATGCATTAAATTAAAACTAAAGAACATTAAAAATAAATAAATTAATTAATTAAAAATAAAAAAGATCTAACATTACAAAACCTTATCAAAGTATAACAATACAACAATTCAAGTAGTAAGAAATACAAAAATAATTCAAACATAGCAATAAAATAATTAAAAAAAATATAAATAATGTAATTATTAAAACATAAAAGTATAAATTCAATAATACAATATAAAAAACATCATAAATTTAAAATTAGAATGCTAAAAACACACACACGCACACATTTATATATGTATATTGTAAAAACCTATAAAAATATTTTTTTAATTATTTAAATATAAACGGGGCAAGAGTGGGGGAAAATATTAACCCCCATCCCCACCCCATTTGTTATGCGGGGCGGGTAAAGCCTATCCATTAAGGGTGGGTGAGGCGGGTACCGACAGGTGCGGGTTTAAATTGCCACCCCTAAATATAAGTTCTTTTTAGCCTTTGCATGTTTTAGGGTTTTTCAATTCAAAAATCATGTTCATAGATTAGGGTTTATCAGATCACACACATATTCACTATGTCTGTCAATTCTTCCAATCTACCTTTGCATGCCTAGAATAAGGTTTCATCATACTCAAGAATGTTGTTTTAATCTTTGCAATCACATGTTCTTGGATGAAATAAACTAACTGTATGATGTGATATGATCATTGGTCACTCAAATCTAAAAAACTAGTTTTATTAGGCAAGTTGAGTGTCTAACACTTTGCCAATCTTGTAACCTCCAAATTTAGATGAAGCAAAGCTATGTATTTTTGTTTTTTATTATATCTAGGGCCAAAAATTTGTAGTTTTTGTGTTATTATCAAGAGATGTACAATTTAAATTCATCAATAAGAAAATACACTTTTCAACTTTTTATTTTCTTATTTTTCAAATTAATTAAGCGGCAACTTCATTGTAAAACCCTTAACCTAGGAGGGTAGAAAATGTCAGTAGAACCTTCACTCTTGAGAGGCACCAATACAACTCCCCTCATTCATGTGAGTTATGCCAAAACCTACTCTAAAAGGTTTGGGCCAGAAGCATGGTCTCTCACAAATAGAGAGAAGGTAGTTACTTGGTGTAACCATAGCTTCTAGAACCCTACTTTTAACATAGTCACTTTACGTAACCATGATTTCTATAACTTCATTTTTATTGCATAGTATATGATGTTTTTACAAATTCTGTAAAGCAACAAGTCTAGAGGCACCAAAAAAAATCATAAATCATAACTATGGAACAAATCGATATTGATAGGTGAAAAGAAAAACATGATGTTAATTGTGGACTTAAAAAAAAAAAAAAAAAAAAAAAAAACTGGTACAAATTTATCAACTCTACTGTTATAAAAAATATTTATAAAAAATATTTTAAAAGTATTATGTCTATAGCGTCACTCTTAGATAAACAAGCTTGCCCATCTAAAATGAACCAATACACTGTACCTTTTTTGAAAACGCAAGGCGCCTAAACCTAAGTGCTTATCTAAGATTCTAAAGTGAAAAAGGATTTCATCCCAAACAAAATAAAATCTCACATAAACTCCTAAAGGAAGGAATGCTCTAGAAGTCATAAGATGTCATTTATTTATCACAAAACCTTCATTTTATTTCATTACTTCTTCTCTAAGATTCCACCGCCAATAATGCTTAAGAAAACTATTTAATTACTTTGTCATATTTACCAAAATATCCTGCAATCACAGTGGCAAAACCTAACATTTGCATGTTTATATATATTATATAAGGATTATGGAATCAACTTTCTCATTTCTCAAATTGCACACACACCCACCCCTCTCCTAATTTGGCAACAAATAAAAAGAAAATAGTACTAATTAAGGCTATGCCAAGTGCCAAAGTTAACTTATAAAGAAGGAAAAACTAACTTATAAGTAGTTAAAAAAAAGTTAGCTAAGAGTCTTATAACTTAATTTGTTGGTACTTTTTAATATTTTTAACGAAAACGTCTAGTGTTAAAATCCTCTTATCCCATTATAACTATTGAATTATAAAAAATAATTTTAACAACAACAACAACCAAAAAAAAAAAAAAGAGGAATGGTAAGAGTTCAAAATTCTATTTGATTTCAAAAGCAATTAAAAAATAATAAAAAATAAAAAGGGAGAGAAGTGTATCAACGGATAAGCACACTCACCTATAGTGCATATTGTTTGCATGATGGTTGTCTAAAAAACAGTGACTTTCTATAGTATAAATAGTAGTAACGTTCTAGAGAGACATTATGTGAGTGTGTGCACTTTTATTAGAGAAGATGCTTTTCCAGGTTACTCATCTCTATCTTTCTCTTGGATTTGTTTGGATGCTTAGAATATTTCATTGGGATTCCTTGGAAATGAACACGAATTATATATATTATATATATGGGTCGTATCTCTCTGCTGACTCTGCATCTCTCTCTCTCTCTCTGAAATTGAAGTTGATAATATTTGCTTTCAATATAAGGGTCGCAACTCGCAAGAGCAATATTTGCTCTCTATGAAATTAACTTTGTATGGATAGGTCTTTCTCTTGCAAGAGCAAATACCAGAACATAAGCTATTCTTGATTTGTTAGAACTGTAAGATTTTTATCACTAACATACCTTTTTTTTTCCATCGATAGGTGCAGAACTCAAAACCCACTTCCAGAATCTTGACTCCATGGATCCGCTTCTTCGTTTTCTCATCTTTATCTCCCTCATCTTCACCCTTAACATTTCCACTTCTGTACAAGCTAGCAACGCCGCAACCAATTGCACTACTATTGACTGTGGCAAGAATTTCGAGTTGAAAAGGACACCTAATGATGTATGTGAATCATGTGAGAGCACCCATGGAATCTGTGCAACCAATAGTCATGGTGGTTTCGTTTGCCTTTTTAATGGAACGAAGCATCAGTATAACTGTAAGTCTGTAATGGTCCAACTTAGTATTATAGGGTTCTTGCTAGTTGCTTCTGAACTGTTAACAATATAAAGTGAGAGAGAATGACTGAATAGTCTGTATATTGATGTGTATAAAACAATGTACAAAAGAGAGCCTTATATAGGCTAGGTATGTGTGCAGTACAAGTAACATGAGTGCAGTACAAGTAACATGAGTGCAGTACAAGTAATATACTGGGCTAAGCCCAATGGGCTAATCTAGCCTAATCTATACACTAACATCCCCCCTCAAACTCGAGGTGGCAAGGAGGAAGCCAACTGGAGTTTGGATATAAGATCTCGAAGACGACCAGGCGGGTGAGACTTGGTGAAGATATCAGCAGGCTGGTCAGCAGATGAGATGGAGAACAACTTGAGATTGCCTTTCTTGAGATGCTGGCGAGTGATGTGGCAGTCGATCTCAATGTGCTTGGTGCATTCGTGGAAGACATCATTATGAGCAATGTAGATAGCACTACGATTGTCACAATAAAGAGGAGTAGCAGTGGGCTGTGGAGCATCCATGTCAGCCAAGAGCCAGCGAAGCCAGACAAGCTCGCAGGTGGTGTCGGCAAGGGCACGATACTCAGCCTCAGTACTGGAACGGGAAACAACATCCTGCTTTTTGCTACGCCACGAGACAAGAGAAGTACCCAACAGGAAACAGAAACCTGTGATAGAGCATCGATCAGTTGGATCACCTGCCTAGTCCGCATCTGAATAAGCATGAAGCTCGAGAGAAGACTGAGAGGAGTAGTGTAGACCATGATAAAGTGTGTCCTTGACATATCGGAGAATCCGAAGAACGGTAGCATAGTGGACAGAATGAGGGGCATCCATGAACTTACTAACCATACCCACGGCATGTGAAATATCTGGATGAGTAATAGTGAGATAGATCAGACTACCAACCAATTGACAATAGTGAGTAGCATCGGATATAGGTTCACCATCCAAGGGTGTGAGCTTTGCATTGTATTCCAAGGGAGTGGAAACAGTCTTGTTGTTGGTGATATCGGCTTTGGAGAGAAGATCAGAAGCATATTTAGCTTGGGAAAGATAGTATCCATCAAAGGATGAGGTAACCTCAAGCCCAAGAAAATAGCTGAAAGTGCCCAAATCTTTCATCTCAAAATGCTGACTAAGGAAGTGTTGAAGAGAGCGGATACCTGCAGAATCATCTCCAGTAATAATCATATCATCAACATAGAGAAGAATAAGAGTGATACCAGCAGAGGATCTTTGGACGAAGAGAGCAGTGTCATGAGGACTCGAAGTGAAACCCTGCTGAGCAATAACTGAGCTAAACTTTTCAAACCAAGCTCAAGGAGCCTGCTTGAGGCCATAAAGAGCACGGCGAAGGCGACAAACTTGACTGCCTGAGTGTGGATAGCCAGGGGGTGGTTGCATGTACACTTCTTCTTGGAGGTCTCCATTGAGGAAAGCATTCTTCACATCCATTTGATAAAGAAGCCAACGGCGAACAGTAGCCACAGCAATGAGACATCTAACAAATGTAAGGCGAGCAACAGGAGCAAAGGTTTCCTCATAGTCAATGCCATACTCCTGAGTAAAGCCCTTGGCAACTAGGCGAGCCTTGTATCGTTCAACAGATCCATCAGCCTTGGTCTTGATCTTATAAATCCACCGAAAACCTACTACAGACTAACTAGGAGGCAAATCAACCGTATCCTAAGTGTGATTCTCATGAAGGGCATCTAGTTCTTCATTCATAGCTTGCTGCCAAATAGGGTCAGTATGGGCCTCACGATAGGTGAGAGGTTCATAGAGGGTTGCAAGTACAAAAGAGCAGTGATAATCAGTGAGATAAGGGGGAGGATCCAAGACAGGCGGGTCATATGCCGGGGACAGAACCGGAGATGAGTCGTCTGGAGAGGCAACCGATGTTGAAGAATCCTCCACAAGTTCAGGATAGAAAGGGAGGAAAAGATCAGTAAAAATGGGAGACTCAGAGGAAGAGGACGCAGGAAACTGCTGAAGACTCGTGAAAGGACGATGTTCCCAAAACTCAACATGACGGGAGACACGAAGACGATGAGAAATGGGATCATAGCAACGAAACCCCTTTTGAGATATACTATAGCCAAGGAAACAACAGAGACGAGCACGAGGCTGGAGCTTTGTTCGTTCATGAGGAGGAAGAGAGACAAAGCAAGCACAACCAAAAACCCGAAGAGAGGAGTAGTCAGGGGTTTGACCATAGAGAAGCTCAAATGGTGATTTTTTGTGTGTGATTGGTGAAGGAATACGATTAATGGTGTATACAGCAGTGAGTGTGACCTCACCCCAAAAGCGCTCAGGAAGAGAGGCAGAAATAAGAAGGGTGCGGACAACATCAAGAATGTGACGATGTTTTCGTTCTGCACGACCATTTTGTTGAAAGGTGTAAAGACAAGACCGCTGAGTAAGGGTACCATGATTGTCTTAAATGGATAGGAAAGATTTATCATTATATTCTTGAGCATTATCTAATCGAAAAACTTTGACGATGCGATTGAACTGTGTTTCAATCATTTTATGAAATGTTTGGTAAATAGACACAAGCTCAGACCTATGATGAAGCAAATAAATCCAATTATATCGAGAAAAATCATTCACAAATATGACAAAATATCTAGATCCCCCCTCAGTGGGAACAGGTGCAGGACCCCAAATATCAGAATGTATAAGATCAAAAGGTGCAGAAGAAAATGAGTCACTATTATTAAAGGGCAATTTTGTTTGTTTGCCAAAATGACAGGAAGTACAATCAAATTTTTGAAACTGAACTAAACCTAAATGACCTTAAGAAGCTAACAACTGAAGACGAGATAAGGATGGATGACCAAGACGAGCATGCCATAGATCAGGTGAGGGGGTGGCAGTGGTAGCAGCTGCAGAAAAAACTTGTGAAGGAATCTTCAAGTCATGAACCTC
The DNA here is from genome assembly GCA_019022515.1 of Quercus aquifolioides. Lineage (NCBI taxonomy): Eukaryota > Viridiplantae > Streptophyta > Magnoliopsida > Fagales > Fagaceae > Quercus > Quercus aquifolioides. Next base: position 100,221,772 of record CM032333.1, on the reverse strand, counting down.
AAACATGCGACCAACCTTACGGCCTGTCCCAAGCACTTGACCCGTCCGGGGATCCTGCACATCCACACCATGATTAGTAAATAGAAGATCTACGCCTAATTCACAAAGTTGACCAACAGAAAGCAAATTGAGGGATAACTTTGGGATATGAAAAGTGTCACTAAGGGATAAACAAGGAGAAGAGATTGTTCCTTTATGACTAACAGGCATAGGAGTTCCATCAGCAGTGTAAATGGTGATTGGATGTTCTAAGGGTGCCTTATCAGAAAATTGGGTTTCATCAAGAGTCATATGGTTACAACATGCAATATCAAAAAACTAAGGTTGTTTACCTAAGGTGGCAGAAAGGGCAGTAGAAGTGCGGGATAAAACCTGTTGAACAACTGCCTCAATATCAGCCGTAGTAAGTGAGGAAGCCAAAGATGGACCTGTAGGAACCGATGGATCTGAAGGACATACAGCAGCTGCCCGAGGAAGAAAAGCTTTATTCTGCTCTTGCACAAATTTCTGCAGTTTGCGACAAATTAAGATGTCATGGCCTTTAGCACGGCAAAACTAGCAGCGAGTACCTTTGGAAGACTGAGAGGTGGGATGCCTAGAGTTTATACGTGGAGGAGCAGTGAATGCAACAATGGGAGGCTGTGGAGATGGTGTAGCCAATACATGATCAGATGATGACATGTGATGAGTAGGCTGACGGTTCTCCTCAGAAATGAGCTCCTTGACTGCAGCGTCAAGAGAAGGAGTAGGAGACTGGCTAAGGAGAGAAGCCCTAGTAGGCTCAAAATCCTCACGCAAACCCATCATGAAGTGCATAAATTTACAGCGATCCCGATATTTGACAAAGAGCTCAATGTCCTTAGAACACACTAGTGGAGGATCTGCAGTAGAGAGTTATTCTCACATAGTAGAAGTCTGAGAATAAAAATCAGAAATAGACTGACCTGTCTCTTGGCGCATTTGATAAAGTTTTGATTCAATGTGGAACTCCAAGCTTGAATCATTAGTACAATTATAGCGATCGGCCAAAAATTTCCAGGCAGCCTCAGCAGTCTCAAGACGAGGAAGAAGATTATGAATGGAGGGAATAGAGGTATTGATAAACCAAGACAAGATCTTACTCTGAATACTCTCCCATTCCTCTAGGCGTTCTTCATAATCATCCGTTGTAATAGTAGTCTTGGAAGACTCTTCAGCAGCTGCGGCTTTGGAATTAGGGTTTGGTACTGGCTTAGAAATTGAACCAGTCACATATCTCCACAGTTTATGACCCTTGAGAAAAACATTCATATTCTGAGACCATGCATGATATCTAGTAGAACCATCCAACATAATGGTGATAGGACGTATGATGTCTCGTTCATTTTGTTGAGCCATAATGAAGAAAATGACCAAAAAATGAGATTTAAAGACCTCAAATGCAGAAACGGAGCCCAAAATCGGAATCTACGCGAAAAACTGAGCAAGACAAGTCTTGTTGAAAAATTTTGACTTTGGTCAAAGTCAAAAGTCTGGTCAAAGTCAATGGCTCGGTCAACAGCTCAGGATGCTAACAGCGTGCTGACGTGGCAGGGTGATGTCACCCTAGGGTTGACGTGGCAGTACGTGAAACAGAGAAGGCGCGTGTGGCGCGTGAGGCGCGTGACCTGGCGCATGCGGCGCGTGTACGAGACTGGCGGCGCATGGAGGCGCGTGCTCGTGAGGTAGAAACTTCAAGCGGCGCGTGGAGGCGTGTGTTAGGTTATTTCTGGCAGATCTTTGTTGGGTTTTGCTCGGGATCAGATGATCTGTCAATCTGTGCCTTGGCTTTGGCAATTTGATCAACAAAACTGACGAAATCCGAGTGTTTTAGGGGTTATGGGCGTGACAGCAGTGACTTGCTTCTGACAGTGACTACTGGATGAAGGCGAGGGCAGCGGAAGAACGCCAAAGATGTCCACATGAATCAAGAAGTCAGAGGAATGGCTCTGATACCATGTTAACAATATAAAGTGAGAAAGAATGACTGAATAGTCTGTATATTGATGTGTGTAAAACAATGTACAAAAGAGAGCCTTATATAGGCTAGGTATGAGTACAGTACAAGTAACATGAGTGCAGTACAAGTAATATATTGGGCTAAGCCCAATTGACTAATCTAGCCTAATCTATACACTAACATGAACCCTGCATGTCACATGCATGGATATAGTTAGAAGGTCCTATCGTGTTTTAATAGAGGTGTATTGGGTAATGTGTTCATGTGTTTATGCACTCTCCCTAAAGTATGTACACAATGGGTGATTAATTAATCGAGACTGGTAGGGCTTCTATTGTGTTAAGCTGCTAGCTTTGTTTTTTTTTTTATTTTTTTCTAAATGCTAAAACACAAATTTCATTAAGGGGTGAAGTTTCATCAAATTGAAGCAGGTAAATTATACGAATTAAAAAATATTTTTTCCTGCAACTTCGCACCCATTTGGTACAGTGTAATAGTTTATTTTTTTAGTTTTCTAAAAATATAGTTGTTTGACTTTGACTTTGATCCAAAAAACAAAAAATTACTGTAGGTGTAGCCACAAGGGGCGAAGTTTAAAATTTTATATATAACTGTTTGAAACCTCTTTATCAATGAACCCATAAGGTTTTTAAAAAGAAAAATAGGAAAACACAACATTTGTCTTTAGTTTACTTTACCCCATTCTTCAATTTGATCCCGATAGAACAAATTCTTGAAGTTTATAAAATAGTAATCTAATTGGCACACATTAGAATGGATATAATGTAGAGGAGGTCTCCACTAAGCATCCATGGCTAAATGGTTAAAGCACTCAACTCATAATTGCCGAAGTCATAAGTTCAATTCGTACTGGATGCACACCAATAGGAAAAAATAAATATACAGAATTACTAAGCTACATGAAATTATAGTGGGATGAGAACGTGACGATTTTAGTCTAAAGTGGAGTAAAGATCAAATTAGATCTTTGTAAATAAATAAAGGTTTCAATCACTACTTTCAAAACTCTAGACACAAAATAGGTAATTGAGACAAACTTTAAGGAATATGTTTTGTGTTTGCCCTAATAAAAAAAAAGGTTAATGTTGCATAAAAATTACATGCAAGCTATTACCACATGCAATTGTCATGAAAAAGGGAAAAAAAAATCACCTTCTAGAATTGAATTTGCTAAACAATTTTCTATTCTAGTTTTCCTGATTAGAAAATATTGGAAAAATACAGCGACATAAAAAAATAAAAATAAAGAAAAAGGACCAAACTCTAAATCATTTTACACTCTTTGAAGATTTAATTACTATTTTCGAATTTCTAGAAACCGAATTGAAAAATGGACCAAACTTTGAGGATAATACTTGTTTGCAAAACAAAATGAAAGTTGTGACCTATTTTTTAGCCCAAAAATTACCAAATGTCTCAAGGCCCATTTCACACGAAGGGTTGGGTGGGCCTATGGCTCTTTTTCTTTTCGGCTCTTTTTCCTTCTTCTTTTTTAATGTATCATACTCCAACAAGGGATTAGTGAATCTTGATAGGGGTGGAATTAGCTCAGATTAAAACGCAATAATCCTGCTAAGCCCGAGAATGAAATAGTCAGTTAGCTAGGATAGAAACTCAGTCATCCTGCTAAGCCCTAGAATGAAATGTCAAACTTAAGGAAAATATGTTGGTCTGTAGTAGTTTTTACTTGGTACCTCTTAAAGGTTGTCACATTTCATCTTAATTTATATGTTAAGAAATATAATAAAGAAAGAATGCTGTCTAGCTTCCCTGGTCACTCCAGCACGAGTCAGTCCCACTCATCTCACAGCATGTGAAGCCCACAACTGCATGAATGAACCACTCCATGGAATTGATACATGCTAGGTGACTTAACCCATATGTTCCAGCCTTCTCTCATTCTATAGAATCTTTCAATTATAGTAAATAGTCTTTTTTGTCTTTTAAATGATTAGGTAGGTTGTCTATCAATTTCATTATTATGTCTTTTTGTTTTCTCTTTCTATTATTGACTTTAAGTGGTTTGGTTGATTTTAGTTCTTTCTTTCTATTAACTTGATCTATCTCTCTTTAATTAACATTAAATATTTCCATTAATTTATTTATTATATCTTTTTCAAAATCTAATTTACTAATTTGTTTAACAATTTTATTATGTCTACCACATTGTTTTTTAGTATGTCCATATTTTTTGCATTTATGACAAATATTATTTTTAGTATGTCTGTCAGTTTTATCATTATCTGATGACTCAATAATATCTAGAACAGCTATGTCTCTTTTTATATCACTTTTTACCAAGGGTGAATTTAAAATTTCTATCTTTTTAGTTAATTTTGCTAAACTATTATCTTGTGTCTCTGTCATAGATCTTTCAATTGATTTTAGTCTTTATCAATTTCTTTCTTTAGTCTGTCATTTTCTCTTAGACTATTATGTCCCCATTCTTTATTGACTAAGTCTATTAGACTGTCTTTTTGTCTTTCTTCTTCAATTTCTTTCATTATTATACCTTTTTCTCTTTTTATATCTATCATGTCATCTTTTTTTCATATTGTTTGTATTGAACTAGTTTCTTTATTAGCTTTCTTTAGAGTACTATTGTTTTGTCTTTCCATTCTTTCTATCATTTCCTTTATTATTCCTCTTCTTATTATGCTCTTTTGTCTTTCTATGTCATCTTTCTCTTGTATTATTTCTATAGCACTATTTCCTTTCTCTTTATCTTCTATACGTGTTGTTCTTTCCATTATTAAGCCATCTTTCTTATTATTACTCTTTTGTCTTTCAATGTCATCTTTCTCATCAACTTTTCTATTGGTTTATTTTAGTCTTTCATCTACTGTCTTTATTATACTACTACTTTGTGTATCTATCATGGTTTTTTCTGAAGGTGTTCTATGATGGAGTTAAAGTTTAAAGCTTTCATTTTTTCATAAAGGTCCAAAAAAATATCACTTTTTCTTTCTGCTCTAGTATATATAATGGATCTTTCAACAACTTCTAAAGATTCTAATTTTTTATTAATCATGTCTAACAAACTATTATTATGTTTGTTAGTCTATCAGTTAATTTTATCTCTTGTTAATATACTCCAATTATTTGTGTTATTATTATGGTTATAATCATCTATATCACTGTCAGAATCAAATCAATAATACTCTAAAGAAAGCTAATAAAGAAATAGAATAAAAAAGAAACAAGATAGAGTAAATATAAAACCAATAACTTTACAAGATTTAATGACGGAGGTAAAAATGGTAAAACAAGAAATTAAAGAGGATAATTCTACAGACATAAATGAACAAAATATTGCTGAAATAGTAAACTTGACAGGTTTTCCTACAACAGACATAATAATGACAGATCCCCCTTTAGAAAAGGAAATTTCACATGATCAAGAAATTGATCATAATAAACATAACATTCTAAGTTTAATTAATAGAGTTATTTTCCAAAAATGGCATACAGAAGTCACTCTAGTAATCAATAAAGAATTCTCTTTGACAGAAGTTGCTTTGATAGATTCTGGAGCTGACATGAATTGCATACAAGAAGGATTAATACCTTTAAAATATTATGAAAAATCATCTGAAAGATTAACTCAGGCTAATGGAGAAAAGCTAATAATTAATTATAAAATACCTAATTTTGGAATATGTTTTGAAACTATTTTTAAAGACCTTTCTTCTAAAGTTATTTTAAAAAATCCCTTTACGGCTTTGCTTTACACCCTTTTGATGACAGATGAAGGAATTAAAATTAATGTGCTAGTTTTTAGATTCACCTCACCCCTAATCTCGAAAGAAATTCGTTCCCTTAATAAAGTCACTATCCTAAAAGATATTGATAAAGAAAGAACCTATAGAACAAAAAGACATTTGTCATCTCTAAAGACAGAAAAATCACTTGTTAACCAATTGACAGATAATGTCATAAAGAAGTTTAAACAGGATATAGAGACAGAGATTTATTCTTATTCTCCCACTGCTTTTTTGCATAGGCACCGACATATAGTCCAAACACCTTGTGAAAAAGAATTTAGTAGAAAAGATATAGAAGATGGAACTATGCTTACAATTTCTTTTAGTCAACATGAATGGACTGACAGTTTGATAGATATACCAAGCAAGATTGCGATAAATAACATACTCATACTTTTTACAATAATTTCAAATATTCATACAAAAGATGTTTTAATACAAGAAGTTTTGACAGTCTCCCCTTTACTAATTATTAAAGAAAATATTAATTGTGATAATTTCTTGAACAAACACATAATTAATTTCTTAAATTTAACTAACAAAGTTAATCACAAGTCCTTGATATATTCTCCCCAGACTAATATGGTGATTGATGAAAGATTATATAGAGAAGCTTTATTTGGCATATTCTCGCAGAATGAGAGATATAGTAAAATATACAAAAAGGGGCAAAATCATGATAGATTTTGTGAATTTTTTGAATTCTAGTCACCCTGACATTGACAGACTTTATTCTGGCTACTCTTATACCACTACCCAGCGAAAGAGCAACGGTGTTGAGAAAGAAGTTTTTTCTATTATATTATACATTTTAAAGCTTAAAAATAATTTTCTTATAAAACATTTCAAAGGAATTTTACAGAAAGATAGTGACAGAAAAAATTTTAAAATAAATTTTAAAGAGGCTTTGCAAAGATATGTTTATTTTGAAAATATTGTTTCCAGACCTAATGATATACCAACTAATCATTTTTATCAAAAGCCAATTGCAGACTAATATGGATAAAAGACTTTCCAGAAAAGAAAAGGGCAAGGCACCAAAGGTGCAACCCAAACAAATCTGAAAAGTTTCAGCAAAGATTTTGAATAAGCATGAAGGCGTCTCAATTGAGACAATATCCCTTCAGGATACATTGCTGGTAGAGGCAAGGTATTCATGTGGTGAAAAAAGTGAAATCCTGCAAGAAGTGCTCTGCACTAATCTTTTCATAATGGAGAATTTACAGACCTTCTCTTTCATATTAAATTACTTCTTGATAATTTCCAAGCAGCCTTCACCCTCAGACAGAAACTCTTATTCCAAAAGACCCTTAATGCTTTGGAATTACATCTTGTTAGCACCAGTGCATTTATTAAAGCACTTGGTAGTCAACTCCTTGGCAAGGAGGATGGAGATTCAAACTCTGTAAAGACAGAACCACAGTCTCTAAAAAGCTATCTTATGGGAACAAGCTTTTCAAAACTCCACCCTAAGATTAAGCAAAAAACGAGACTTTCCATTAGAATCTTACCTCCTGAAATTCAACAGAATATACTAACTCATAAAGCCATGACCAGTTCCCATGACAGATAGATGTTTTACTTTAAAATTTTAGTCTCTATAGTATTTATCAAAACAGAAGACATGACAGATGCCATATGGCTATCTAACAAGGCCACTTGGTATGAAAGTTTTGGAGAAGCAGAAAGAGTTTATGACAGACATCATCCCTATACGAGATTGCTTATCAACACTGAGACAGAGTATCCAATAATTTGTGATCCTTTTATGGTTGTCTGAAATGCTAGAAGCAGGATTTATCAACAAGTTAATCCTAACTTCTGGAATTCAAATTAGTTTATTTCCTAAAGTCATCCAAGAAGCAGCTGCACAAATTGAAGGACTTAATTATATGAAGCTTACTATTTGGAGCACCCTCCCAGCATGGGATACTAGTTACTGTATGGAAGCTCGGCCAGCACACATTTTGGTCCTCATAAGTGATTTTAGTTGTAGCCCTGACTATAACTGGTACACAGGAGACACATATCTATCACTTGATGACCCGTATGCTCTGACACAAGAATGGTCTAATTTCATGAGTAATAAGATTTATGAAGTACAAAAAGAATTAGATCATGACTTCCACCTATATGGCTACACCAACAAGATAGCTGTATATGATCCAAGACCTTCAACAAGGAGGCTCATTGGGAAAAGAAAAATTACTAGAGATCCCAGAATAATGACAAAGAATCGTGCCACCAATTTCATACTACATTTTATGTGACAATTATGGAGTACTCCATGAGCATGAGCAGTATGAAGATGACTCTGATTCACTAGATTATGATAACTATACGGATATAAACTAGAACAACAAAATGATAGCTCTCTCAGATAGACCACTATTCACCAATATGCGGATTCAGACGGACTATTGTAATAAATTTTAAAAGTTTCCACCAACAAATTAACTTGAGTTAACTTTACTTACCCAGGTTACTTTTAAAGACATACCACAATCCTGACAAATACTAAAAGCAAATACTGTTCACCAGCACACGTAAATAATACCCTAACAGATTCTACAGCATTCTACAAAGTTTCTACCGATAGATTAACTTAAATTAATTTTACTTACTCAAATTACTTTTGAAAACATACCACGGTCCAAACAGATACTAAAAGCAACTACTATTCACCAGCACGCATAAATAGTACCTTAACAGAATCTACGACATTCTACAAGTTTCCACCAACAGATTAACTTGAGTTAACTTTACTCACTCATGTTACTTTTGAAGACATACCATAATTCATCTCATCTATAAAAAGACAGACTCCGAAGACAGAAAACAAGTCCAAATTCTAGGTCTAAAATTTTCACAAGTCTAAAAAGAAGATAGCCTTCTCTCTCTCTTAGAAAGACTCTTGTAATCCTCTCTCTCTTTTGTAATCTTGTTACCCATCCCCTTAGACAAACATAATGTTGCAACCTTTCAAACATATTTTATTTTGTAATCTTATAACAAAGACAGAAGTTTGTTTTCAAGATTTATCAAAGACAGAAGTTTGTCTTCAAGTAAGATTTTACTAGTTTCTTTCATATTCTATATTCTATTTTAACATATTTTAAATATATCTATTTTAATGTTTTCTTCTTTATCATCTATTTTATCATTGTTTATGCTTCTATATTACTACTTTGCTCTCGCCTGGGTAGTCAATGGTACAATAAAGAAAGAATGTTGTCTAGCTTCCCTAGTCACTCTAGCAAGAGTCAGTCCCACTCATCTCACAACATGTGAAGCCCACAATTGCATGAATGAAGCACTCCATGGAATTGATACATGCTAGGTGACTTAACCCATATGTTCCAGCCTTCTCTCATTTTGAATCCAGGGCTTGATAGCCAGGTTTACAATGTCAACTCTAAACCGGGTTTGCCAGTCCATTAGCTGGAGTTATCAAGTACTCATGTACAAAAATAAACTGTGATTGCCCGGTCCATGATATTGGATTCATTCATGAAGAGACATTTCAAATACCCATAATATCGTATAGAGGAAATATTTTATCCAAACAAAAGAAAATTCCAACACTAGTGCTTAGTAGTACTAGTAGGTTCTCAATTCTCATAACTTATTTTACAGGAAAATGCATATACCACATCAGCAGTCCCATTAACTACAAAGGTTGCAAATGAATCATCAGTGGAAAACAAGGTTGAATTGGAACTCATGTCTTCTCATTCCTTTTTGGGGGGATTTTACCTTTTAGTGATAGACCAATACTATCACACAACATCGCAATTTAACCACACTAAAGAAAGATGACAAATCACTACTTCAGCACCTCGTCATCGTTTTTGGCTCAAATCATTCAACTGGACATTTTGGATGATGCCATTTTCATTCAAGTATTCAACAAATTCATCAATAAGATAGGGCCATGCACCTTCAGCATCATAATTTGTTAATGCAGGGTCCACCGTCTGGATGTACAAAGCATGAAAAATTAGTAGTACCATGACCAGCATCAAAACCAGCAAGACACCTCAATATAAATAATGCTCAAGAAAGGATGATATCAGTGTTTCTTTTTGTTTCCTTTCTTATTAAAGAAGATTCAAGTCTTCAACGGCTATGAATATTTTTTTCAATAAGTAAAAACAATTTTATTCATAAGAGATAAATCAATCACTCTCTAAAGACAATGAATATCACAAACCTAGTAATTTATTCAGAAGATTAAAAATTGAAATGCTGGTGATTGTTTAATAAACTTCAACAAGATAAAAATTGATTAGGAAACCAAAAATCATGACCTTGTTTTCAATTACACAAAGATAGAGATGGACTAATCAGAATTGCCATTAGTGCTGCATCTTTGTTGTGTGGGAGGTAAGAATACCGAAATAGAAATGAAGGTATGAATAAGATAGTTCAGTCTGTGGAGAGACAAAAAAAAAACAACAACAAAAAAAGGAAACAAGGAAAAAGAATGAAGTCAAGCTAAGATTGTCTCTCTCACCAGTCCTGGAAACATATTTCTCCCACTCTACATACTAAGATGGCTACTTTTAAAATAAAATTAAAAAAAAAAAAATTAAATAGGTGGAGGAAGGGGAGGCAGCACAATGCATATCATCCTTCACGAGTTTGAGGAGATAAAAATGCAGTTGAAAAGGGTACTGATTGCATATGCAGGTGTAAATGAAACGTAGGCATTTAATGTTGAAATAATGATGCAGTATGTAATAATCAATTTTATATCTTACCCTTGCAAACTCCAATAGTTGAGACCACGTGTCCCTAGATATTGCTTTGTTATGCCGAGCCTGAGCATCAACATCAAAACAGAAAAGAGAAGCCAAAGGAAAAAATTTAATTAATCCTCTCATAAAAGATATAGAAGAAAGCTGATGGAGTTCATAATATCAACCCAATCAAACATGTATAACTCAACACATATCCATGAATTTATCTATTTTCAAATATCGTTTAAAAAAGGGGCATAAATCCAATATCCTAGAAAAGATTTTATTTTATTTTTTGATAAGTTACCCTAGAAAAGAAAATTCATCTATCCACAGGAAATTTCACAAGGGGATCAATATGAAAAACAAAGCCTACACCTAAAGGTATATCTATTATCATGTGCTTAGATTGGTCATATGCAGTAACCACTAGTGCCTAACTAAACCAAGAATCGCAAAAAGTCCAGTCACAAAACCAACCACCAAGCTATTTTTTGGATTAAATAATTTATGAAGGAAAATTAGCCAATGAGACTAGGTGTAGAGATGTTCACCCACCAACCATCACATCCTGCCATTGACAAAACTTCACCAAATCGACTGACAACAGCAATTACCAATAATGTTGACATGGTGGTTGGTAAGATTCTTGCCAAAACCCCCAGGCATTTTGTCTCACAATGAGTGAATCCTTTTGGGGGGTCAGGGAAGAAAGAAAGAAGATGAAAACAAAACTAAAACAAACACAGACAAACAAATCTAACAATGGCATAGATGCCTATGTGCCGTTTATAACATCACAGAGACCTGAAGATAGATCCCCAAAGGGCATCAAGGTTGAATTAATAATAAACATGATTAGCAATATATTCTCACTTCCTATTGCAGCTCACTTAACAGTGCCTTAATCCCAACATGTTGCCAGCTATATAATTCTTTTCACCATAGGTCACAAGAATTCACTACTCATTCTCATTAGATAAAAATATGGATAGTAAGCTACCTGTAAGAACTGGCACCAGTGATCAACCAATGGCCACTGCTTTTCGGCAAACAGTAATTGCCACATTCCTATAGCTGTATCCAACGCTAAAGATTTCTGACCCTGAAATACTAAGAAATATCAGCTACCTGCATATGTAATCAGAATTTGGGTGACAATGACATTGTATAAAAAAAACACATAATTGAATTTTTAGGTGTTAAATATAATTTTTAGTAAAGTATATAAAATGTAGCACAGATCTGTCATAGAAGCTGAAGGAAAAATCTGTTTGCAACCATGTGTGCATATGCTATATGCATGCAATACACACATGCATCCCCATGCTTTTGAATGTACAGCCTTTTAAGCTAAATGAAATTTCACACCCATCAAGGATCATATCCACCTAGACAGCCATAACACTGTGCAAAAAATTCAGCAAGTGGCTCATTGTCTGTATGCTATGTTTCAATTGGCTCAGTAATGTCAGCACGTCTCTACATATTGTAAAATTTCTGGAAATTATCATCCATAGGGAACTGGGAAAATGCATTTAGCTTTGCCATCTCTGCCTATCAAAAATTCGCCTATCCATGTTTATTCCAACAAAAAATGGCGAGGAAACATTGTATAAATGAAACTCAAACATCTAAATCCCCCACCATTGTTCTAGGGATAATAGTAATACAAGCTTTAAGAGGCACCTATCCATCAAAGATTCAGTCATTTAGCGTAGTTGTCAAAAGCTCCGATTCCTGCTATATACATGCAGTAGTGACTTTGTGATGGTATTATGCACATACAAGGACACTATATATCTTAGCACAACAGGACAATTATAAAATCCAAAAGAACAGGTCACTATATAATTTAAGAACCAATGCGAAAAACCATACATCCCAGGTTTGAGTTTTAGTACCTCAATCTAAGCTATCTTCCCAAGAAATTTCCAATTCTATGAGCAGCCAGCGTCACACAACATGAAATGAACACAAGTATCAAACATACTTAGACACCTTCAATCATTCTTTCTCAAACTGTTTTTCAGTTTCATGAATAATTCAAAATATACTGTTTTGGATATTCTATGTTAATGTTACATCTACATCCTGTATGCCCTCAAGAAGAAATCAATTCCTAGTTCACTTATACATTACTGAATTAGATATAGATATCTAAAAATAAAATAAACCAAATTTGAAGCCTGGAGAACATCTGAGTTCATGAATCTAACATCCATATCAAAATGCACCTAAGTCTAGACATTTCCACTCAAAATTAATGGCAGGATTGCATGCAGGAATTAATCGAGTTGATTTTTAACAATAACAGAAGGGCATAAAGTAACTCCAGCACACTCAGAGCACACCCCATTCTGAGTTCAGAGTAAAAAGACAAGCTTATTGTGCATACACTCCATTTAATGTTAAATAAGTGATATCACCTTAGGATGCTGATTTTTCTAACAAAAGGAATTATTCAGCAAAAAAAAAAGTAGCAATACCACGTACTATACCTACCTAAAAGACTATAGAGCAGGAATAAGAACAAGTGGAAAAGTGGGGGCACAATCAACATTATAAATTGGAATGGATTAACCAGGAGCCCAAAATAAAAATGACGAAACTGAGAAAAGTGAAAAGCTGAAAACTATTAAGAAGTCTTCATTTTCAGCAGTGGAAACAAATATCCATAAGTCAAGAGTATGTACGAATCCAAGCATTAACGCAGAGAAAAGAGTACCTTTTCTTTTGCCCAGCCAAACGCAAAGTTATATATCTCACGGAACTTTTCTGGACAAATACAAGCAAAAATCATTTTCAGCAACAAAAGCACAATAATTGTATCTCTAGCTTAGAAATGCTAATCAAACCAACCAATGAGCTTTAGTTTAAATGGTACCTCCTCCCTTGTAAAAGCAAGGTGGAGAGTGCACTCAAGAATTCATGACCATTGGGTGAGAGTTTAACTTACCAATAAATAAATAAAATTTAAAAAATAAAAATAAAAAAGAAATTGCTAATAAAACCAATCACTTTGACTTTTCAATAAATATATCAATTTTGGGAGTGTGTTTGCCTAAAAGCAACATGAATTACAATATTAAAACTAAATTTTAGAAAAAATCATAATTCATGAACACTTGCACATACGATCATCTTTCAGCTCCATGCGCATAAATGGAATCTTTTCACAGAACTTCTCCAAAGAGTCTATCCTGCCATCAGAATATATAGCCTTAATCACGGCAGTTCCAAACTCAATCGATATCATTAAACTCAAGAACAAGTATAGCATAAATAACTATTTATATACTTACCCTAGCCCTTGTAGTCCACCTATAAACTCCTGCTTGGAAAATTCACACATGGTAGCAGCTTTCATGTGCCATGAAACAACTAACTGCAATAATAGCAGCAACCCATGTATTCAAAACAATTCATAAGCTATACATACTGATTCAAATCATAAACAAAGGGGAACTACGAATATTGAAAATATTCTGACTCTATGAACAGCCATAGTTTCTCTGTTTTGGGTCTTTGGTAGGGCAAGGGGGAGAGGATTGAGAATCAAAATTTAAACTTTCTGTCCTTTGCCAAATTTCCAAACACATCAACACGGCTACATTTTATATAATAATTTTCTTGCTACCACAGGGTCAGACTTTGTAGATTTGAATTTAAACCTCATATTAAGGATACTTTCTTCATAATAATCAAAAGATATTTAGGTATGCATGCCTTGGATAGCAATAGCTTCAAAGAATTATACATACCATAACAATATCTTGCGGATCCACCTGCCAAAAGACAAAGACCCATATATCATTAAAATTGTGAAGATCAAATTTATTACAGTTAACCAAATAACGAATAGAACTCTTATTTAAGAAGAAAACAAACAAAAACAAAAAGATGACCCATAAGGTACAAACAGCCGATGACAAGAAATTACAAAATTCCAAGTTGTGAAAACCTTATAGTCTTCAAGAAATAATAACTGACCAGCATTTAAAAAAAAAAAAAAAAAAACTACCTGAATATCATTGCAAAGGAGAGTTATACCATCAACCAGTATCATATCACTATATGGATCTGCAAACATATCAGATTCAAAAAATTTAGTTGCATAGTTGCAGCCATTAAGCAACAGAAGTCATTTATGGCGCCAAATGCTTAGAAGTTTAACATTTAAAACCAGCATTGAATAGGCTCATTCCCATTTAACAGCAAATTAATTGTCCACACCAAATGAGTTTTAGGCTCTATGGAGGTTCCTACTAGCAGGCATTGTTGTACATGTCAAGTTTTCTAAAATTGCTTTTTCACATTTCAGGATAATTTCATAATAAAACCTAGAGTTTAACATTGATTTAAATTAAATCCTGATGATTCAATTACATTAATATCCACCCTATATTAGTGAGTCTCTATTGACTAAAAGTAATGAAGACCCACATAATATACACTTGAGATCTATTTGGGTACTTAAAAAATATGCGAATATCAAGTGATATTTTAGGTTACACTCTCCCACCTCCAACCCCTCCCCTCCCCCCCCCAAAACAACCACCCCACAACCCAAAAAAAATAATGAAATCTTCTTCAAGCTATTTTTTTTTTTCATATAAGAGAACTATGTTTATTTGTTAGGATTTTTACATAAGAATGAGTCATTTTGTGATACAAATTGTGATTGACAAGAAGGAATTTTTAGCACCCAGATAGGTCCTAAGTAAACGTGAAATTCAGTTATTTTTAGTTAACAGAAACTCACTAATTATAGGCTTGAAAGTGATGCAACTAAAAACTTCCAGCTTTAATTTGAAGCTAATGCCAAATATAATATAGCTACCACACCCCCCCCCCCCAAAATTTTTCAACAACTCCACAAAAAGACGTAGTAATGAAGTGCTAGAAAGGCAGCAGAAGCAAGTGTTTAAGTAAAGCTCGCCTTTATATCTATTGAAGAGCTCCTCCAAATGTCTAGAGTCAGTAAATGATTTGCTCTGGGGCTGGCTGTAGAATACATCAAAGGCTCCTTCAAGATGCCAATCACTGGCCTTTAAAGTCTGAAGGGCAGATTTTTCACTGTAATTGGATTGGATTGTATGATACACTATCAGTAAAATTTCAATTTTAAAACCACACACAAATACAACAATTATAATCTTTTTCAGAGGTTTACTTTTCAGGTGCAGCTTCCACCCGAGGATTGTGCTCTATGCAAGCACTTTAGAGGAGTAAATTATGGTAGTCTTACTTAGCCAAAATATATCATAAGGGACTCTAATGGGAAACAATTTGTAGATTTAAAATTTTAAAAGAAATAGAATATACTGAAACTGACAGATTTAACAATTTGACAGACACAAAGGTTTTTATTTCAAAACCTACAAAACTAGAGAGCTTCCAACAAAGTGCCTCAAGCAGCTACGCCCAATTCCTTTTCCCCCACCCCCATTCTTCCCTCTCCATTCTGCACATCTACGATTTAGCAAGCACTAAAATTATTACTAACTTCCATTTTTCCTTCTTTTTTCCTGAATTTCAAAATTATAATAACATGATTTAGTGCATTCAAATCATGCCCAATTTTCATCACCTCCATCTAATTCTCATCTATGCAAAGAAAGATGTGATTCAGTACAGCAGAAATATTGCATATATTTATCAGTTACCTTGCACCGGTGATTGTCATAAACTGCTGAAGTTTGTCACGGTGACCTCTGCCCAATTTGTGCTGTCAAAAAAGAACAAAACCATATCATGAATACCTTTTTTTATAGGTAATAAGACTTTTATTGAAAGAAATGAACATCGTGCTCACGATGATGAACACTCTGAACATGAAACAAATGCACATAGATCAAGAACTAAAGCTAACAGAATGTAGGAAATCAGCAATAGATATACAATGCGTAGAACCCCAAATATGACCCCACTGAAACAAAGTACCAAAAAGAAGAGATCTTAAAAGATCTAAGGGCCTCTTAATATCTTCAAAGGTACGGGTGTTTCGTTCCTACCAAACTTACCACATTAAACAAGCCGGAACCATATTCCATGTAGTGGACAAGTGCTTCCCAGAGCATGAATACGTACATATTACGACATAAATATATTCATAAAAATCCCAAAAACACAATATAGAGGCAGTGCATACACTCACAAGCATGCACGCAAGCACAAATATACACATCGACATAGAGAAACAAGCGCACTGCTTCTCCCTATTGACAAATTTTCAAACTGTACATTTGTTACACAAAACTACTCCAAAAAAATTCCCATTTGATAACATGTAAAATAACATAACATTTGTATAGAAATGTTAATTATGTAGGTTGATAAATTAATGACGTCAGTAAAGCCCCTTCCCCACTCTGTGCGTGTTGATAAGTCATTAAACACTATCGTAAAAAATTCACACCATTTACCCACTTTTCTCAGCAGCTAGCCAAACCCACCATGTCTCTCAGTCTTTCTATTCTCTTTTTCTCACATACTTCCCCTATATCCCCCAATTCTTCTTCATATACTAATGAATTTCTAAATAAATTTTGGACTTATTATTAGTGGAATACATTGTATTGTAGACTTCATTGCCTCTCTTTCTTTTAAATTGTAACTTTTCATCTTTTGTATCTCTTTGGGTCTACTTTGTGTATAAAACTATGCCCATGAGGTAGTTCCATTCGTTCAATAACATTTTATTACAATAACAACCACCACCAAATCAGAAGTAAATTTTGGACTTACTCAACTGTAATAGTTCTTGTTGACATGAGTATGATGGAGATTTTTTCCATAAGTAATGATATTTTATTGAGAAAAGAGGCTTATATGCTCCTGGGCATAAGCATAAACTACTTAGCCCATCAGTAGCGAACGTGCCATGGGTTACCCGGTAATCAATTCTAGCGAGTGGGATCAAATGCACCTACGTTTTACTGGCTAGAAGCAAGTCCAAAGGACTCTTCTTGTAAAGGTTCCCTACATTACCCATCAGGGTGCAGCCTAGTGGTTGGAGGCGGGGATGAGCTGTAAACCCAGACATCCTGGGTTCAATCCCCACTAGGAGTTCTCTAGGATTACCTGATACACGGTATTAGCAGGTGGGGTTCAAAGAGCCCTGCCTTGGTGATGTTCCGCGTCATCAAAAAAAAAAAAGCTCCCTTCATTTCCACCCCCTCCCCACCCCCCCCCCCCCCCAAAAAAAAAAAAAAGAAGCCCAAAAGAATTACAAAAAAATAAATTATGCACAGAAGTACAGCAACCCTTTAAAACCGACAAGGGATGCTATTGGTATGAAAAATAACTAAAACAACTTCGACATTCCCTAGAGGCACCCATCTTCCATTTTTATACATACTCTAGTCACTCTCTTTTCTTCTACATCATAATACCATGAAAGTGTACAAATAATCTTCCCTTACTCCTATGATCTATACCCAACTCAATTTATACTCTTTTCAACTACATAGAACTAACACAGCATTATTTGACCTAAAGTCACACCTCAATTTATAAGATTTGCAATATGGGATTTCACTCCTTTCCCTCAGTTTTCTCCCCTGAAAAAAACCACAATACTAAAACCCTAATTCTCCACAAATTTCAAGCAATTATTCAAAATTAGAAAAAACCCAAAAAGCAAAAAAAAAAAAAAAAAGCACTGAAGATTTCTGACACACACGTCTCGATTTGAATAAAAAAATTCACACATACATAACAGAGTAAAAGAAAGAACAAAACTTTGCGAAATTAAAACCCTAGTTCTCCAAAATTGTGAACTAAATTACTCAATTTAAAAGAAGAAGAAAAAAAAAAGTTACCATTTTTGAAGTTTGATGAGTGAAACCCTAACTGTGGGTACCGTGCGAGAGAGAAAGAGAGAGAGAGAGAGAGGACTTAGAGAGAGAAAATTAGGGTTTGTTTCTTTCTCCGTCACTCTCTTTCTCTCTCTAAAAAAAAAAAAAAAAAGAGAGAAGCTGAAGAGATTTTCGATTCTCTTTTTGTTCTCCGGGGTGGTGGAGACGACTCTTTGCTGGATAGGACAGCGACAGCAGCATCGGTCTTTTCTGGCACTTGTGTTTTCTTTAATTTACCATATTGCCCTTTACATTTATCTCAAACTTAAGCTTTGTGGGAGCTTATCTTTGAGGAGAAAAAGGTAAATGTGTGAGCATCGGACACATGTTTTTGTTTTGGTGGGACCATATATTTAAGGATGACCTTGGGTGAGGGAGCATGGACGATGGATGCCATTGTCCAAACCAAACCCGTGACGATAGATAGTAACACATAAAAAGTCACGACTTTTTCTCTATGATATGATAGATTATAATTAATTATTTATAATTTTCGTTTGAATTATCACATTTTCTACTCTTCTCACAATCTATCATATGAATAGTTGTGATTTTTTATATAATCCTAAAATTTTTGTTGGGGAAAATTTTAACACTATATATAAAAATGTTTTCTAATTTTGGATCTATGGGATGGATTCTAGTTTAGCTTTTAAGATTTTTTATTATTGTATAAGATAATTGAAATTTTAACCTGCTTACACTAAAAATCGTTTAATAATAAAGAGTAATTATTATGTAGCGAATCTTAACAGGAGAAAGAAAAAAAAAAAAAAAGGGTTCATACTATTCACATGTTTCTTCTGTCCAAAATGGTATTTCAATCCAAATTTACCTTATCAAATGTTATTTAATTTTAGGCAACATATTTTAGTCATGCAAATATGGGATTATTGAATATAAGGAGAAGGGGAGGGATGGGATGAAGAAGGCATAGATCACTTAAAGCATAAAGTTGAAAAACCCTAGAGATTTGTATACCTGTATCACATCTCAATTCGAATTGAAAACCAATAAAGCAACAAGAATAATCTGCATTTCTTTTTCCTTTCTAGTAATGGAATTTGTTTGTTAAAATGAAAAGAAGAAAAGGGTATGGGCCTTAGCTTATCCTCACTTTCGGCAAGAAGAATCAAGGTTAGAGATGGGTATAAACCTGGTAACCCCACCAGGGCCACCACAATAAAAAGCCCATATTTGTAAACTACTTGTTTGTAGTTATTTTAAATCAAACAAAGCATACTTGGGGTGGTGAGGCAATATATCTCTTTGCAGACACTGGCTGGTTGGTTTAATGGACAAGAAAGGTGTGTCAAAAGTTTCATCTATCACATTTTTATTCTACGAGGTTTTTAAGGTGTCTCGTGAATAGAAAGTGAAATAAGCTGACCAA
Source organism: Quercus aquifolioides (assembly GCA_019022515.1). Lineage (NCBI taxonomy): Eukaryota > Viridiplantae > Streptophyta > Magnoliopsida > Fagales > Fagaceae > Quercus > Quercus aquifolioides. Next base: position 100,202,012 of record CM032333.1, on the reverse strand, counting down.
AGTTTAGGACACCATTTCCTTATATAAAAACTAGCCTCATCACATGCGCTTCGCATCTGGGATAAGGCTTTTTTTTTTTTAGTGGTCATACTTTGTAGGAAAAAAACTGTGTTTTTTATTTTATATATATATATATATATAATTTTTATTTTGAAAATCTAATTTATAAGTAGATAAAACAATTTGAAAATTAACCGGAGAGTGGTCCTATATTTTTGGCAATGTTTTAGTAGGAGTTAGAGTTGCATTTTTACCGTATTATCCTTTAGTTTTGTCTCTACTTAAACATAGGAATGTAGGGACATTTTTGAACTAAAAAATGAGAAATCCAAACAGGGAAAGCCCCTTAAATAATAGTATAGAATAATGACAAAAAAAATTAAAAGTTCTATTTGCATTTTAAAGAAGAAGGCATTTAGGATGTAATTATGAATTATTGGAGGAGATGATAACGGCTAAGTCAAGTTTAGAACCTCTGTCTAGTTTCAAAAGCTATCCAAGTTAGAAGAGTTTGCTGAAGATTGAAGACAGTAAAGGGTGAAAAGAGATGCGAACATAATGGCCCATGAATTACGTGAATGGGCCTTGAGATGCAATTTTGAGGGTTGTATCTAGCCTTATGTCGTCCCTTGGGTGTGTTAAAAGAATTTGATGGCTAATGATTTGTACAGTAAATGAGTAAATTTACATTTACTAATCCATATTGCCTCCTATTTGTTTATTTTTTTTCATTTAAAAAATATTCAAATCAAAGTACCAAAAACCTTACCATAATTTAGATACAGAGTTTTATAGCACAACTAGTTGGCACATCATTACATCATTTGAACAAGTTGGTACCTTTCCAGACAAGGATAGAGCCAAGATTTGGAATTAGGGGGGCGGCTTTGCTGTTGGCTGCGTGCAGTGGCTTTGGCCTCCGGCTCTGCTGTTTAGCTACTTCAAGGTTTTTTTTTCAAAGTGTCTTTGATGTATACTGCTGGGTAAGGACAAAATTATTTTGTTAAAAATATTTTAAAGAGCCGGGTTGTTTGTTTTGGATAAAATTAGTTGATTGAGATATGATTGTTTCGATGTAAAATATTTTTAGACCTAAAATAAAATATTTTACATTGAAAAAATTTGGTAGCATTTGTGAAAATGTTCAGGAAATCATTTTGTAAAAATTTTCTAATCACAGAACCCACAGGATCACTGCAAGTTCAACTAGAATAGAGCAAATCAAAGCAAAATTTTGTCTAGTTGGAGCTATTGAAGCATCACCAGCAAATCCAAAGTCACAACCCAGTACAAAAACTGCAACAATCATCAGATCCCACCAAGCTACATAGTATACACGAAACCCATCAAACAACCCAAGTCATCCGTGAAGCCACCGTCAACCCACCACCGTGACAAATGAAACCCATACCTGAAACCCATCAAACAACCCATGCCGTCCGTCAAGGCACCATCACTCCGCCTCCGCCATTGTCGACAAACACAAACCATACCCAAAATCCATCAGCACAAAAATCATCCACTCACCAAATCCACCGCAATCCGACCTACCAAAAGCAGCTCCACCACAATCCGACCTGCAGAAACTCAACTCAACAATCTTAGATGAATGGTTTTAATCTCTTCAATCTAGGTCTTGAAGGGTGATTTTCGAAGCTGAAGAACTGCGTCAGATTTGGTAGGGAGTGGCGCCACCAGTGGTCTGTCGTTGGTGGGTGTTGTCACTGGTCTCACTGGTTTGGCTAGGTAGAGAGTTTGAGAGAGGGAGAGAATTAAGAACTGAGAAGAAGAGGGAGATAGGATCGGGTGAGAGGGAGTGAACGTTTTGTAAAATGTTTTACCATTGATTTTTTAGTAAAATATTTTACAACTTTGACTATATTTTAAACGTAAACAAACACTTGAAAATAAGAAAATATTTTACGGAAAATATTTTACTTCGAAACTAATGGAGCGTTAGTGTGTGTTTGGCTCCAAATTAAAAAGTCAACTTATTTTACTATTCAACTTATTTTTGCTCTTATTTATAGGCCTCACTATACTTTTTGGAATTATTCATGGGTTTCACTATACTATTTCAGCTAACTTTTACCTTTATCTACAGTACTTTCAGTAAAAAATTTTCAATGTCAGCAAAATAAGTGGATCCCAAATAAACCCTTATTTAGTTTGTGTAAGACTTTTAAAAATCTTTTTTTCATTTTTTTAGTGTAAAATTTATATTGTGGGGCCAGAATAAGTCAGCAACCCCGGCCCATTCCAAGCCAGGCCCAGAAGCCCACGCCGAGGACGCCTTCAAGGTCCGAGGCCCGAGGACGAAAGTTTAAAACCCAGGGTCCAAGGAGCATTTCCGAGGATGGTTACATCCTCGGGTGACCGAGGTCAGAAGGTGGGCAAACAGCATACCTTTAAGGGGAATCTCCCCAAGCATCCAAGGAGCAAATAGCAAGAACCAATCACCGGACATTGAAGCATGGTGGAGGAGCAAGTCCCAGGTGAACTGTCACCTCCACATTAAATACCCTCAACTAACGCTCTGGCCGCATTAATGAGGATAGGACCTCTGAACAGAGCCATCTGGGGCGCTGCAACCCACTGAAGGTATGAGAATGCGGCTGATGGGACAGGCTCTCAAGTGGAAACCGGGCTGATCGACAAATGTAGGGCTAGGATCAACTGAAGGAGAAGTATATAATGTAAAAAAGTCCCTCTTGTGAGGGGGACGGAACGGAAAACCAGAGAAAGAGAAATACTGTAGCATTGTGTTGTCTCTCTACCATTGTAACCTTACTTGAAAGAAATAAGAACAACTTCGACCTCTGTAAACCTGTCCGAGGAGCTTTATTGCGTATTCCAACCCATATTTAGGATACCAGCGTTCACGTACAACCATGCATGGCCGTTGCACTCTTTACTAAGGCCTAGCTCTAGAGCCCATACTCTATAAATTTATTGGAGGGTAAGCTGGGCTTGGGTCCACTCTCTCACTCCGTAGAGAGCGCTCGAATCCGGTCCCTACAATTGGCGCCGTCTGTGGGAAGAGCTTGTGCATTAGTAAGGACAACAGTCGAACATGGTAGGATCAGGCCCTCACCAAAGGACTCCCAATCGACCAGAACCGGCGAAGTCACGGCCTCAAGGTCACTATGGCGACCCCGGGGGCGGTCAGAACGACAACAGACGTTTTCGAGAAGGAAGCGTGCGTACTTCAACGGCAAGTGAAAGCCAGGGGGACGGGCACATTCCCCAGAAGCGAGACGATGGCCAGGCCACGCGGTCGCAAGAGGCCCATAGCCACGCCTCCTAGAGAAAGGATGATAAGGTGGCCATGCAGCGCGAGATAGACGATCTGAAGAGGAAGCTACGCCGTGCACAGCGGAGACAGTCCGAACTCAGCCCTGACCTGCCCTCCGATGACGAGAGCGATGACGAATATAGGCAGAGGTCAAGAACGCCCCCCAGCGAGACTTTCTCCCACGAGGAGGAGCGCTACCAGAGGCGTAGGCGTGCCAACCCAACCCCTAGGGGCTTAGGAGGCGACGCCATGAGCAAGGCGCTGGATCAGCTCTCCAGGTCGCCCTTCACGCGTCGTATAGAAGAGGCAGAGCTTCCCCGGCGGTTCCAGCAGCCAACCTTCATTGCTTACAATGGCAGGACGGACCCCGTGGAGCACGTGAGCCAGTTCAACCAGAGAATGGCTGTCCACTCCAAGAATGAGGCGCTGATGTGCAAAGTCTTCCCATCCAGCTTGGGACCCGTGGCGATGAGGTGGTTCAACGGTCTAAGGACGAATTCCATAGACTCATACAGACAGCTGACCCAGGCCTTTGGTTCCCGCTTTGTCACGAACAGCAGGCCTCCTCGGCCCATGAGTGCATTGCTGTCCCTATCTATGCGTGACGGGGAGACCCTCAAGGCTTATTCGGACAAGTACTGGGAGATCTACAACGAACTGGATGGCAAATATGATGTCGTCGCCATCAGTACATTCCAGAATGGGCTACCATTGGGGCACGACCTGAGGAAGTCTCTGACCGGAACGCCCGTCACCAGCGTGCGGCAGCTGATGGATCGGATCGACACATACAAGCGGGTGGAGGAAGATATGCTGCAAGGCAAAGGCAAGGAGAAGGTTATCCCTCAGGAGAGGAGGGATTTCAGGTCGGAGAGGTACAACCACGCCCGTCCGATGAGGGATTTCGGTGGGCAATCCGGGGCGACCAATGCCCAGGCCGTCGGCGCAGTATTCCGAGAACCTGTGCACAAGGTTCTGGAGAAGATAAAGAACGAGCCATACTTCAGATGGCCGGCTAAGATGATGGGGGAGCCTGGTAGGCGCAACCAGGATCGTTACTGCCAATACCACCAGGACCACGGACATGCCACGGAGGATTGCAGGAACCTCTGGGACCACCTGGACCAACTTGCCCAGGAGGGAAGGCTGAAGCACCTTCTGCACCATTCCAGCGACCAGCGGGGCCGAGCCTACCACGGGCCTCGGAGGGACGCCGCCATGGGGCAGCCCACCGGGACGATCAATATAATCCTGGCCGCGCCAGGAAGAACAGGCACACCTCCTCTGCGAGTGTTGTCTGTGGCCCAACTACCCGCCGAGGACCCTCGGACGAGGCCAAAGAGGTCCAGGAGGAATCCTCCTCTAGCCCTGAGCTTTTCGGAGGAGAACAAGATTGGGACCATCCAACCACACGAGGACGCCCTAATCGTCACCCTCAGAATAGGGGGATACGACGTGAAAAGGGTGATGGTGGACGGTGGCAGCGCAGCCGAGGTCATGTGTCCAGACCTCTACAAGGGGCTGGGGCTAAAACAGGAAGACCTCACACCCTATAGCTCCCCCCTAATGAGCTTCGATGGGAAGCTCATCATCCCAAAGGGCATAATCAGACTGCCCGTACAGACGGGCCCAGTGGTGGTGGAGGCGAATTTCATAGTGGTGGACACATACTCCCCCTACACAGCCATCGTAGGGAGGCCTTGGCTACACGCCTTGGATGGCGTAGCCTCCACCTTGCACCAGAAGGTGAAATTCCTGTCGGGGGACCAGGTTCTGGAGATCCGAGGTTGCCAATCCACAGCTAGGCAGTGCACGATGGCTACCATATCTCATCGGGTTGATGCACAGTCTTCGGCCCCAGCCGAGGAAGGCTCATAGCAATCAAAGACCCAGGTGGCGCCCCCGGATGCACCCGCCGAGGATGCTAAATGCGAAAACCTGGAGAAGGTGATGATTGGCGATGATCCGGAGAAGTTCTTCCAGGTCGGAACCCAGCTGCCCCCACAGGAGAAGGAGGAGTTGCTCGAGTTCCTCAGGAGGAACCTTGACGTGTTCGCATGGGACCCCTGCGATGCCCCTGGGATTGATCCATCCCTCATCTGTCACCACCTTAACGTCAACCCATCTGTGATCCCCCAAGCAGCAGCCACCTCGGCGCCCATCGAAGGAGCACGCTGATGCGATCAGGGAAGAGGTCGATAAGCTTAAGCACGCGGGGGCCATCAAGGAGATCTTTTTCCCCAAATGGTTGGCCAACACTGTGGTGGTCAAGAAGAAAAGTGGGAAGTGGAGGGTTTGTGTAGACTTCACAGACCTGAACAAGGCATGCCCAAAAGACCCCTTCCCAATGCCACGAATAGACCAGCTAGTAGATGCAACTGCAGGCCATCCTCGAATGAGCTTTCTAGACGCCTTTCAGGGTTACCACCAAATCCCACTAGCTTTGGAGGACCAGGAGAAGACAGCGTTTATGACACCCATAGGGAACTACCACTACAAGGTTATGCCGTTTGGTCTGAAAAACGCCGGATCCACCTACCAGAGGATGATGACGAGAATGTTCGAGCCGATGTTGGGCAAGAGCATCGAAGTCTATGTCGACAATATGGTGGTGAAAAGCAAGCTGGTGTGCGAGCATTTGGAGGACCTCGGCCGCACATTTGGCGTCCTGAGAGAGCACAAGCTCCGCCTTAATGCTTCAAAATGCTCGTTTGGCGTAAGCTCTGGCAAGTTTCTGGGGTATATGATCACCCACCGTGGGATCGAGGTCAACCCTGACCAGATAAAGGCCATTCACAATATGAAACCTCCGCAGAATCCCAAAGAGATCCAAAAGCTTACTGGAATGATCACGGCGCTGAACCGGTTCATTTCCAGGTCGGCTGACAGGTGCAGACCCTTTTATCTCCTGATCAATAAATGGAAAGGATTTGAGTGGTCCGAGGATTGTGCCAAAGCTTTCCAACAACTCAAGGAGTACCTATCCCGGCCGCCCATCATGTCCAATCCTGAGCCCGACGAAGTCCTATACGCCTACCTGGCGGTGGCACCCCACGCAGTAAGCTTAGTGCTGATACGGGAGGACAATGGCGTTCAAAAGCCAGTTTACTACGTCAGCAAGTCGCTGCATGAAGCAGAGATCAGATACCTACCCCTGGAGAAAGCCATACTGGCAGTGGTCCACGCCACGAGAAAGCTCCCCCATTACTTCCAAGCTCACACGGTGGTTGTCCTAACCCAATTGCCCTTGAAGGCTGTACTCCGGGCCGCTGATTACACGGGTCGAGTCGCGAAGTGGAACACAATTCTGGGGGCCTTTGACGTCAAGTACATGCCCCGGACTTCCATAAAAGGCCAGGTATTAGCGGATTTGACGGCTGAGTTCGCTGAACCAGACGTAGAAGTGGCAGCCGAGGATAAGAGCCGTGATGAGAAATCGGTTGGGGCAATCTCCATCCCAAGGTCACTATGTTGGAAAGTATACGTGGACGGCACGGCAAACCAAAGGGGGTCCGGAGTGGGGCTGGTCCTTGTATCCCCTGAAGACCATGTCATTGAGAAGTCCCTGAGGCTCGGATTCGCGGCCACAAACAACGAGGCCGAGTATGAGGCATTACTACAAAGGATGATCATGGTGCAAAAGATGGGAGGAAAGTCGATAGAGATGTTCTCAGACTCCAGATTGGTGGTAGGGCAGGTGAAGGGGGAGATGGAAGCCAGGGATTCGAGAATGCAGGAATACCTTAGCCAAGTCAAGCACTTGCAGTCAAAGTTTCGCCCCTTCAGCTTGTCCCATATTCCTAGGAGTGGGAACAGTCATGCCGATTCACTTGCCACGCTCGCAACCTCTTCGGCAGAGGCTCTGCCTCGGATCATACTTGTAGAGCACCTGGAGAGGGCAAGTGAAGCGCCAAAGGGAATAATCCCCGTCCACCAAATTGTGATGGGTCCCAGCTGGATGGACCCCATAGTGAGATTCCTCAAAGATGATGTCCTGCCTGAGGAGAGGTCAGAGGCAGAAAAGATACGAAGGAAAGCTCCTCGGTTCTGGTTGTCCGAGGATCACAAGCTATACAGGCGGTCCTATTCTGGGCCATACCTTCTATGTGTCCACCCCGAAACGGCAGAATCTTTGCTCGAAGAGCTGCACGAAGGAATTTGTGGGAGCCATACGGGGGGGAGATCCCTGGCTCACCGAGCCGTCACTCAAGGATACTGGTGGCCGAGAATGCAGCAAGAGGCCCAGGAGTATGTCAAGAAGTGTGACCAATGCCAAAGGTTCGCCCCAAACATCCATCAGCCAGGGGGGGTCCTCAATCCATTATCCAGTCCATGGCCGTTCGCCCAATGGGGCTTGGACATTGTGGGACCTTTCCCCAAGGCACCAGGGAACAAGAGGTTTCTGTGGGTGGCCACGGACTACTTCACCAAGTGGGTCGAGGCCGAGCCACTAGCCAACATCAGGGACGTAGACGTGAAGAAATTCCTTTGGAGGAACATAGTTACACGGTTCGGGGTCCCTCGTACCCTCATCTCAGATAATGGGCTCCAGTTCGATAGCAAAGCCTTCAGGAGGTACTGTTGTGAGCTTGGGATCACAAACAGGTACTCAACGCCGGCCTATCCTCAGGGGAACGGACAGGTCGAGGCTGTCAATAAGGTCATCGTCAACGGGCTTAAGAAGAGGCTGGATGATGCCAAGGGGAGATGGGTAGAAGAGTTGCCCCACGTCCTCTGGACGTACCGGACTACGCCCCGGCGCTCAACGGGAGAAAAACCTTTTGCCATGACTTATGGTGTGGAGGCAGTAATCCCCTTGGAAACCAACTTCCCAACGCTAAGGACGAGCTCCTTCGCCCCAGACAGCAATGATGAACTGCTGGGGCGGAGCCTGGACATGGTAGATGAACGAAGAGAACAAGCAATGATCTAGCTGGCCCACTACCAGCAAAAGCTCAAGCAGGGATATGACACCAATGTAAAGCTCAGACCACTAGCACCGGGAGACCTGGTGCTGAGAAAAGTCGTAGGAGCTGCCAAGAACCCTTCTTGGGGAAAGCTCGGACCCAATTGGGAGGGCCCCTACCGAATCACCTCAGTGGCAGGGATAGGAGTATACTATTTAGAAGATTTAGATGATAAACCTGTACCTCATCCATGGAATGTAAATAACCTGAAAAGGTATTACTATTAATAAAGAAGTCCTTTTTGATTCAGATGTTCTGCCTGTCATTATCACACGTCTCGCGTCCCAACGCCACTTATATCTGGGTGCTAGACAGAACCTAGGCCTTGCATGGTCCAAGGACTCAAGCCTATGGGGAAACTAGTTACTTACAGCCAATTGAAGGCAGCAACTATACCTGGGTCTTGCATGGTCCTCGGACCCAAGCCTATGGGGAGCTAGCCACTTATATTGAAGGCAGCAACTGTACCTGGGTCTTGCGCGTCCTCGGACCCAAGGTCTAAGGACTCAAACCTATGGGGAGCTAACCACTTATATCAGGGTGCTAGACAGAACCTAGGTCTTGCATGGTCCAAGGACTCAAACCTATGGGGAAACTAGTTACTTACAGCCAAACTCAAGTATCAAGCACTATTTGCCTCAAGAAGCTAAGTATCAAGCACTATTTACCTCAAGAAGCTAAGTATCAAGTAGGACCAAGGCTCTGCATGGTCCTCGGACTCAGGCCTGAGGAGAAGATAACTACATTGAAGAAACACTAAGTGTCTACCCGAAGAAATTCTATCTGGTCCTTAGGAAATGAAAAGTGCATCAGGGCATACCTGCCCTTTCATTATAATAACTGATGCCACGATTGGCCGAGATGCAATTGAAACTAAAACCACGCAAGTAAAGAAAAAGCAGATAATGTGCAAGTAAATAGCCACAACAAACAGGAAAGGAAATAAAGTTCTCATTTCATTAAATTCAAGGGGATTACACCAGTGGAGTTACACTACAAGTAAAAAAAAAAAAAAAAAAAAAAGGAAGAAAAAGGTGCAAAAATGAAGTCCAGCATGCAGAAGCGCCAAGGAGCCTAGTTGCCCGCTTCGGTGGGTGGCTGGCCCGCAGCTGCCTCAGGGTCCTCTGAGCCCTGACCAAGGGGGATGGCCTGCAGTGGCACAACAGGAATAGCTGCCCCCTCGGCAGAAGAAACCTGGGCGTCGAGGGAAGGTTTTGCAGCCTGTTGAGGCGTATCCTCATTGGAGCCATCACTCAGTTCAACCGCCAAGGAGGGAGTACTCCCTTGGACTGGCTCGTCAGTGACCCCAGCATCCGAGGCCCCCTCGCTTGGGGTGGCAGCAGTTTCCGCAGCAGCCTCCTCGGCCTCAGAGCCATCTCGGGCAGCCTCGCGGATAACAGGAGGGTAGTACACATTCTCCTTCTTCCACAAGTCAGAAGAGGCCTCCACCCCAGCCTATCTGAGGGCCTCACTCCAAGTCTCGGAGCAATAGTGCCTACATACCCCAGGGACTTGGGATTTGTAGGCAGCTGCCGTCTCAGTTGCCCCGGCAGTATAGGCTGCCTCCTCAGCTTCCTGCTTGGTGGCCCAGGCCTCCTCCCTGCCCTGCTCGGCCTCAAACTTGGCCCTTTTGGCCCATTCAGCCACCCTCTTGGCCTCCTCAGCATCGGCCACTTTCTTCATCAAGCCAGCTATCTGCTCCTCGGCAAGCTTCAGCAGCTTCTCTGTCTCACCCAGACGCTTTGTCTGAGTTTCAGCCTGCCTTTGGGCGCTCTCAAGGCCTGACATTGCACTGGCCCTAGCCTGATTCATTTGCTTCAGCTCCTCCCTCGCCTTGGCAAGGTCCTCCTCGGAGGTCTTGAGGGTCCGAGTGGCCACCAGGCGCCTCTCGCGCTCTTCGTCCATGGCCTTACCATGTTCACTGGCCGCCTCTTCCAGCCTGAAAGTGGCCTGTACAGCCTGCCAAACGAAACAGACAAGTCATGATTAGCCAAGCTCGAAAAAGAGAGGAAAGCAGAAAAGACTGAAGCAAGAAAAAGCACAAGTGTTAAGGGTCCTACCATCCCCAAGTACCGCTTGAGGCAGAGGAAGACGTCCCTACTCCTCATGGTCCCCAGCTCCGCCATGTCCGCGGGGAGGAGCAGACATCTCTCCACAGCGTCGGCCACATACGCACCTTCGCCATCCTTAAAGTCCCTGAGGGAGGAGTCATCCCTCAGAGGTGCCCCACGGAGCATTGGGGCGGGGAGCCAGGCCTAGACCTCGGGCAGGGGAGCGACCTGTTTTTCCTGCGTTGAGGAGCCTATCCTCAATTGCTTCGATGGTCGACGAGTGCCATCGCCCTCCCGCGTGGGCCCAGTATTGTCCTCAAGGGTCCTCTTGCCCTTGTCCTTCTTCTGCTTGGGGTCAGCAGGCTCGCGCCTAGACGGTGGGCTCGGCTGAGGCGGAGGAGGAGGAAGCTTGGGCTGTGTTGAGGCCGACCTGGTCTGAGTAGGACGAACCTTTGGAGGAGGAGGAGGAGGCTTCGGTTTCGACTTCCCCGGCTGACCTTCGATTAGGTCGAGTAGGGAGGGTTGGGCCTTCTTTTTGTAGCCCATCTCGAGCTGAGAAGATTTGTCTGACGCTAAAAAGTCTGCCTCGGATAGACGAGGATCACCCAAGTCTCCAGAAAGGTCCTCGGACTGGTGGAATTGCTCGAAAACACTGAAATCGTCCTCGGCAGGACCACAATCTGCAGCGTCCCCTTCCCTCTCTAAGCCCTCTTCCGCGGCCTCTGGGAATGTATGGGAAGACGAGGGGACTGCTACTGTGACGCCTTCTGAAGTGGAGGTGTCCTCGGGAAACTCGAAACCGTCCTCGGTCACTTTTATTTTCTGCAGCCGAGGATCCTTAGCTCTGATCACGTACTTTGGGGCCGCAAATGACTTCTGGAGCGGAGTGTACCCCAAAATCTTGTGCGCAGCTCTGACTTGGTGGTCTGCTTCGTTCTCAAATTCCGCAGACCTGAGCACCTTCTGCAAGTCTTCCCTGTTGACCAAGTTGAAATGGCGCGCAAAAGAGTGCGAATCTGCAAAGGGAAAACACATCCATGGTTAGAAGCCAAACAATACAAGAAGAAACAATGCAGAAAAGAAGTCAGAATCCTTGAATCCCCTCCTATTCCCACTGTCCCACCTGGCGTTCCCTCTGTCGTCGGGCAATGGAGGCCATCGTGCCACGCTCCAGACACGATGAGGAAATCCTCATTCATCCCCTTGTTGGACTCGGGGAGGCACTGGATGAGCCGGACCCTGTCGTCCCTCGTCCTCATGTAGTAGGACTTGTTCTTCAAATGTTGAAGATTGTGGCAGTAGTTGACATCATGATAGGTCAGCCTCAGACCCATCTTTTCGTTAAGGGCATCCACACTGCCCAGAATTCTGAACATGTTGGAGGCGCATTGGGTGGGGGTCAACCGAAAGTAGGTGAGGTAACCCCTCATCACCGGCCCCATGAGGATCCTCATCCCCCCTTCAACGAAAGCGATGACAGGAATCACCACCTCGCCCTCCTGCTTCAGGAGGTGCCACTCCCCCTCCTCACAATACCTCAAGCCAACGTTGGCCGGTATCTTGTAATCGGCGATGAATTTCTCCATCGCCTCCTCAGCGCCAACATACTTCTTAAGTCTACCCATCCCAAATGACGCCTAAGCAAACTAAAGGAGGAACGAATGAAAGAGAAGGACGAGTAGAGAGGAAAAGAAGCTCAAAGAGGGATAGAGAGACTTACAGAAATGAGGAGAAGCTCCTCGGACTGACTTTTTGTGCTGGAGATGGAGATGGAAGTTTGGCTGGACTCACAATAGAGGCGCAGGAGCTCTTGATCGTAAATGAAAAAAGGAAGAGGCGGTTCCAATGGGTATTTATACCCTGGGTAGAAGAGCCGCGCGAGTTTTCCCACCCATAAAGGCCAGACGCATCCCCACCGTTGGATTGTCATCTGCCTGTTGAACGTGGGGAGCATAAAGCCGCCCGAATTTAATGCAGGACACGTTACGCGCATCGAAGCGCCAGTAACGCACCTTGGGCAGTTGAAAAAGGCTCCAACGCTGACGAGGGACAAGACTTGATTAGACACGAAGTAGGTCCGAGGATATCAAAATCCTCCTTTCCGCCCGAGGATGCGGACAACAAGATTTTGACGGGCTATTGTGGGGCCAGAATAAGTCAGCAACCCCGGCCCATTCCAAGCCAGGCCCAGAAGCCCACGCCGAGGACGCCTTCAAGGTCCGAGGACGAAAGTTTAAAGCCCAGGGCCCAAGGAGCATTGCCGAGGATGGTTACATCCTCGGGTGACCAAGGTCAGAAGGTGGGCAAAAAGCATACCTTTAAGGGGAATCTCCCCAAGCATCCAAGGAGCAAATAGCAAGAACCAATCACCGGACATTGAAGTATGGTGGAGGAGCGAGTCCCAGGTGAACTGTCACCTCCACATTAAATGCCCTCAACTAACGCTCTGGCCACATTAATGAGGATAGGACCTCTGAACAGAGCCATCTGGGGCGCTGCAACCCACTGAAGGTATGGGAATGCGGCTGATGGGACAGGCTCTCAAGTGGAAACCGGGCTGATCGACAAATGTAAGGCTGGGATCAACTGAAGGAGAAGTATATAATGTAAAAAGTCCCCTTTGTGAGGGGGACGGACGGAAAACTAGAGAAAGAGAAATACTGTAGCATTGTGTTGTCTCTCTACCATTGTAACCTTACTTGAAAGAAATAAGAACAACTTCGACCTCTGTAAACCTGTCCGAGGAGCTTTATTGTGTATTCCAACCCATATTTAGGATACCAGCATTCACGTACAACCATGCATGGCCGTTGCACTCTTTACTAAGGCCTAGCTCTAGAGCCCATACTCTATAAATTTATTGGAGGGTAAGCTGGGCTTGGGTCCACTCTCTCACTCCGTAGAGAGCGCTCGAATCCGGTCCCTACATATATCTTCTAATGTTCTGAATTTGGATCATTTGTGGTTTTGAAGACTTCATCAATTCCATTGTAATTTTGTATTTGCTTTGAAAGAAAATTTTGTAATTTATATTGAAAATAAAACTTTTAAAAATTTTATTAGGAAGATGCATGATAATAGATGATTTTTATTACATAAAATCTAGCATAATTTTGGTAAAAGATAACAGCTTCTTTCTCGATATGTTTGTACATGTCTAAAACAAACTAGACAATAATTGGAGTTTAAAAGTAATAAGTTCTCTTCAAAAAAATGATTTAGAAAATATACAATTACATCAACATTCATAATTTTATATATATTTATAAATTATGACTTACTCTAAAATTAAAGAGATTTGTCTTGATTAATTTATCATTAGCGTAACGTGGTTTCCAAACAAAATTTTTTGACTCTATTCCTACTTTTATATATATGTGTGTGCGTGTGTGAAGAAGTTGGGATCAAATCTTAGATATGCATCCACAACAGGAGTGAATTTGCATCAAGCCAAGGGGTCATCGACTTCTACATGTACATTGTGGTTCTCACACATGACACAACTACAATGAGTCACAAGGAACTTTTTTTTTTCATAGATGTCTTCATGTTCCCCTTTTTTTTTCATGGGGAATTTTGAGAATATTGTATTCTTAATGGATTCGTCCAAAACATTGTATGAATTCTTGATGAGAAAAAAATTACTAAAATTAAATTAAAGTTGGGTTAAGTGAATACATGGATAGAGATTCTATTTTTTTTTTTTTTTTTCCTTTTAAGATCAACTATTTTAACCAATCACTCCCTATATTCCAACAATTTTCCAGTTCTGCTGTTGTTTTCTTATCATTTGAGTGGTGGTGTTATCGTTCCTCACCAAGCAAGTCAATGACTGTGTTTGGCTAACCTATTTGCTTAATATTGGGATAAAAAGTGAATATTAAATAAATTAATTTTAAGAAAATAAACAAAATTATTTTCTTAATAAAGTCCTTTTTTATTTCATATTTAAGCAAATAAGCTAACAGTAAATAAGCACGGTCAAACATGCCCTCAGAATTAAATTTTAAAATTATTTTGAAATGACCTTTTATAATTCAATTTTAATAATAAATTGTATTTTTCTATGGGATAATATTAATAAAAATACATCTTTTGTCGTGTATTTCGTTCTATCAACTATAACTTTTCACACATATATATTGTTTATTCTAAAACGACCAAAGTTTAGAGAGGAAAAAAATTAAATATATGACATAATATAATTAGTGGAGTATAAAATGAAACACTTGAAGTGAAATAGAGAATTTTTGTTCAGTGATATTTGTAACCTCAAGTTAAGTTGAGAGTGAACTAAATTGGACAAACCAATTATTAATACTTCTTTCCAATTCTAGTAAGTTTGGGTACCCAAGCATAATGTACATGAAGTTTCTAAAAACTTGTTCATGTGAACAGAGTAATTTAATTCTTGAATTGACTTGTCAAGACTCAAGAGTCTTAGATTAATTCATTCTTTCTTTGTTAATTTTTAATTTATGAAACGTATTTTTAAGCCTTTACTATCAATTTTTCAACCATAACAAGATTGGAAACTTTTTGAAGTATGTTATTTCTCTCTCCGCTAAGTAACAAGATTTGGTAAAGTATAAAATTATGCTTCTAAAATCTTTATTAACATCTTTAACCAACTCCTATGTGCATGTGTGGGGGAATGCTCCTGTGCAGTACTGTGCATCCCATGCATGGGTTGCTTATATAAGCAATTTATATATATATATATATATATATATATATAGATACAATAAATTTTCAACTTAGGATACAACTCCATAATAATTATTTTTTATTATCATACTAAGTCACCAATTAGTTTAGGTTGTAGGCGGAGTTAGCTGACTTATGATGAAACTCCATAATAACTAAAGCTCATTATATAAGCTATACTTGGTTCCTTTTTATGAGTTCTCCTTCTACACCCCGAAATTGGGAAATTACGTTAAAAGCCTAAAATTTATACCATATTTCATAATAAATTCTATTTTTATTAGTTTTGTCAATTAAAATTCCAAAATGTTGAAATTGTTTCAAGAAAAAGCATTAATTTGTCCATCTCCATTATTCTATGGTAACAAAGTACAAATAAAAGAGAGGTGAACAAGTTTTAAGTAAAACACAGTTTTCTCAATGATTTCTTTTTGCTACATTATTGTTAGAGCTGGGAGAGAGGCTTCAAGTTCAAACGAGTAAATATTAAGAGCTTTATTTAATTTTCCTAAACAAAGCATGTGTCATCATGTAGACTTCATAGATTATTATATATGAAAAAAAGGTAGATAGACAGCTAGCCCAAGCACACTTTCAAGTATTATATGTTGTATTAGTTGAGATGTGAACTAACATGAAGGTTTATCCAGTGGGATTCCTTCCATACTTAGTATAGCCAAAATTAAGATAGCTAAAACAAAGTCAGCTCTTAATATGTCATGACAAAAGAGTAGTTACACTAATATCATCATATCAACATTCCCCATGCGTTTTTTGTTTAATCTAAATCCAATTTTAACTTAGAATTGGAAGATGCAATTAATTATCAAATACCAACTTGTTCAATTATTTATTAATTTGCTCTCTATATAAGGTGACTGAGATTTCTTCCTTTATTCTCTTCTTGTAACAACAATGGCAACTGATGATCTTCGCACAGATTCTTCCAACTACCGGGTTGAGCTTCTATCGCCAGAAGCAGCAGGCATGGTTCCGGCTGCACCAAGGGAGCCAACATGGCAACTCAACATGGATCAGTTTCGGTTGGCAGAGAGACACATGAATTCTAACTTTGGTTGTGGATCTTTTTGGCAGCCATTAAGTATGCATGCTATTCTTCTCCTGTTTACATAATCTTATTGTGCTTAATTAAGCTTTAATTACAATAACTTATTTTGTTTTTCTATATTTTGTTAGTGAGGCAAAAAAAAATTGCGGCTTACTACAAGAGGCAGGAAAAAATTCTCAAAGGATTTGATGAAATCGACAAATTTACCGAGCAAGGGTTTTTGCCTGAAAGTATGACACAGGTTTGTCGTTTAATTTATCAAATATACTTAAATCGAGTCACATTCTCACAAGCAATAACCAATTTCAATGACTTGTAACCATATTTTGTTTTGGTTATTGAGAAATGAAGCTAATGAAATGTGCTCCTTTTGAGATGGGGTCGAGATCAACACTTATAATTGTTATTGATTCATCTTATTCATTTACTTAGGGAAAAAGTGACATATCAAATCTAGTAACTATTTGGGGTTGGATTGGTTGTCTCATGAGCTCTCAAAATGTGTATATCTTTACCTAACTCTCTTTGTCTCTCACCACATAAACCTTTTTTGGTTTTCAGGATGAAGAAAAGCAACTTGCTAGGGGTGAGAGTCTGGCAATATATGCATCTAACATAGCTAACGTTGTGATTTTCATTGCAAAAGTGTTTGCTTGTGTTGAGAGTAAATCACTGGCAGTGATAGCTTCCACCTTAGACTCCCTTTTGGATCTTTTATCTGGTTTTATCCTATGGTTTACTTCTCATGCTATGAAAAAACCAAATCACCATTGGTATCCTGTTGGGAAGAACCGAATGCAACCTGTAGTAAGCCTTCCTAACTAGAAAAACATTAAATTGAAGTTCTTAGAAGATTACAAATGATTTCTTAATTGCACTGTTAATTAATGAAGCCATATGATACCGTTGACTTAATTTACAATCATGTGCTATCTCATTTTCTTTTTAATACACTTTAAACCCTTAAAATTTATGGTTGTTATTATTTTGCTCTCTTAAGTTTGAGATTTTTCATTTTAGTCAGCCGAATTTTCATTTTTTTTTTTCAAAATGATTATTTTGTCCATTTTTTGACAGATTTGGGTGCTAAGTACCATCTCAGCTTAGTTACAAGTTTATTGACAGACAAAATGACCATTTTGAAGATAGAATCAAACCTTTTTTTTTTTTTTTTTTTTGAGAAGAGGCAGAATCAAACTTTGTGGACTAAAATGAAAAATCTCAAATTTAAAGAATCAAAATGAAAATTATTCCAAACTTTAAGGGTCAAAAGTATAATTTAGCCTAAATAAAAAAACTGTTAAAACTATTATCAATTTTATTACAAAAACTTTACTAACAAACATATTAATGAACAACATCGGTGTCAATAAATAATATATTAAATAAAATTTTAATAACTTTTTGTTGTTTTGTATTTAAAATTTGTCATATGAGTTTATAAGTTTTATGTATAAAAAATTGTAGTATTAATATTACTCTTTTTCCTAAAAATGAGATATCATGTCTTGTGCCAAAGAAAAAAAAAAGGAAAATTTAGTGGGTTTTGTGCTAAGTAATGTATTAAATATTATGATGTTATCAAAATCTGGAACACCTTCATCATTTTCCTCTTTCTTTTGTCATCGTAAAATGGTGTTGTAATTATGGTCAATAACATAGAAATAAGAATTCCACTTTCTTATTTAGCTCCAATGGGCAATTTTGCAGGGCATTGTTGTTTTTGCATCAGTAATGGCGACACTTGGATTACAAATATTGTTCGAATCAGGTCGACAACTCCTTGCAAAAGTGAGTTTCAACAAATTCAATTCGCAATTCATTCAATGGTTTTGGGCAGCACCAGTCTCACTCTATGATGCTTTTACGTTCAAATTTTAAAACCTGAAAAAATCTCACTCATGTTTTTAGAGATTCTACTATATAGTGACAAATAAGTGGTATTGACACCCTCTATAGTGTTTGATGTTTAGGATTCTAATCTCACCTGCACTTATGTTTTCTGCTTGTACGTAACCCATTCCTATTTCCTGAAGTCACCATTAAATTTATATATGCAGACTCAGCCTGAAAGGGACCCCATGAAAGAAAGATGGATGATAGGAATTATGATCTCAGTCACAGTAGTAAAATTTATGCTCATGGTATACTGTCGCAGATTCGAAAATGAAATTGTGAGGGCATATGCTCAAGACCATTTCTTCGATGTGGTCACCAATGCAATCGGTCTAGTAACAGCAGTTTTGGCTATCAAATTCTACTGGTGGCTCGATCCAACCGGTGCCATCATTGTAAGTCTATGATGTCTATCATTAAATTTGTTATAATTGTAAGAGATTTTACTAGTCGAGTTAATTCAAACTAGTGTCACAATTAATCACTGATCCATTATTATAAATGACCCACAATGCAGATAGCTTTGTACACAATCGGTAATTGGTCAAGGACTGTGATGGAGAATGTATGGTCACTAATTGGGAGGACAGCCCCGCAAGAGTATTTAGCAAAGCTAACATATCTCATTTGGAACCATGACAAGGAGATTAAGCACATTGACACAGTTAGAGCATACACATTTGGGTGTAACTACTTTGTTGAGGCTGACATAGTTTTACCAGAGGAGATGCCCCTTGGTCAAGCACATAATATTGGGGAGAGCCTTCAAGAGAAGATTGAACAACTCCCCCAAGTTGAACGAGCATTTGTTCATGTAGAATATGAAACAACTCACAAGCCAGAACATAAGCCAAAGGCTTCATAACAACCAAGAAAAGCAATACAAGGAGGATAAATAATTGTTTGCATGTGTGCATATTAAAGAGGGATGGATATTCATCGTGTAAGGAGTCCAACCAAACTTTCATGGCCTCTTCGGGTTGGTTTTTTCCTTTACCAGTGAGTAATCTGTCTATAAAAAGTTTTAAGATGCCTCTATTTACTATTTAGTCTACTGACACTTCACTTTTAAAGGTTGAAAATTTTGGATTTGGATTTATTGTAAGCTATAAGCTCATGCATATGCATTAATACATCTAAAAAAAAAAATCAAAATAAGATGTTTCTATTTACTATTTAGTCTACTGGCACTTCACTTTTTAAAATTAGAAAACTTAGGTTCAGATTTATTGTGAAATTGAAATTAAAAAAAAAAAACTTATTTGCTTATATTTCGTTTTTGGGCATCTAAATTAAGAATCCCAAATAGGGGAAACCCCTTAAATAGTAGTATAGATGAATTCCATTTTAAGGGGGCAAAAAAAAAGATAATTATTTTGTATATGTTTTAGGCGAAAAGCACATTTTCGTCCCTACATTTTCACGCGATTTCTATTTTGGTCCCTAAATTTTTTTTTTTACCGCTTTTAGTCCCTATCCTGGAAAACGCGTCTCATTTTTGTCCCTGCCGTTACATTAGAAACGGAAATTGCACAGGTGGCAAACGGAAGATGACGTGGCCATTAAAATAATAATAAAAAATATTATTTAACATTAAAAAATGCCACGTCAGCACCTAAATTAAAAAAAAATTAATTTATTAATTTTAACTAAAGAAAAAAAAATTAAAAACTAAAAAAAAATTAAAAACAGAAAATGAGAAAACAACAAACCAAATTTACATACTTTTCTTTTCGTTAATTTTTTGGAAGAACATGTTCATGTTCTTTGTGATCTTTCCCAGAACATGATTTTACATGTTCTTTGGAAGAACTTGTTTTATTTTCTTTTCTTTGTCTTTCTTGTATTTTCTTTACAACCAAACACACTAAAATTCAAAACACAAACTCAAATTTAAGAACACAAACCCAGAAATTAAAAAAAAAAAAAACCCAACCAAACCCTTCACTCTATCCATCACTCTCTCTCTCTCACACACACACACACACACACACAGAGCTTCTGAAAATGGCTTCCAGTTCCTTTGTCTTTCTCACTGCCACATTTCTTATCCTGTGCACCCTCACCAAAGCCACGAAACCAGGCCTCGTTCTAACCCTCGTTAACAACTGCCCCTTCACCGTCTGGCCAGCCATCCAGCCCGACTCCGGCAACCCCGTCCTCGAGCGCGGCGGCTTCGCTCTCAACACTCGCACCCATCGCTCCTTCCCCGCCCCGACTCAACACTGGTCGGGTCGGATCTAGGCCCGTACCGGCTGCACCTACGCCAAAAACCGCTTCTCCTGCGCTACCGGCGACTGCGGCAACCGTCTCGAGTGCAACGGCTTGGGCGGCGCCACCCCAGCCACTTTAGCTCAGTTCAGTCTCCACAATGGCCACACTGACCTCTCCTTCTACGCTGTTAGCCTCGTTGACGGCTTTAACGTCCCCATGACTTTGACCCCACATCAGGGTAAAGGCCAGTGCCCTGTGGTTGGCTGCCGTGCCAATCTGCTCGCCACTTGTCCTGACAAATTCCAGCTCCGGTCACCGCCGGGTCACGGTCCAGTTGTTGCTTGTAAGAGTGGGTGTCAAGCGTTTGGTACCGATGAACTGTTTGCAGGTTATTTCTGCATTTTTTGAGTGTTTGATTTGCTAGGTTTTGGTGTTTTGATGATCGCTCCAACTTGTGTTTCCAAGTTGGAGCTGATTTTGTGTTTCTAATTTGGATTGGTGGGTTTCCAACTTGGAGATTGGTGTTGATTTTGTGAACAAAGAGGATGCAAATCTATTGATTTTGATTGGTGTGCGTTGGGTTCAAAATTATGGGTTCGATTTCTGGGTTAGGTTTTTAGTTTCAATTTCAGATTATTGATTTGTTGATGTGATTATTGTTTGATTTGAGTTTTGAATTTTAGTGTGTTTGGTTGTAAAGAAAATACAAGAAAGACAAAGAAAAGAAAATAAAACAAGTTCTTCCAAAGAACATGTAAAATCATGTTCTAGGAAAGATCACAAAGAACATGAACATGTTCTTCCAAAAAATTAACGAAAAGAAAAGTATGTAAATTTGGTTTGTTGTTTTCTCATTTTCTGTTTTTAATTTTTTTTTAGTTTTTAATTTTTTTTTCTTTAGTTAAAATTAATAAATTAATTTTTTTTAATTTAGGTGCTGACGTGGCATTTTTTAATGTTAAATAATATTTTTTATTATTATTTTAATGGCCACGTCATCTTCCGTTTGCCACCTGTGCAATTTCCATTTCTAATGTAACGGCAGGGACAAAAATGAGACGCGTTTTCCAGGATAGGGACTAAAAGCGGTAAAAAAAAAATTTAGGGACCAAAATAGAAATCGCGTAAAAATGTAGGGACGAAAATGTGCTTTTCGCCTATATTTTATAGTGTAATTATAGTGAACAGAAAATAAAATAAAGAACACCAAAATTCATGCTACTCAAAAGATAATTTTCGTTATGAAAATCATGGAGTGGGTGAGGGAGAAATTAATTAGCAAAAAGGAATGATGCATTAATATTGACCGGCTCTCTACTCTCTAGCAAGAAAGGGGTTTATTTATTAACACCGACTCTCAAAGAAGGAATTCAATCATTTATTATTGGCTTGAAGTCTTGTGACCTTAAATATAATGAAGTTATGCCTTCATTGCCCTTTTTTTTTTTGGCTAAGTGAAAAAAATGAATTGAAAATCAAGTTTTTCATGTGAAGAACATCAATTTGAAATTTGAAATTTTAGTTCCACAACCACAAGTCATGATTGCTTCTCTTTCTTTTAAATTGTAACTTTTCATCTTTTGTATCTCTTTGGGTCTACTTTGTGTATAAAAGTTCCAATCGTTCAATAACATTTTATTACAATAACAACCACCACCAAATCAGAAGTAAATTTTGGACTTACACAACCGTAATAGTTCTTGTTGACATGAGTATGATGGAGATTTTTTCCATAAGTAATGATATTTTATTGAGAAAAGAGACTTATATGCTCCTGGGCATAAGCATAAACTACTTAGCCCATCAAGAGCGAACGCCCATGGATTACCCGGCAATCAATTCTAGCAGGTGGGATCAAATGCACCTAGGTTTTACTGGCTAGAAGCAAGTACAAAGGACTCTTCTTGTAAAGGTTCCCTACATTACTCATCAGGGTGCAGCCTAGTGGTTGGAGGCAGGGATGAGCTGTAAACCCAAACATCCTAGGTTCAATCCCCATTAGGAGTTCTCTTGGATTACCTGATACACGGTATTGGCAAGTGGGGTTCAAAGAGCCCTGCCTTGGTAATGTTCCGCGTCATCAAAAAAAAAAGAAAAAAAAGGCTCCCTTCATTCCCCCCCCCCCCCCCCCCCAAAAAAAAAAAAGAGAAGCCTAAAAGAATTACAAAAAAATAAACTATGCACATAAGTTAAAACTGACAAGGGATGCTATTCGTATGATAAAAACTAAAACAACTTTGGCATTCCCTAGAGGCACCCATCTTCCATTTTTATACATACTCTAGTCACTCTTATTTCTTCTACATCAAACTACCACGAAATGAAAGTGTTCTAATGATCTTCCCTTATTCCTATGATCTATACCCAACTCAATTTATACTCTTTTTAGCTACATAGAACTAACACAACATAATTTGACCTAAAAGTCACACCTCAATTATAAGATTTGCAATATGGGAATCCACTCATTTACCTCAGTTTTCTCCATTGAAAAAAACCACAACACTAAAACCCTAATTCTCCACAAATTTCAAGCAATTATTCAAAATTAGAAAAAACCCAAAAAAAAAAAAAAAAGCACTGGAGATTTCTGAGACATAGGTCTGGATTTGAATAAAAAATTCACACATACATAACAGAGTAAAATAAAGAACAAAACTTTGCAAAATTAAAACCCTAGTTCTCCAAAATTGTGAATTAAATTACTCAATTTAAAAGAAGAAGAAGAAGAAAGAAAAAAAGTTACCATTTTTGAAGTGTGATGAGTGAAACCCTAACTGTGGGTATCGTGCGAGAGAGAAGGAGAGAGAGAGGACTTAAAGAGAGAAAATTAGGGTTTGTTTCTTTCGCTGTCACTCTCTTTCTCTCTCTAAAAAAAGAAAGAAAGAGAAATTGAAGAAATTTTCGATTCTCTCTTTGTTCTTCGGTGTGGTGGAGACGTCTCTTTGTTGAGTAGGATAGTGACAACAACATTGGTCTTTCTGGCACTTGTGTTTTCTTTAATTTACCATATTGCCCTTTACATTATCTCAAACTTAAGCTTTGTGGGAGCTTATCTTTGAGGAGAAAAAGGTAAATGTGCGAGAATCGGACACATGTTATTATTCTGGTGGGACCATATATTTAAGGATGATCGTGGGTGGGGGCATGGACAATGGATGCCATTATCAGAACCGAACCTGTGATGATAGTAACACATAAAAAGTCACAACTTTTCTTATGTGATATGATAGACTATAATTAATTATTTATAATTTTCGTATGAATTATCACATTTTCTATGCTCCTCACAATCTATCATGTAAATAGTTGTGATTTTTTATGTGATCCTAAAATTTTTTATATAAAAATGTTTTCTAATTTTGGATCTATGGTGTGGGTTCTAATTCAGCTTGTAAGATTTTTTATTGTTGGATAAGAGAATTGGAGTTTTAACCTGCTTACACTAAAAATCATCTAATAATAAGGAATAATTATTATGTAGTGAATGTCGTCAATAAGAGAAAAGGAAAAAAAAAAAGTTCATACCATTCACATGTTTCTTCTATCCAAAATGGTATTTCAACCCAAATTTACCTTATCAAATGTTATTTAATTTTAGGCAACATATTTTGGTCATGTAAATATGGGATTATTGAATATAAGGAGAAGGGGAGGGATGGGATGAAGAAGGCATAGATCACTTAAAGCATAAAGTTGAAAAAACCCTAGAGATATGTATACTTGTATCACATCTTAATTCGAATTGAAAACCAATAAAGCAACAAGAATAATCTGCCTTTTTTTTTTTCCTTTCTAGTAATGGAATTTGTTTGTTAAAATGAAAAGAAGAAAAAGGGTATGGGCCTTAGCTTATCCTTACTTTCGGCAAGAAGAATCAAGGTTAGAGATGGGTATAAACCTGGTAACCCAACCAGGGCCACCACAATAAAAAGTCTAGATTTGTAAACTACGTAGTTATTTTCAATCAAACAAAAAGCATACTTGGCTAGTTGGTTTAATGGACTCGAAAGATGTGTCAAAAGTTTCAATTTTTATCCATCACATTGTTATTCTATGAGGTTTTCAAGGTACCTCATGAACAAAAAGCGGAATAATTTGATCAAAGTTTAGGACACCACTTCCTTGTATAAAAATAAATATAAAAATAAAAAACTAAAATTTCTATTGTATTTTAAAGAAGAAGGCATTTAGGATGTAATTATAAATTATTGGAGGGGATGCTAACTGCTAAGTCAAGTTTAGAACCTCTAACTAGTTTCAAAAGCTATCCAAGTGTGTATATTAGAACCTTTATATTCTCTCTGTGTGTTTGTTTCTCAAAAGCTATCCAAGTTGGAAGATTTTGCTGAAGGTTGAAGACGGGTGAAAAGAGATGCCAATGTATGGCCCATGAATTACGTGACGCCTTGAGATGCAATTATGAGGGCTGTATCCAGCCTTATGTCGCCCCATGGGGGTGTTAAAAGAATCTGATGGCTAATGATTTGTACAGTAAATGAGTAAATTTACATTTACTAATCCATATTGCCTTCTATTTGTTTTTTTTTTTCATTTAAAAAATATTCAAGTAAAAGTACCAAAACCTTACTATAATTTAGATATTGTGTACCTTGTAGGTCTAATGTAATGCATTAGGTACTAAATGTAACATGTAAGCCAAGAGTCTTATAGCACAACTAATTGGCATATCATTACATCATTTGAACAAATTAGTACCTTTCTAGGAGTGTTTGGGAGAGTACAGTGACGGGTGGGTTCGAGCTCTGAGGGCAAAATATTTAATATGTAAGTATTTATAACCATCTAAAAAAAATGGACACCTCCTGATGTTTCAAACAAAAACATCCAAAGTTCAAATTAGGAATGACAATGGGGCAGGATGAGGCCAGATCATGGGTGCCCCATCTTAGGTGCCTAAACAAATTTTGGGCCAAGATAGGGTATGGTCACTTTATGGCCCAAAATGCCTTTTTTATGTGAAGATGTATTATGTATGTGTAAATAAATTATTGTAAAAAGTTGAACTTAATTGAAGTTATAATATTTTGAGCCACTAAATACTATTCTTTTTTTCTTTTTTTTTTTTTTTAAAGATGGGCAAGTATAGTGGGGGGTTAAGAGGTGGAGTTCGAATCACAAACTTATGATAGCACAAGAGATTTGGGATTCAATCCCCGCCTACACAAAAAACTGATTGGTGTTTGGGTCTGATGATAAAGAGCTACTATCAAAAGCGAATACCATAGGTTGAAACTCTCTTAACCAAAAAAAAAAAAAAAAACTTAGGATAGCTCAAAGAATACCATGACCGTTAGGCTATCAATTGAACCCAACTTAATACTATCATGACCACTTAAATCAGTGTGTGGTAATCAAAGATTACTTTCATGATACTTTTCTAATTTCAAAGAGGAGCCCCCCTCACCTCACCTTCCCCATGGCATTAAAAGATAAAACAATTCAAATTTGACTCTGGTGTTTTTGTGACTTTGTCTATCAATTTTCAATTTCGCAATTATTCAAGTTTTGTTAAAAATCCTCTCTCAAAGTCGGTCAACTTAGATTTTGCTTGACATGTGTCTATAGCAAATACTATTTAAGTGTGGATCTCTTGATTCAGACCTAATTGTTTGCAACAAATGTCCCAAACTATGGAAAGCCCAAAAATAAAAAGGATTGGCCCAAACTATGTCAATAAATTATTTTCGTTTTGCAAGAACCAAGCTTTAGTTTTTTTATCTAGACAACGAACCTTCTTTAACCAAATGAAAGGCCCAATTGGGCCCTAAACTTATTAGAGAACTCATAGATGGTTATTTATTTAGTCAACTTATTTAGTTTGTGTAAGACTTTTCAAAATCTTTATTTCATTTTTTAGTGTAAAATTTGCTCTTATATCTTTTAATGTTTTGGATCACTTGTGGTTTTGAAGACTTCAACAGTTCCATTTTAATTTTTTATTCTCTTTGGAAGAAAATTTTGTAATTTATATTGAAAATAAAACCTTTAAGAATTTTATTAGGAAGATGCATGATAATAGATTATTTTTATTACAAAAAATCTAGCATTATTTTGGTAAAAGATAATAACTTCTTTCTCGATATTTTTGTACATGTATAAAACAAACTAGACAACCTTTGTGTACACAATAATTAGAGTTTAAAAGTAATAAGTTCTCTTAAAAAAAAAATGATTTAGTAAATATATAATTACCTCAACATTCACAAGGAACTTTTTATTTTTTCATAGATCTCTTCATGTTTCCCTTTTTTCATGGGGAATTTTGAGAATATTGTGTTCTTAATGGATTCGTCCAAAACATTATATATGAATTCTTGATGCGAAAAAAATTACTAAAATTAAATTAAAGTTGGGTTAAGTGTATACATGGATAGAGCTTCTAATGTTTTTTTTTTCTTTTAAGATCAACTATTTTAACCAATCACTCCCTATATTCCTACAGTTTTCCAGTTCTGCTGTTGTTTTCTTATCATTTGAGTGGTGGTGTTATCGTTACTCACTAAGCAAGTCAATGACTGTGTTTGGCTAACCTATTTGCTTAATATTGAGATAAAAAGTGATTTTTAAATAAATTAACTTTAAGCAAATAAACCGACTTATTTTCTTAAACTCCTTTTTTATTTTACATTTAAGCAGATAAGCTAACAGTAAATAAGTACCCCCAAACATGCACTCAGAATTAAAATTTAAAATTATATTGAAATGATCTTTTATCCTCTTTCATATGAATTCTATTTTAATGATAAATTGTATTTTTCTATGGGTTAATATTGATAAAAATATGTATTTC
The DNA here is from genome assembly GCA_019022515.1 of Quercus aquifolioides. Taxonomy (NCBI): domain Eukaryota; kingdom Viridiplantae; phylum Streptophyta; class Magnoliopsida; order Fagales; family Fagaceae; genus Quercus; species Quercus aquifolioides. The sequence goes on along the minus strand of CM032333.1, from coordinate 100,174,999 downwards.
ATTCTATGTTGTATCAACTACAACTTGTCACACATACATATTTTTTCTTTGTAAAACAACCAAAGTTTAGAGGGAAAAAAAATCAAATTTATGACATATTATAATTAGAGAAGTATAAAGTGATATTTGTAACCTCAAGTTATGAACTAAATTAGACAAACCAATTATTAATATTTCTTTCCAATTCTAGTAAGTTTGGGTACCGAAGCATAATGTACATGAAGTTTCCAAAAACTTGTTCTTGTGAACAGAGTAATTTAATTCTTGAATTGACTTGTCAAGACTAAAGAGTCTTGGATTAATTCATTCTTTTTTTGTTAATTTTTAATTTATGAAACGTATTTTTAAGCCCTTACCATCATTTTTTTCAACCATAACAAGAGTGGAAACTTTTTAAAGTATGTTATTCTTCTTTCTGCTAAGTAACAAGATTTGGTAAAGCATAAATTATGCTTCTAATATATTTATTAACATCTTTAACCAACTCCTATGTGCATGTGTGGCCATTTGGGCATGCTCCCGTGCAGTAGTGTGCATCCTATGCATGGGTTGCTTATATAATTAAGCAATTTTTTTAATATATATATATATATATATATAAATAGAATAGAATTTCAACTTATGATGCCACTCTATAATAATTGTTTTTTATTATCAAACTAAGTCACCAATTAGTTTATGTTGTAGGCGGGGTTTGAAACTTAAATCTCTTATTCGACAACAAGAGACTCTATTAGTTGAACACTTGAGCTAATTGAAACCCATTATATAAGCTATACTTGGTTCTTTTCATGAGTTCTACTTCTACACCCTGAAATTGGGAAATTATATTAAAGACCTAAAATTTATACCATATTTAATAATAAGTTCTATTTTTTTTAGTTTTGTCAATTAAAATTCCAAAATGTTGAAACTGTTTCAAGAAAAAGCATTAATTTGTCCATCACCATTATTCAATAGTAACAAAAAACAAATAAAAAAGAGGTGAACAAGGTTTAAGTAAAACACGAAGTTTTCTCAATGATTTCTTTTTGCTACATTATTGTTAGAGATGGGAGAGAGACTTCAAGTTCAAACGAGTAGATATTAAGAGTTTTATGTAATTTTCCTAAACAAAGCATGTGTCATCCTGTGGACTTCAAAGATTATTATATATGAAAAAGAGGTAGTTAGACAGCTAGCCCAAGCACATTTTCAAGTATTATATGTTGTATTAGTTGAGGTGTGAACTAAAATGAAGGTTCCGGGGGGATTCCTTCCATGCTTAATATAGCCAAAATTAGGACAGCTAAAACAAAGTCAGCTCTTAATATGTCATGACAAAAGAGTAGTTACACTAATATCATCATATCAACATTCCTAATGCGTTTTTTTGTTTAATCTATATCCAATTTTAACTTAGAATTGGAAGCTGCAATTAATTATCAAATACCAACTTGTTCAATTATTTATTAATTTGCTCTCTATATAAGGTGTGAGATTTCTTCCTTTCTTCTCTTCTTGTAACAACAATGGCAACTGATGATCTTCGAACAGATTCTTCCGACTATCGGGTTGAGCTTCTATCGCCGGAAGCAGCAGCCATGGTTCCGGCTGCACCAAGGGAGCCAACATGGCAACTCAACATGGATCAGTTTCGGTTGGCAGAGAGACACATGAATTCTAACTTTGGTTGTGGATCTTTTTGGCAGACATTAAGTATGCATGCTATTCTTCTCCTGTTTATATAATCTTATTGCGCTTAATTAAGCTTTAATTACAATAACTTATTTTGTTTTTCTATCTTTTGTTAGTGAGGCAAAAAAAAATTGCGGCATACTACAAGAGGCAGGAAAAAATTCTCAAAGGATTTGATGAAATCGACAAATTTACTGAACAAGGGTTTTTGCCTGAAAGTATGACACAGGTTTGTCGTTTAATTTATCAAATATACTTAAATCGAGTCATATACTCACGAGCAACAACAAATTTAAACGATTTATTGAGAAATGAAGCTAATAAAATGAAAATCAAAGTGATAGAGTGCTTCTTTTGAGATGGGGTTGAGAGCAACACTCATAATTGTTGTTGATTCAATCTTAATCATTTACCTAGGGAAAAAGTGACATATCAAATCTAGTAACTATTTGGGGTTGGATTGGTTGTCTCATGAGGTCTCAAAATGTGTCTATCTTTACCTAACTCTCTGTCTCTCACACATAATCCTTTTTTTGTTTTCAGGATGAAGAAAAGCAACTTGCTAGGGGTGAGAGTCTGGCAATATATGCATCTAACATAGCTAACGTTGTGATTTTCATTGCAAAAGTGTTTGCTTGTGTTGAGAGTAAATCACTGGCAGTGATAGCTTCCACCTTAGACTCCCTTTTGGATCTTTTATCTGGTTTTATCCTATGGTTTACTTCTCATGCTATGAAAAAACCAAATCACCATTGGTATCCTGTTGGGAAGAACCGAATGCAACCTGTGGTAAGCCTTCCTAACTAGAAAAACATTAAATTGAAGTTCTTAGAAGATTACAAATGATTTCTTAATTGCAGTACTATTAATTAATTAATGAAGCCATATGATACCGTTGACTTAATTTACAATCATGTGCTATCTCAATTACACTTTAATCCCTTAAAATAAATGGTTGTTATTATTTTGGTCTCTTAAGTTTGAGATTTTTCATTTTAGTCCGCCGAATTTTCAATTTTTTATCAAAATGGTTATTTTGTCCATTTTTGTGGCAGATTTGGGTGCTAATTACCGAAAATTCTCTCTCTCTCTCTCTCTCTCTCTCTCTCGTCAGCTTAGTTACAATTTTATTGTCATGGACAAAATGACCATTTTGAAGATAGAATCAAACCTTTTTTTTATTTTTTAAGAGAAGAGGCAGAATCAAACTTTGTGGGCTAAAATGAAAAATCTCAAATTTAAAGAACCAAAATGAAAATTATTCCAAACTTTAAGGGTCAAAAGTATAATTTAGCCTAAAAAAAAAAACTGTTAAAACTATTATCAATTTTATTACAAAAACTTTACTAACAAACATATTAATGAATAACATGGGTGTCAATAATAATATATTAAATAAAATTTTAATAACTTTTTGTTGTTTTGTATTTAAAATTTGACATATGAGTTTATAATTTTTATGTATAAAAAATTGTAGTATTAATATTTCTCTTTTTCCTAAAAATGAGATCTCATGTCTTGTGCCAAAGAAAAAAAAAAAAAAGGAGAATTTAGTGGGTTTTGAGCTAAGTACTGTATGAAATATTATGATGTTATCAAAATCTGGAACACCTTCATCATTTTCCTCTTTCTTTTGTCATCATAAAATGGTGTTGTAATTATGGTCAATAACATAGAAATAAGAATTCCACTTTCTTATTTAGCTCCAATGGGCAATTTTGCAGGGCATTGTTGTTTTTGCATCAGTAATGGCGACACTTGGATTACAAATATTGTTCGAATCAGGTCGACAACTCCTTGCAAAAGTGAGTTTCAATAAATTCAATTTGCAATTCTCTATGATGCTTTTACATTCAAATTTTAAAACCTGAAAAAATCTCACTTATGTTTTTAGAGATTCTACTATATAGTGATAAATAAGTGGTATTGACACCCTCTATAGTGTTTGATGTTTAGGATTCTAATCTCACCTCTCACTTATGTTTTCTGCTTGTATGTAACCCATTACTATTTCCTGAAGTCACCATTAAATTTATATATGCAGACTCAGCCTGAAAGGGACCCCATGAAAGAAAGATGGATGATAGGAATTATGATCTCAGTCACAGTAGTAAAATTTGTGCTCATGGTATACTGTCGCAGATTCGAAAATGAAATCGTGAGGGCATATGCTCAAGACCATTTCTTCGATGTGATCACCAATGCAATCGGTCTAGTAACAGCAGTTTTGGCTATCAAATTCTACTGGTGGCTCGATCCAACCGGTGCCATCATTGTATGTTTATGATGTCTATCGTTAAATTTGTTATAATTGTAAGAGATTTTACCAGTTGAGCTAATTCGAACTCGTGTCACAATTAATCACTGATCCATTATTATAAATGACCCACAATGCAGATAGCTTTGTACACAATCGGTAATTGGTCAAGGACTGTGATGGAGAATGTATGGTCACTAATTGGGAGGACAGCCCCGCAAGAGTATTTAGCAAAGCTAACATATCTCATTTGGAACCATGACAAGGAGATTAAGCACATTGACACAGTTAGAGCATACACATTTGGGTGTAACTACTTTGTTGAGGCTGACATAGTTTTACCAGAGGAGATGCCCCTTGGTCAAGCACATAATATTGGGGAGAGCCTTCAAGAGAAGATTGAACAACTCCCCCAAGTTGAACGAGCATTTGTTCATGTGGATTTTGAAACAACTCACAAGCCAGAACACAAGCCAAAGGCTTCATAACAACCAAGAAAAGCAATAGAAGGAGGATAAATATTTGTTTGCATGTGTGCATATCAAAGAGGGATGGATATTCATCATGTAAGGAGTCCAACCAAACTTTCATGGCCTCTTCGGGTTGGTTTTTTCCTTTACCAGTGAGTAATTGGTCTATAAAAAGTTTTAAGATGCCTCTATTTACTATTTAGTCTACTGACACTTCACTTTTTATGATTGAAAATTTTGGATTCGGATTTATTTTAAGCTATAAGCTCATGTGTAGCATTGATATATATAAAAAAAATAATCAAAATAATATGTTTCTATTTACTATTTAGTCTACTGACACTTCACTTTTTAAAATTAGAAAACTTAAGTTCAGATTTATTGTGAAATTAAAAAAAAAAACTTATTTGCTTATATTTTGTTTTTGGTTTTGGGTATCTAAATTAAGAATCCCGAATAGGAAAAACTCTTTAAATAGTAGTATAGATGAATGCCATTTTAAGGGGGCAAAAAAAAAGATAATTATTTTGTATATATTTTATAATGTAATTATAGTGAATAGAAAATAAAATAATGAACACCAAAATTCATGCTACTCAAAAGATAATTTTCATTATGAAAATCATGGAGTGGGTGAGGGAGAAATTAATTTGCAAAAAGGAATGATGTATTAATATTGACCGACTCTCTAGCAAGAAAGGGGTTAATTTATTAACACCAACTCTCAAAGAAGGAATTCAATAATTTATTATTGGCTTGTAGCCTTGTGACCTTAAATATAATGAAGTTTATGCCTTCATTGCCCTTTTTGTTTTTGTTTTTGTTTTGTTTTTTTTGTTTTTTTGTTTTTTTTTTGGCTAAGTGAAAAAAATGAATTCAAAATCAAGTTTTTCATGTGAAGAACATCAATTTGAAATTTGAAATTTTAGTTCCACAACCACAATTCATGATTTCTCCCAATAGTCACTTTGAAAGTTGAATTCCACCACTCAAGATTTCTCTATAGAGCTGTAGGAGTTTTCTATCTTATCTAAAAACTTGAACTTTTCAAAGGGATAGTGGATAATGCATCACGCATGATTTTTTAAATAAAATGGTAAAAAAAGAAAAAAAAATAGAGTTCAAAACAATTTTTAATTGCCGAAAGTGCTTTGAAAACATAGAAATTAGTCCCTATCAAAGCCTCACGGTTTTAATTTATAAATTATTTTATTTTATTTTATTTTCCATAACGAGACAATTACACATTTCCACTTGTTGGGTTCTACCATCTCCCTTGCTTATAGTGGGATAACCACTTGTGCACACTAGCAAATTAACAATGATCCGGTATAATATCTCATATATGAATTGGTTAATGAGTACGCTTAGACCATTTGTTTGTTCATTTTAGAAACAATTTGATACAGTTTTAATAGGAAACAAAAAAAACTGTTTAGATACATTTTTTATTTCCTATAAAAAGTTTCTAAAAATATTTGCTAAACTAATGCCCTAAGGTATCCATTTACTTTTCCCGTGTATCAAGAGATATTTAACATATGGACCATGTTAATAAGTGTTTTTAGAATATTTGTTAATTTTTTTTTGCTGAATAGAGTATTTGTTAATCAACTATTTTAAAAATATTTTAATACCACTTTTATAAAAAATATAAAAAATTGTCAAAATATTCAATAACTTTTCTCTTTTCGCATAAAAAATTTTAAAAAATATTTACTAAACCAATGCTCCTCCCCGAAAAGATATTTATAATCTGCAAATGCCCATGCTCTAAGAGATATGTATAATTCAAGGCACCTATGGATATGGTCTGCAAATGCCCACGCTCAAAGTAACTTTTCTTCTAATAAATATACTTTGGAGGTCACAGAGAGAAAATAATATGAAACTCGTGAAGACGTAGTTGAGTTTCCTGTTGGCCACTATCAAACAATGACAGCGGCTGATGATAAGATGCTTGCTTACCAACACCAAAGCTCACAATGGTCCAAAAAGATAATTATAGGTGGCTGAACAAAACATTGTCATTAAAACATTAAAAAAAATTAATTATTTTTTTCTTTTTTTATAAATAATTTTTAAAAATATTTTTCAAATCAATGCTCTTAAGTATTGGTTAACATTTTCCTATTATTTATTAAAAACAACTGTTAAACATAAAATCAAAAAAAAAAAGTAATTTCAATACTAAAATTCTAAAACTACTACTGCATTAATTTTACTAAAATTAGTTTATTAGTTTATAAATTTACATGACAATGAATATAACTGATCACATTAGTATCATTTTATAATAAATTTTTTAAAAAGTATTTTGCCTTTTGTTTTAAATAATCTTCTAGTGTTTTTAGGTCAAATTGCCATTAATTAATTCAGTTACTAAAATTTTAAAATAAATAAATTGAATTTTATCAAGTTATCAATAATTTAAATAAATACAAAATTGAAACTAATTAATTATTGTTTAAATGTTGATCATATGGTAAAATTTCAATAGTCTTATTTTATTAAAATTTAAATTCATGAACATATATTTTTAACTCAAATGATAAAGAGGTAAACACATTAATTGAATTTTCTTAAAAGAATACTAGCCTCATCACATGAGTTTTTTTTTTTTTTTTTTTTTTGGTATAGTCAGTGTCATTTTTTATTTCAAATTTTGGATAAGTTTGTTTTGAAGACATAGAATAATAGGAGAGTATCCTATTTTGCAAGCATTTTAAGGGGAGTTTGAGATATATTTTTACTAGGTTGTCCTCAAGTTTTTTTCTCGTTAAACTTAAGGTTTAAGGGTATTTCTGAACCACATAAAAATCCAATAAAAAGAGGGAAATCCTCTTATATATAGATAATTTTCTAAACAAAACCAATTAAGTTGGACAAGTAATTATTTTAAGGAAAAAAAAGGATAATTATTTTCTATATTTTATAGTGTAAGTAGAGTGAAACAAAAATAATATATTCTTTAAAAAAAAAAAAAAAATACACAAACCAGCATCCATGCTTTTCATAAGATATTTTTCATTATGAAAATCACGAAGTCGGTGAGGGAGTAATCAATTAGAGAAAAAGAATGATGTATTAATACTGACCGACAAAACAAAAGCAAGGAAGGGGTTTATTTATTCATTATTATTATTAATTAATGACACCGACTCCAAAGTCCAAACCGAGTAAATACTTATTGGGCAAAACTTAGGTACAGTCAAGGTTTTCAGACCCGGACTGTTCATTGAACCGTAAAAGGGAGAGGTTCAAGGTTTTTGAGGTCGAACCGAGGTTGAACCGGGGTCGAACCGTGATGACGTCATAATTAATTTAATAATTAATTAAAGCCTAAATATAGATATTAAATTTATAAAACTAGTAAAATTGACTAATATATCTATATACGTGAGGGAAATTTAATGATTTTCAAGCATATATTTAATAATTAAATAAGAAAGTTAATAAAATAAAATAATAATCATGAAAACATTAAAATTTATGATTAATTTTTGAAGTAAAGTTGAATATCTTTGAAGGATTTTAATTATAATTTTTTTTATTCCTTGTAAGAGATGGATAATTTAATTAAGTAGAATAAAATTGTATTAAGTTGTTTTTATTAAAAAAAAAAAATTGCTAAGAGGTTGGACCGCACGGTTCTTGACCGGTTCGTAAGGTCCAACCCCGGTTTTAGGGGTTCACGGAATTGCCAATATGCCCGATTCTTTATGCTTAAAAAATCGGTTTTCATCACGGTTCACGGTTTTTACGGTCCGACCTCCCGGTCTGGTCCGGTTCTGAGAACTATGGGTACAGTACCTTAGGTTCCCTACTTAAAATTTTGACATCTGTCTAATTTAATAACCAAAACAAACAGCGTTAAAACTTTTTTTTTTTCCCCTTCTTCCTTCTTTTTCTTGTACTGCAAGTCTGCATCTGCAAGAAAACCCAATGGCTTAACATCTCTAGAAAAGAAGAAAGAATCATAGATCAAAATCATAGATCAGAAACGAAGAAAAAGTCATAGATCAGAAAAGAAGAAGGAAACAGATACACATACATACACATACACACCGAGAGAGAGAAAGAATCATAGATCAGAAACGAAGAATCATAGATCAGAAACATAGATCAGAAAAGAAGAAGGAAACAGATACACATACATACATACACACACACCGAGAGAGAGAAAGAATCATAGATCAGAAATGAAGAAAGCCTCATAGATTAGAAAAGAAAGGAATAGATACAAATACATACACACACCGAGAGAGAGAAAGAATCATAGATCAGAATCATAGAAGGGTTGTTATGCTTAGAGAATCGGTGTCGGGGCTCTGGTTTACCTCACCACTATTCTTGAATATCTCGCCGCTGAGGTATCACTCTCAGATCCAAAAATCTCTCTCTCTCTCTCTCTGTTCGTTTTGAATGTGCTCTTTGTGATATCGTGTTTGGTATGTCAGAAACTGATACATACATACACACACACACCAAGAGAGAGAGGAGAGAGAGAGAGAGAGAGAGAGAGAGAGAGAGAGAGAGAGAGAGAGAGAGAGAGAGAGAGAGAGAGAGAGAAAGAATCATAGATCAGAAAAGAAAAAGGAAGCAGATACTCACCGTGAGAGATATGAGATATTCTTTTCTTTTCTTTTTTAACGTCATATTCTTGAGGCGTTAAATTGGACAGGTGTCAAAATTTTAGGTAGGGAACCTAAGGTACTGTACCTAAGTTTTGCCCATAATTATTAATTCATTTATTTATTGGTTAAGTTAAGGAGTACTCTTAGGACAATTGTTAACCATCTATTTTAAGAAAGTTTTAACACCACCTTTATGAGAAATAAAAAAGTTGTCAAAACATTAAGGGTTGTTTGGTATATCATTTTAAACACATGTTTTTAGTTTTTAAACAACATTACAAGTATTTTTACACACTTTTTCACTCACATGTATTTCTAAAAAAGCTGAAAACTGTTTTTTTTTTCTATAAAATTTTTCTTTAAATGGATTGCTAACCATTGCCCTAAAGACATTCGTTAACATTTCTCTTTATTTATTTGGCTTGCAATGGAATAAGTGCAATTGTTCAACTCAGATTTTGGCTCTTGCCCCCTTAAATCTAATGAATTTAGGGTCCGGCTTCTATCTAGTGCCCTGAAGTGCACTGGAGTCGCTACGATCATAACACGTGTCCATTTTCAGACATTCTTCATGATTACAATAGGTCCAGTATCACAAGACACTAAACAGAAGCCACACCCATGAATTCATGTATGCATTCATTGACCTTTAATCAAATTTGTGATGAACTTTGAAATTTCAATTCCACCAGTCAAGATTTTCCTAAAGGAAGTGTTCCTTCGGTCTCTATCTTATGACTTATCTAAAAACTTGAACTTTTCAAAGGAATGGTGGATAATGCAAGATCTTTTAAATAAAAATAAAAATATTTTTTTAAAAAAATACCTCAAACTTTCATAAAAAAAAAATTAAGCATAATCGACTACAAGAACATCACGAAATAAAAATAATTTAAAAGATCTAAAGCTATTTCTTTTACATATATTAATTTTGAAACAAATAAAAATAATAAATTTTTAAAATTACAAAAATTGTATCCATTAACATTTTAAAGAATATGCTATTATAGAATATCTGCCTACCGGGCAGTATGTGAGAGGTGCATGTATTTTCTCTCAACATGTAATTATCCTAAAATAAAATAAAAATAAAAACATTGGCACTTATCTGCAATGCCAAAATTATTTTGAAAATATAAAGATTAGTCCCTATCGTATGTCCAATTTATAAATTATTTTGTTTCCATACCAAAGACAATTGCACATTTCCCACAAGTTGGCTTCTACCTTTAGGTGGCGGCTTTTTCTTTTCTTTAAAAAAAAAAGGGTAAAATATCATTTTCGTCCCTAAACTATAACAAAAGTTCGTTTTTTCGTCCCTAAACTTTCAAAAGTTCTATTTTCGTCCCCAAACTATCACAAAAGTTCGTTTTTCATCCTTAAACTTTCAAAAGTTCTATTTTCGTCCCTAAATTTTCAAAAGTTCTGATAGAGTGCTGACGTGGCTTGACAAAGTGCTGATGTGGGAGGGACGAAAATCAATACGTTTGGAAAAGTTTAGGGATGAAAATAGAACTTTTGAAAGTTTAAGGACGAAAAACGAACTTTTGTGATAGTTTAGGGACGAAAATAGAACTTTTGAAAGTTTAGGGACGAAAAACGAACTTTTGTGATAGTTTAGGGACGAAAATGATATTTTACCCAAAAAAAAAAGAAAAAAAAGAAAAGTGGCGGCTTTAGTCAGGCTGTCACTTCATATTAACACCTCTTTTTTTTTTTTTTTAAATGAATTTCATATTAACGCCCTGATTTGCTATATATATAGTTTTTAATAAATTTGTTTTGTCTACTGTCTACAACTCTACCTAAAATAAAATTTTAATTTTTTGACTTGAAAATCTCAAAAATTTTAGTTCAGCAAAAAAAAAGAAAAATAGTAAGGATAAAAAAAAAATAGTTTAATAAATATATCCATAATTTCAATTTCATTTTTCCTAAAAAAAAAAGTACCAAGAAAGACTCTATGGCCATGAATTCTCATTAGTTAAATTTTATGTATTTGTGTATTTTTTTTTTTTTTTTTGTAATATTGATATATTCAAGTTATCTTTATTAGATTTTGTATAATTTAAATTTCTTATAAAGAATGATTATGTTATAAAAAATTCGGAAAACTACCACTGCTACATTTTGCACATTTTTTTTTAATAATTTGACGATTATATTAGACATAATTTTAAAAATTGGTACGGTCAAAGAACCAACTTGAAGAAAAAAAATGCCAACCGTGATCTTTTTTTTTTTTGGGTAAGAAGAGAATTTTATATATATATATATATATATATATATATATATATAAGCTAGTACATTAGATTTGTCCAAGAGACATCTATAAAAGGTGTCCAGTTACAAGAACTAAAGGGCACTCACGTAAAGTCTCTATATACAAAAAAATCTCATACATATTTACAAAATACAAAAGATGGACAATCAGTAAACGTTTCCAAAATGCTAGCTTGCATCCTCCCCCTCTTCACGAGACTATCCACTACAAAGTTTGCCTCACAGTATTTGCGATGTTGATGGACCACCTATTCCCTGTTGAGGAGCATCCTGCTTGTCAGAAATTATGGGAAATAATTCTGGAGCCAAGTTCCTAGAAGAAGTTAGACATGTAAGAACAAAAGTGGAATCAAATATTAACATTTAAAAATTTAATACCCATATTTCAAACAGTAATTAAACTCTATCTAACAGCTCACAATTCAGCTATATTATTAGAAGTATTCTCGATACAGCAAGAAAAACATAGCACTCGTTTTCCCAAGCGACCGTGGATAACTTTTTCAAATTAACAATGACCCTTGTTGTAACAAATTAACAATGATTTTGTATAATAATATATTTATATCAAGAGATAGTTACTTTACCTTTTTCTCAAAAAAAATTACTATATATTATATAAATAGATATTTATAAAGCAAAGTACCTGCATAGCCTGCAAGTAGAATGCCTATGCTTAAAGTACTTTTCTAATAAATACTTCAAAAAAAAAGGCACCTACATGCTACATTAATTGGGAGGTCCCGGAGAGTTTCAAGTTGGCCACTATCAAACAATGATATCGGTTTTATCAAAAAAAAAAAAACAATGATATCGGTTGACGATAAGATGGAGACGTTTGCCGACAAGGTGGCTAAAGTGCTAAACAATTCATGTCATTAATTAGATAAAGTATATTATGTTTTGGTAATACTAATTTAGTATTTATTTTAATATTTTTTATCAAATAAATGACTGACACTTGTTTTAAAAATTACATTAGACTATTCCAATAAATTAATTACAATCTTCTATATTATCGGGAAGATAAATTAATCATTTATTGAAATAGCCTGATGTGGTTTTTTAAAACAGGTATCACTCATTTATTAGGTAAGAAATACTAAAACAGATATAAGTTGGTATTACTAAAATATGGTATACTTTCTCTATTAATTATGAGTATTATTATATTTAAAAACAAAATTTATTACCCTGCGATACGTTTTAATGGAATATAATAAGGGGGAGCTTTCTTTTTTCTTTTTTGAGGGGGTGGGGGAGCTTTCTTTTAAGAGACACTGTATTACATTTTATAAAATTTTTGATACATAAATCTTATAAAATAATAGGTTAACTTTTAAACATTAAAAGTAAAATATTTTTTCATCCAATATTATGGTATATCACATCAAATCATTAATACCATGCTAATAATTTTCAGGATAAATTGTAAATTATACTCTTAAAGTTAATAAATATTTGAATTTTACTCTCTAAAGTTTAGGAGTGTTTGGATTTTACATATTTCAGAATTTGGATTTTATCCCCTAAAGTTTAAGGGTGTTTGTATTTTACATCTCCAAATTCTAAAACTTCAAGGTGTAAAATTTAAACACTTCCAAATTTTATGGTGTAAAATCTAAACGCACCTAAAATTTATGGGGTAAAATCCAAATTCTGAAACGTTAGAGTGTAAAATTCAAACACCCCCAAATTTCATGAGGTAAAATCTAAATTCTGAAACTTTAAGGTGTAAAATTTAAACACCCCCAAACTTTAGGGGTGTAATTTGCAATTTACCCTAAGTTTCATAAAAAGTACTTTATATTGGTGTTTAAAATAATCTTCTAGAGTTTTTAGGTCATGTCATTGTTGACCAAAAGTTTTGTAAGTTGTAACTCAACTAGTTGACACCTTATGATATTTTTAATAAAGACATCCAAGACTCAAATTATTCTTCCCTCAACTATCAAATTATCAAGAAAATGTAAAGTCGTTATTGCGTTCCTAAAATCCTGCCCATTCATTTTAAAATGAGTATATTGAATTTTACCATGTAATCAACAATGTAAATATATACCAAGTAGTAATAATTAAATTTTCTATTCATTTTTTATACATTTTGATTGGGAAAATACATCCTTGCTAGAAACACAAAGTACCAATTAAATAGAAATCATATGTCGTATTTTTTGTATTTCACTTTATGATCTACCAATTATAGTATGTCATGTATTAGCATTTTTGTTTCTATTTTAAACTTTGATTATTTTATAAAGAACGTAAAAAAAAGGATAAATTATAATTAGTGAAATATAAAGTTGAATATAAAACGTGAAACAAAAGATTTATACTCGTGGGGATCAAAAGTTTATCAACAACATTAATCATATTCAATGTTTGTAAGTTTTTTTATGATAAAATTGATAATAATTTTAGTAATGCCCTTCTTTAAATCCGTGAATGAAATGCTAAAAATGGAAAACATCAGTCTCTGTCTACCTGCCATTAGCAACTTCTTTCATGCCTGGCATGTGAGAGTGGAGTTGTGTAGTTTACATTTGCTACGAAGTTTCGCAGTAATTTCCAAGATAGTATCGATTACTGTCCGCTGAGATATTAACATGTAAAAGTAAAGTTTTCTATTGTCTTCATCTTTTTTGGCCAAAGAAAATCTTTTGTCTATGGGTTTGTGGGGATGGAGGGAAGTTTCTCTATGAATTTGTAAGTTTCGGTTGAGGATAATTTTCTTTATGTCAACTCTCTCATGACTTATGAATACTTTGGGGATGCAAAGGCCAAATTTGACACATGGAAAGGCTCTTTTCTATACCAAACTTTGATGGATCTGGCCCATTTTAAAATTTAAATTGATGGATTTGAAAGCAACCTTTTAAATTTTAATGACTTATGTTAGGGGTATTTATTTTTAATTTGTTTACATAGAGCTTATAAATGAATGTGTCATTAATTACAATTTGAGAAGTACGGGCTATCCATAAATTACAAAAAAATGGTAGACTACTAATTTTGTACTTATCATTTATCTCATATTTTAATTTAGTTCTTAACATTTCAATTGCATCAATTCAATCCTTAACATTTCAGTGTCGTGACAATTTAGTTTCTGTCGTTATTTATTGGATGAAAATTGCTAACATGGCTAATAGCCAAAATATAAAATCAATTTCTTTTCACATCAAGAAAAACTAATTTTTTATTTTGACAGATAGCTACGTCAGTAATTTCCATTCAAGAGATAATAACAGAAACTAAATTAACATGACATTGAAAGGTTAGGGACCAAATAGACACAATTGAAAGGTTATGGAACAAATTGAAATATAGTGTAAAGGATAGGAACCAAATATATAGTTTATTCTAAAAAAAATAGTTCAAACATTTATGAATTTTGACAATGGATGCTCTAAGGATACTTGTTTAGGAAATAATTTTAATATTTTTTTATGGGAAAGGAAAAAAAAATTGATTTTTTTTACAGCTTTTTATATTGACTAATGCTACAGATACTACAAATTTTACTGCATTAATACTCTGTTTGTTTCGATGGAAAACCTTGTATAAAGATAGTTTTCTGTGTTTTCCAATGTTTGGTAGCATTAAAAAAAATGAGTTAAAGGAAAACTATCTTTAGTCAACAGAAAAAGTATGGCTTATTTTTACAAAGGGTTTGACTTACCTCAAATACTTTTTTAACTAGACGTCTCTTTTTGTTTTAAATACACAATTGCAAGTGGTA
The DNA here is from genome assembly GCA_019022515.1 of Quercus aquifolioides. Lineage (NCBI taxonomy): Eukaryota > Viridiplantae > Streptophyta > Magnoliopsida > Fagales > Fagaceae > Quercus > Quercus aquifolioides. Next base: position 100,159,933 of record CM032333.1, on the reverse strand, counting down.
GTAGGTTTTAATCTCCACGTTTTATTTAGTTAGTGGGTAATGTGGCAGTTTTTCATTAAAATAAAAGAAGATTCTAGTTAAAAAAGTACTGAAAGTAAGCCAAATCATTTTAGAAATTGTTTTTCACTAAATTTTTTTGGAAAACAACTCTGTCTCACAGCAAGCTAAATAAGGGAAGTTAAAAGATTTTTTTTTTCAACTCATTTAAGGTTGTTACCAAATATAAGAAAATGAGATTGTTTTATAGAAAATACTTTTTGAAAAATGACTCATTTCCTAGAAAACATTATCACCAAAACAAACAAAATGTAAGCTTACAAACTGGTGTGTCGCTAATCATAAAAAGACAATTCAAATATTCATATATGAGGTGGTTGAAATGCATCAATTACATTCATTGTCACATCAGTTTGTAAGTCTTATGTGGTAAAATTTGTAATTTCTTTAGCATTTACTTTTTATATTTGCCATAAAAAAGATATTAAAATTTCCCTAAATGGTTTATGAGTTATGTTAATAGGTGCTCTTAGGGTAATTTTTAATAAAGCAAGACTTAGGTACAGTACTTAGATGCTGTTCCTTAGGTTTCTCTCTTAAGATTCTGCCATATGACTTTTTTCTCATTAATGAAAATGTATTTTTTAAATTAAGTAGTCACATGGAAGAATTATAAGAAAGGAACCTAAAAAACAGCACCTAAAGTACTGTACATAAGTTTTGTCATTTTAAATAAACTATATTAGAAAAGTTTTGATATCATTTTTATGAGAAATCTAAAAAACTGTCAACAAAATTAATTATTTTATCATTTTTTTATAAAATATTTGTAAAAATAATTTCTAAATTAATGTCTTTAGGACTTTCTTTAAAATTTCTCATGGTTTATTAACTTAATAAATACTCTTAGCCTATCAAAAAAAAAAAAAAATACTCTTAGAATCCTCCTTAACCGAACCCAACATTTATTTATTAAATGGTTGAAGTTCACCCATCGCTTTTATTACAACATGAATTTGTAAGTTGTACTATCTTATCACTTATAGCACCTTAAAATTTTTTTCGGTTTTGAGAGCGAAAGAAGAAAAAAAAAAAATCGATTTTAATTATTATTTGTGGCGGCTAGTATTTAAAGTTTTGGACTGCTAGGCTCCTTCTGGATATCGACAAAATTTTAGATTTAGAACAAGAAAATTGACCGAAGAACTTTGTTGGCTGGGGTGGATGAGTACGTAGGAGGTTGAGGCGGCAAATTTTGCAAAATAAAGGAATTGATGTGGCTTTCAAAATTTCTTTTGTTTTTCCCCTTCTATCTCTTGTTTTATTTTCATTTTGGTCCATCAAGTGCTAAAATCTAATATAAAAAATGAAAATCAAGTGCTAAAAAGTAAAATCAAATATAAAAATTCATTTTCTCAAAATAAAAAAATCAAAAATCAAAATAAAAAAAGACATGTTCAATTGTGACCAGGTTAATTAATAATTTGGTCTTATCTTATCAAGAGTCTTATAATTTAATAGTTAAAAAAAAATAGTAGTATGAAAAATATCAAATGCATAATAAATTTACTACATCAACCTTATAAATTAAAGTGACAATAAATGGAATTAGCTGGTAAGCTTCAACCACCTAATAAATGAATATTACCATTGCATACCCTTGGTGCGATGGTCACTCCACAAGTATAAGTGATTGTGAGGTGTGGAGGGCAAGAGCTTGGGTTCAAGTCTTCAAGAGGGAGTTTCATACACATATACACTTAGATTATGTTAGAGTAGAAATTCTATCTTGTATAAATATATATATATAAATTATTTTTTATGATTGATGACGTAAGTTCTACAAAATAAAATTTGTAGTATCTTCAAATATAGGAAATGTTAACAAATGTCCTAAGGACATTGATTTAGAAACTATTTTTAGAAATATTTTTATGAGAAAATAATAAAATAATTAATTGGGTAAATTACATATTTGATCCCTATCATATACACCATATTTCAATTTGGTCCATAACTATTTAATTGTGTCAATTTGGTCCCTAATCTTTCAGTATTGTGTCAATTTAGTCCTTACCGTTATTTTTTTGATGAAAATTGATGACATGTCTAATGGCCAAAATAAAAAATTAGCTTTCGTTAATGTGACAATACACTAATATTTTATTTTGGCCATTTAATTTGTTATCAATTTTCATCCAAAATATAACAACATGGACTAAATTGACACAACACTGAAAGGTTAAAGACCAAATTGACATAATTGAAAAGTTATGAACCAAATTGAAATATGCTGTAAAAAATAGGGACCAAATATGTAGTTTATCTTAATTAATTTTGTTGACAAATTTTTATCTTTTTCGTAAAAGTAGTGTCAACATTATTCTATTAAAGTTTATTAACCATTAGGTATTGTTGAATTCTAGTTAAGAAGATATGTTAGGGTCAAACTTCAAATCCGTCCTTCCGTCCTTATTACTTTTTTATACACATGTTTAGTCTTTAAAATGAACTTTCTATTTTTTAACTTCAAAAATATCTATCAAGACTAATGAATAATGAGTATCGTATCATTATAAAATATTTTATTTATTATTGAGGGATAAGGCTTTTGCTTTTTTTAAGCGTTTAGCAAATTATTTAAGAGAAATGCTAACAAATGCGCTTAGGATAATGGTTAATAATCCATTTAAAGAAAGTTTTTATGGGAAAAAAAAAAGACAATTAATATTTTGACAGTTTTTTCCATTTTCTATAAAAGTGGTGTCAAAACTTTCCTAAAATGAGTTGTTAACCATTGTCTTAAGAGCACCCGTTAGCATTACCCATTATTTAATGATCCACAATTGTTTATAACCTATCTCAATTATATAGTCAGTCATTGTTTTCCAATAACTTAAACTTATCCAAATCAAAACCAGTGAAGCTATGTTATAAATACCAACACTGACACTGATTATAAAATAATTTTCTATGTTATGTGTGTTAGAAGTTACTACTTACTATTCACTGAAACAGTAATAGAGTGGATTGTAGTTAGGCCTGTCCATGGGTCGGGTCGGTTTGGTTTTGGACCCAACTCAGGATCGACCTTCCGGGGGTGGAGGATGGAAGGACTCGAAACCGACCGCCAGTGTCAATTGGTTGAGTTAGTTTCGAGTTTGAGTGTGGTCGGTTCGGTTTGGTTGGTCACCAGAAACTGCATTTGTCGTTAGAAACTGCAAATTTTTTGCCCAAATTTACAAATTTTAGCCAAAATTTTCTGTGGTTTGGCATGATTTGGCTAAATCCCACTAGATTTAGTCGAGAACTTGTCGGATTTGGCTTGATTTTGCCAGAGTTGGCTGGAGTTCTTGTATAGCAACGATCGGGTTTGGGTTGCTCGGGTTTCGGAGAAGTAAACCTGCCACTCGACCCACTGGCATCAGTTCTTGGAATTGAAAACCCGCAGCCGATCGACTAAAGCTTCGGTTCGGGCTGGAATTGGGTCAACGTCGGGCAGTTTGGTCGATTTTTCAAACTCCAGTAAGGTCAAGACACCCTTAATTGTAGTGATTAAAAGTTATAAATCTCATCTACACCAAAAATCAATTGGTATTTTGGTCTAATGATAAGATGTAATCGTCATAGAGCAGAGTAATTAAAAATCTCACATAAAAAAGTATATTGATACACAACAAAATCTCACAACTTCTAATCTTTTATATTTAGAAAATAAAAATACAAATAAAAAACAAACAAATCTCACAACATTTTTATATAACCTTATTTTAAGTTGTGGTGGGTTTTGTTGTACATGTATTTTTCCCAGTGTCGACATTCCCCCAACATTTTTGGAGTTTTCACTTGGTGATAGCGTATGATGTAATGTAAAGGTGTGTGATATGTATACATTACATAGGTGAGGTGTGTGTTTGAGTGAACTTCATTACCTATGATCATTTTTAGGAGTCTCCACCAACCATGAGAATTATAAGGAATGATTGATCACCTGAGTCTAATTGACTTTATTTTATAAATTAACTAATAAAATCTAAAGGCCCCTAAGCTAAAATAGAAAAAAACAAACAAACAAAAAAAAAAACAAAAAAAAAAAAAACAATACGTCTTGAATCATAAGAAATGGATTTAGAATCTCAGTTAGGTGTGAGGAAAATGTTAGGCATCCTATGATGCCTATCCCAAAGGATAATACATTGTTTTGAAATTAACCCTAAATTTCACCATTTAAATAATAAAGAATTTGACATTTGGGTTTTGAAAAAGAGTTATTGCATATGTTGGCATGTATAAATTGAACAAGTGCAAATGCATAAGCATGTAAATGCATGACATACAAATCTACCCTAAAGTGATATGTGGATGCACGTGCATGTGAATCTATCATATGATGACATGTGAATGTATGACATAAATGAGTCTATTTTAGGATGACATTTGAATACATAACATATGAAAATCTATCTTATAGAAATTTACCCTGATATGACTTGTGAATGACATAGGTAATTATCTCAAGAAATAAAAAGGCATGAATATTGAAAGAGTGTAAGTCTAAGCAATATATGTCACACTCTTCAATAAACTAAGCAATTTTATATGGATAAAGTTTAGCTACAAAATTAATTATAACCTAAGACTATAACCTTACTCAATAACTTTTTATTGGAAGTGAATTTTTACAAATTCACCATTAGATTACATTTCCTTCTTATACTCTCCTCTATTGCTTATCTACAAATATTAAGGAAAAATAAAAGGGCTAAAAGCTGCCTATCATCCTATCTCAAACGCATAAAAAAAAAAATTTAACTCCTTTTTAAAAAAATAGTTGTGTTTAAAAAAAGTTTTCAAAAGGGAAAAAGTAAAAAATTAAAACTATTTAAAAAACAGATACCAAGGTGCCAATGGATTTGGGCCAAACACCACTTTCTCTCCATAATGGGGTGGTTGATGAAGGTGGGGGCTGAAATTCCGACCCCTCAAACTGCATGGGTCATTAGACTCGTTACCAAACAAAGAGCATGATTGATTCTCCAAAAAAAAAAGCATGATTAGTTCAAGGAGTTCATTTTGTTAGGTAATAAAAATCTTGAGGCATTCTTTGCCACCAAGCCAAAATTAAACGAGCCATATTGCATTTTGATTTTGTTGCCTTTGCCTATTTTAAGATCACAATATCACATACTGTATCGTATTTCTTAACCCACATCATTACTTCATTTCAATCTTTAAAAAAAAGAAAAATCATTACTTTACATTTGAATAAATGACCCGAATCATTACTTGCAAGCAAAAGTGTTTTCTTTTGGCTGAAAAGATTCCCGGTAATAATCATCAATAAAAATCTGAAATGCGTATCCATATCAAATGTGCAATTCTAAAGGTGCGCTGTAGCATTATTGTAAAAAAATTTGTAATAGTTAATTTTTAGAAGTACGAATGAAGCTTGAATTTTGTGTGAAAATGGTAAAACTTTCTTACTTATGTCATTTAGCATGCCCAATGCGAATGCTCAAGTCATTTAAAAAATCAAGAATCAATTAGTATTTATTTATTTATTTATTTTTAGAATCGAGAATCTAGATACTAAGGCTGTGTTTGGTTCCCATAAAATATTTTCCGCAAAAGAAATATATTTTCAAGTATTTGGTTGTATTATGAAAATTGTTGTAGAAAATATTTTCATGTGTTTGGTTCTATTTTGAAAATGCTATTTTCTTACAATTTTTTCGCATTTTCTCAGCTATTTTCTCAGCATCCAAACAAATTTTATTACAGAAAATTTCAAAATCACAGTCAAATCTCAATCCACAAAACAAACTCCAATTCAAGGTAGCACCAGTAGAAGGATAGCTCAAAGGATCTCCCATTGTGGGCTAAACCCAACACAAGATAAAATAAATTGGGGTTTAAGCCCAATAGGCCTGAGGTTGTTGGAAGAAAGCCACCATAGGTCATATAACTAAAACCACATAGAATGATCTTTTCAATCGTCACATGGATTGGAGGAAGATAGTTCCAAACTTATTTGAATCTAAACTTTTTCTAATGCTAAATCCCATTGTGAAGTGTGTAAGGAAATATAATTAACTTATAACCTAATTTTAAAGTGTGAACATGTTTATAATGACATTACTCATAATTTATTTTAGCAAAAAACAAAATATATTTTTGACCTATTACATGTACAATATATATATATATATATATCTCTTGAAAATTTAATATTTTTTCAATATCTCAAATGCTAAATGTTTAGCATTTGACATACCTGTTGTTAATGCTTTAAGAGCATTCACATCCGGGAATTCTATTCCATCCTATTTTACCATCCCAAAAAGCCACTTTATCAATTATAGAATATAATTTTACAATACTCCCAGCATCCCAACTTTTATTTTACAATACAACACATTAAAATAATATTTCTACATAATAAAATAATATATCTCAAAACCCAAATAAAAACAAAAACCCAAATCACCTCTGCAACCACCTGCTACCACCACCACCACGAAGAACATACCCAAATCGAAACCCATGGCCACGCCACCACACCACGGCAAAAATCCAAACAAATGAAACCCATATCTGCCACCATGAAACCCACATTTGCCACCACAACCAAAGACACCACCACGGCAACAACACACCCACCACCACCATGCAAAGAAACCCACAAAAAATCAAAGAAAAATCCATTCAAAACCCCCATCAAAACCCATCGGACGCTGATCTCCACACCTTCACTGGCGTTGTCTCCATAAGCACGGCCCCACGCAAGATCAATACCCAGCCACAGCCATGGCCCCATGCCGCCACTGCACCACCACGACCTAAAACCCATTCCCATAAATCAAAACCTCACACCCACACCATTGGACCCCATTACAAATCACCCCACAACCTAGATCAACCCAGACTAAAGCAAACCCACACAAACCCAGATTAACCCACCATCACAGACCACCCTAAAACCACCGACCCAGACCCATGCCGCCATTGACCACAGACCCAGACCCAAACCGTTGCCATTGAACATCGACCCAAATCCACACTACCGCCACTGATCCCACTCCCAAATCAAACACTCGATCTTCTTGTACCCCCCGAACTCAAACCCAATCTCCTTGAACCCAAGGTACAATCTCTCCATGCTGTGACTTTGCAGGAAAAAAACACCACCACTGTGACCTTGCCACGCCGAGATCCACCACAAACAGGCCACCACTGCACACCGAGAGAAACAGGGAGTGGGAGACGGAGAGATAGAGTGGGAGTGAGGGAGAGAGGACTGAAAAACACAGAAAATAAAGAGAGTGAAAAAGACAGATGGAATAAAAAACTAATATTTTGTTTTAGAATTGTGCTGCCGTGCAATTCTAAAGGTATGTTGTAGCACTACTGTAAAAAAATTTGCAATAGTTGATTTTTAGAAGTACGAATGAAGCTTGATTTTTGTGTGAAAATGGTAAAACTTTCTTACTTATGTCATTTAGCATGCCCAATGAGAATGCTCAAGTCATTTAAAAAATCAAGAATCAATTAGTATTTATTTATTTATTTTTAGAATCGAGAATGTTGATACTAAATACAAAAAAGTAACACAATCAGTAATTAAAAAAAAAAAAAAGAGATGCTACGTCTACAACAATTTTACAACAAATTACAAGTGGTTAGTTGTTATTGGTTCAAATTTAAAACTAACATTAAGATTACTTTTTTGCCCCAACAATAACAACTAGTAACAACCTGCTATTTAAAATTTGTTGTAAAAATATTGTAAAAATATTATAGACATATCATTTTTTCAAAAAAAAAAAAATCTCATATTCTTTGCAAAGTGTAAAGAATCTAAATATTTAATGAAAATATATACATTCTTAAAATAGACCACAACAGTTTAAAAAAGATGTCAAAATAATTTATTTACAAACGTCCAAAATAGAAAGCAGTAAATTAAACTTGGCAAACATACTATCAAAATTCACCTTTCACATGTTTTGTGATTCTCATTCAAGCCAAACAAATAAAAAAACCAAAAGCTCAACAAAGAACAGTCTGTTTTTTTTTTTCAAAAAATTTAGCGACTTTTTTTGAGAGAGAGAGAGAGTGATGGAAGATCAAAAGAGAGGCACGGTGGAGGAAAACATTGAGAGCAGAAAGGAGCCTCTTTTGCCAGCAGACGTGTCATGGCGTGGTTCGTGGGTTTTGATCGCCGGTGGAGATCGGTGGGGTTCATCGGTTTTGATTGAGCAGTGGAGATCGGGTGGGTCGTGACTGGGTTGGTTTGGATTCGGATTGGTTGGTTTGGGTTGGTTTGGTGGTGGTGTGGTGATGGTGTGGTGATTGATGATGGTGGAGCCGTGGAGGTGGGTGGTGAAGGGGTGGGTTTACTGGTATGGGTCTGGGTTTGCTGTCATGGGTGTGGGTTTGGGTTTGCTATGGGTCCGGGTCTGGGTTTGCCGCCGTGGGTTGCTGCTTTTTTTTTTTTTTTTTGTGGTGTTGATGGTCAGAGAGGGTGGTGTTGATGGTCTTTATTTATTTATTATTATTATTTTATTTTTGGGTGTTGAGGGTAGATTATGGGTTGGTGGTGGTGGTGGTAGTGGTGGGGTCAGGTGTGTGTAGCCCAGCGGTGGTGGGCATGGGGTGATAGTGGTTTCGGTAAATTTGTGGTTGTTGAGCAGAAAGAGTGAGAGCTAAAGAATAAATAATGTGTTGTACGGTAAATGATGATGATTAAAAATATATTATTTTATTATAGAAAAATATTATTTTAATGAGTAAAATAAAAATATAAAAATTATGGTGTTAAGAGAATTATAAAATGGTATGGTATAAATGATAAAATAAATTTTGAGATGGTAAAATAGAATAGTTTGTAAGTATTGGATGTGAATGCTTTAACAAGATACATGTCATTTGCTAAAAGAAAAACAAGAATCATGTCATTACAGTCATTTAAAATATCAAGGATCAAGTAGTATTTATTTATTTATTTTTAGAATCGAGAATCTTGATACCAAATACAAAAAAGTGTTTACCAAAAAAAAAAAAAAAATACAAAAAAGTAACACGATCAGTAATTAAAAAAAAAAAAATCTCATATTCTTTGCAAAGAGTAAAGAATCTAAATATTTAATGAAAATATATACATTCTTAAAATAGAACACAACAGTTTAAAAAGGAGGTCAAAACAATTTATTTACTAACGTCCAAAATAGAAAGCAGTAAATTAATATAAATACTTTCTCTTCGTATGCTTATATAAACTTGGCAAACGTACTATCAAAATTCAAAGCCTTTCACATGTTTTGTGATTCTCATTCAAGCCAAAAAAAAAAAAAAAAAAAAAAACCAAAAGCTCAACAAAGAACAGTCTTTGTTTTTTTTTAAAAAAAATTTAGCGACTCTTTTTGAGAGAGAGAGAGTGAGAGTGAGAGAGTGATGGAAGATGGAAAGAGAGGCACGGTGGAGGAAAACATTGAGAGCAGAAGGGAGCCTCTTTTGCCAGCAGACGTGTCATGGAGGCTAAACCTGCAAGAGTTTCCTGCACTGCCTCAAAGAAGAGATGAACGTGGCTCCTTCATTCTGCGCCGCTTTCGTCGTACCACAGGTCAGCCCTCTTCACAAATCCTTATGTATATATGTATAATATTTTTGATACTATTTTCAAAAGGGTTTTTGCTTTTTTGTTTTTGTTTTTGGTGAGTTTTATAATGGCCAGGCCATATGCCTATATAGAATGAAAGTTTTGCTTTTGGTTTTTGCTTTTGTTTTTTTTTTCTTACCAAGATTCAAGACCCAGATGCAATTTTGTTCAAAGATGTTATTTTTGCTTTCAGAATTTTCTCAGTCAAGCAGCTTATGTATGTACTTACATATGTGTTTATTATATATTTGATATTATGCTCAAAAAGGTGTTTGCTTTTTTTGTTTTTGTTTTAGCTTGTATAAGCATAAAGTTCAATGAAAAAAGGAGCAAAGTTAAGCACCAAGAGTTTTATGATGGCCAGGCAATGTCAATATAGAATTAAAGTTGCTATTTTTATTTATTTATTTATTTTGGCTTTTTTCTGTGCAAGATTCAGAACCCAGGAGTTTTCTTTTTATTATTTTTTTTGAGAAGTAAAAAAAAAAAAAAAACCTGGGTTTTGAATCTTGCACAGAAAAAAGCCAAAAAAAGTTGTGTTTGTTTTTATCAAAGTTGTGTTTGTTTTTACTTCTTCTTCTTCTTTTCATAGATGTTGTTTAATCTCTATTGAGAAACAGAGATGTTCTTTGTTCAATGAAAGCTGATTTTTTGGGATTGTTAACTGAGTCGACTCAGCCGAGTTCTGATTTAATTTTTATATGTTTAATGATTTTTGGCTTTAGGGGAACACTTTATATAAAACTCATTATATAAATTAAACAACGAAATTAAATAAAATTTCTTAGATGCAGTGAACAATTTACTGTAGTGTTTTAAAAAGTTTTACCTTAGAAAAAAAAGTGAGCTTTTAAAAATGTTCTTTTTAAAAAGGTGTTCAGAAAATAAAGTATACCTAAGCTTTTCCCTTTGGCTTATGTGACTCAACCTTTTCCTTTTGGTCTAAGGCGGCATCAATTGTAACAACTTTTTCACAATTATTTTATACCTACTGAGATTTACTGTTTATCACCTTCACACAAACCCAATATTTTTCTATCTGTGGCACGCAATTTGCTACGTCAGTTGTGGCAAAGATGTGGTACATGCACTAGACTCTTTGTTCTTTTTCATGGTTTTGTTTTCTCTGCCACTTGCGTATTGGCCCTGGCTCACTCTGCAAACCATTCATGGCAGTGGTCAGCTTCACATCTTGAGTGTCAAATTCATATTAGGTGCCTAGTTTATGGACTTTTAGGTAAGGATATGGAGATCTGTGCACCAAAAAAGGAAAGTGAGTTTTTTTGATAATGTGGAGGTCGCTTTTGCTTGAATTTTGGACTATCTTCCATGTGTCTTCAGGTGATCGATCAAGTGGTAGGTTCATTTGTGAGGCACAATTTACATATAAACACAATATGTGTACGTGGTCATTACCGAATACCTTTTGGGAAGATTAAACATTACGTGGCACCCACTTATGGAATGGAATGCTTATGACAAGGACTGTATATAAGAAACAAGTCACGGGCACGCAAGTACCACATAAATTAGCTGTTTATTTTGGTATCAAATATGTGATGCGTTCACTTTAAGCTTAGGCACGTGGAACAATTGGTCCAGCAGAAAACTAATGCTCTCTTACATAATAAGAAATCCCTTTTATATGTTATGGAAGTCTAATACTAGTCATTGATTGAACTGGGTTCTTTAATTGTAAATTATTGGCTGAAAGTTTCAATAGTTGTAAGAAAGTTAAATAAAGTTGTTTCAACATCATGATAAAAGTTGAAAATCATCAAAGGATTGTTAAGTTTTATGCCTCTGGTTTATGAATTGGCAAGCTGCAGAAATAGTTGTAAAAAAAAAGAAAAAAAAAAAGCTTTTATTAATACTTAATTCAAATAGTGAATGTTTAATTTTAGGTGTCTTTTTTTTTGGTGGTGAGTGTAAAAAATGGAAGTTCCTGACTGCTAGAAAAAGAGGCATGTTGAATTTGGTGATTGCTTCTTGTGTCCTACTTTAATCAAAGTTTGGTGATTGTTTTACTTTTAGGTGGGTATAAACTATGCCTAAACCTGGTTGGTAGTGTTGAGATTTTGCACTGCAGATGTTTTGTCACACAATAATAAATTTTATGGAAGAGGGTATTCTTAACAAATACATTTCAATTGATTTCACCACTCTCAAGCGAGATCTCGGGGAAAGAAAACTGACTTTGCTACACACTTCAGACACCTCAACACTCTTCCACTTCCACACTTGTACTTTTGTTTGCATAGAGCACAAAAATGCTTAACTTCCTCTCCGAGACTTGTTACATCACATTACAAAAGGTTGAACACATAGAAAAGATAAAGTCAACAGAGGCAACTCTTTCTTATCTATAATGTCATTCTCATGTAGCTAATGCATTCCTCGCATATTGAATTGTCAGAAAAGTGAGAAGTTGTCTCCTCCCAACTTGTAATCTACCCTTCAAAGCTACAAAAATTCTTGTCTATTTTAGCATAAAATTTTACTTTTTATATTTTACATACTTTTTAAAATACCACACATTAGATTATTTATTTTATATTACATTTCATTAAAATATCATTTTTTCTTGATTTAATTTTTTTTGGTCTTTCTTCACACACCACCATCCATTTTCTTCTTTCATCCTTGGGATACGTAAAGAAAAAAAATAAAAGACTAAATGCAAAATGAATAGTGTTGGTGTAAATTTACATGGTTATTATAGCAAATTTGTAAATTTACACAATCATATACTAACTGATGTGAGTCATTTTTAGGCAAAACTGTGTAAATTTTACACATTTGTCTACTATATACCTACTGATTTGAGTGCTCTAAGCTAGCAAAGACAAGCAAAACACACCAGATATAACACATGCAATTCTACTTGATTTGGCTTTGTTCAGGGAAACACATACAAAATGTTTTTAAGAACAAAGCACCAGTCTATTGCTTGAGTCAGCGATGATTCTTATAGGGAGTTTGATCTTGTTTATTGCTGTTTTGTTGTCATTTTAAAAAATTATTAGAACCCTCAAGCTTCTGTTGATGACTTGAACTGGTTAAAAATTGGCGCATCTTATTCCACATATCAGTTCTAATTAACGGGGTGGTTTTATCAGTTTTGGTTAAAAATTGCTACAACTTATTCCTTCCATTGTGGTTTTTAGATCTTCAAGTATGACAGCAGTTTGCTGCAAAGAAATTTAATGGTCCTGCTGATGTATTGAATATTGCTTTGGCATTCATATGTGCAAAGAAGCATTTAGATGGAATCTGTTAGCTATGCTCTTCAGCTGTTCTAAAATCAGGAAATAGTATGTGGTTGGTGTGGTTTCCCATATCTGCTGAAAATATACTAGTTAGTTAGCTTAGTTTGGTAAAGCAACTTTCTGATTTTGGCCTTCAAAATAGCTGACATGCATGATTGCCATCAAATCCAAAACCTTCACTAGGGAATCTTGTACAAATAAGATGAAATTATGCAAATGAATTGATTTTTGAATGTTGACCCACTATTCCAACTTTATTATGATAACAATTGCTTAGCCCTTTAGGGGTGAATGCCCTTGGATTAGCCAATAATTGGTTCTGGCAAGTGGGGTCAATTGCCCGTAGGTTTTTTTTTGGCTAAAGGCAAGTCCAAAAAGCTCTTCTTTAGAAAAGTTCCATATGTTATTAAAAAAAAAACCGTACTTGGATAAATAAATTGAAAAAATATTTTAAATTTTTTGTGTAGTTGGTTCTTCCATTTAACAGCAAGGGCATTCTGTACTTCTTCTTTTCTTTTGCTTAAAATTTCTGAATAACTCCTTTCACATTCTTAAGAGATGATACCGAAAGAGAGTAACTATAGATAACCTGACAGCTTTGAACTTCCTATTGGAGCTTTGGCAAGGCACTTCACATATTGCCTTTGTTTTCAGTCGTTATGCTTATAGTTATAATCATAATCAATCAATGTTTTCTTAATCTTTAACATATAAAAAAATTGTTTTCTTAATCTGAACATGTGTGATGTTTACTTAAAAAAAAAAGAGTGTGATGTTTAGTTCTTTTGGAAAATGAAACATAAATAAAAATTTGATGAATTTGGATGCTTTAATTCATCTCGGTTGTCAAATATAAGTGATGAATGTAATGTAAAACTTGTACTCTTGACTGCAGGGAAACGATGCAAGGTTGCTGATTACTACAAGAAACAAGAAAGGCTCCTTGAAGGGTTTACTGAGATGGAGGCTATGACTGTATCAGGTTTTGCTCCAGGAAATCTAACTGAGGTTGGTTGTTCTGCAAGGTTGCTTTAATGATTTTTTTGGTTGTATAGTAAGAAGATTTTATTGAAAAGAAAAAGGGCAAAGCCTGAGTACACAGGAAGTTCTTTATGAATAAGATTTTTTATTGATAAACATTCTTTTAATGCTGGAGGCCATGCCCAATTCCTGAGTACAAACAGAGGTTTCAAGCTCTGCGCCACCCCCGCGCCCAAAAAAAAAAAAAAACTATATCCTTTCAACTAATCTGTCTCATTTCCTGGAAAACAGAAACTGATTTCTTTTGTTGATCCATTTACACTTTCTCAGGATGAGATGAAGCAGCTTGCAAAGAGTGAGAGATTGGCTATCCGGATATCAAATTTAGCTAACTTTGTGCTCTTTGCGGCCAAGGTTTTTGCTTCTATTGAGAGCAGATCATTGGCAGTTATTGCCTCTACCTTGGATTCACTCTTAGATCTCTTGTCGGGGTTTATATTGTGGTTCACTTCTCATGCCATGCGAAACCCAAACCAGTATCATTATCCAATTGGAAAAAAAAGGATGCAGCCAGTGGTAAGTCATTTAATCCAACAATTGTGAGGGTGCATTTGGAAATACCTTAATGTATATTTGAATTTTAGACTCAACCTTCCTACAATTACTTTAATAAGTTTTACTGCCATAATAAAAAATAGTCTTCTCTTTTCTGTCAGGCCATTACCTAACTCCAACTGAGTAAAGCAGAAAAGACTACTGTTTTAGTTTCCTTAATCTTTTGTATTTCAGATAATTTTAAAATGCAGATTCTGATAGATTTAAGTTGTTAAGGCTGATAATGAGAATTCAATTGTACTTGGTTAGTGTTGCACCTTTGCCTCATTTGGTTGCTCAGAAGTTGGTGGAGAGAAATTGTGCATCTTAAACTAATTAACAAGTTAGCCCCAAAGAAGTCAAGGAATGTGCTTTTCTTTTTTCCATTTTGCCAATCGTTGGAATTGTTGTGATAAATGAGGGAAATATACTGCAGTGCTATTTCCACCATTACTGCTGTTGCCTCAACTAGATCATAATCCACAAATGCTTGAGGGAAAAGCAGAAAAAGCAATAAAGAGAAATGTAATGGTGTTAGGCGTTTAGGCTACAGATTTATGCCATTCCAAGAAGTTTGAAATTAATTTACTACACATCTAAAGATTTCATCAGGTCATGCTTTAGACACTCATTATGTTATCAAAATATTGAGCATGTCATATTGAGTTTGCCAAAGGAAAAAATAGTGGTTTTTTTTACAGAGTTTGTTAAATGAGAAAATGAAGGGACCATTGGCTTTTTCCTTCTGCATATCAAGCAATGAAAAGAAACTCTAGAATAATAATAATATATGTATATATTTTTTTTAGAAATGGAAAAGCAGTCAAACAATCTTCTTTTGGGAATAAAATTAAATAGCATTGGTTTTGGGAATAGTTTTTGAATGTAGGTTAGGTTCAAGGGTGACTATGACTTATGGCGATGTGGACCCAAGGCATGCTAATAATCACATCAGATATGCCGAGACTGTGCTTGAACTTTTTGTTACAACACTTATGCTATAACACGACAAATATTTTACTAATTTATATTGAGCTTGCAGGGAATCATTGTTTTTGCATCAGTAATGGCAACTCTTGGATTACAAATACTGCTTGAGTCTGGTCGACAATTCGTTAATAGGGTATGCAACTTAAATCATATTTGCTTTGACTTAATTTAAGGGTATATATGGCGGTGAGCAGGTGAGCACAGTTGGACTTGTACACATGTTAACCAAAGTTGGATTTGAGAAGGGTTTGTAGATTAGCACCCTTCTTGATGTCTTGTCAGAGCTCAGAGCTCCAAGGTTTCCTTAGTTTTTAGTGCTTTAGGATGACATAGGTTTTGAGGTACTACCCAAATGTATGAGATCCTAGTTAGATCACTGTCTTAGTTGGTGAATGCAACACTTGTGCATGGTTGTTCTAAAGTTCTAGTTTTGGTAATCTTTTACAATTTCAGTGATTAATATAATCATCATTTCATGTGCTGATTACAGACTGAGCCTGAAAAGGATCCTCAGAAGGAGAAATGGATGATTGGAATAATGTGCTTCGTAACTGTAGTGAAGTTTGTGCTCATGGTCTATTGTCGAAGATTTAAAAATGAAATTGTTAGAGCCTATGCACAAGATCATTTCTTCGACGTTATTACTAATTCAATTGGTTTGGCAGCAGCTGTCCTGGCCATTCGATATTATTGGTGGATTGACCCTACTGGAGCTATTATGGTAAGTTCATATGCAACTGATTCCCCCCCTCCCTTTTTGCCCTTTTTACTGTACTGTATATAATTCAGTTCAGCTAATCTATAAGTTTTAGTTTCCTTTCTTTTCTTAAAATTACCTCAATTACCAGCAACCAATTTTTAAATTAACAAAATATTGGTTTTTCCACTCTGATGACTCAATTAAAAAAAAAAAGAAAAAAAAAGTAAAATGCCACTCCATGCCTTCACATGGTAGAATTCCTGTTTGGTACAGCTTCTTGTTTCAGCTTTTAGAAAGAACTGTATCCGGAAAAAATTGAGGTTTAAAAAACCTGTACATATAAAATTCCATTTCAAATCGGGATACCAAATGGGCACAAGTGGCCTCAAGATGGAATTTTTGGGTTCTTGGAGTTGAATCTTACTCTATCTTATCATGATGATTTCTTTGAACCTGTGATGCAGATTGCTTTATATACAATGAATACATGGACAAAGACGGTCTTTGAGAATGTATTTGCACTAATTGGAAGGTCAGCACCACCTGAATTTTTGGCAAAGTTAACATATCTGATATGGAACCACCATGAAGATATCAAGCACATTGACACAGTAAGAGCATACACTTTTGGTTCTCATTATTTTGTGGAGGTTGACATAGTTTTGCCACAAGACATGCTTCTGAACAAAGCACATAATATTGGTGAGACACTGCAAGAGAAGCTGGAGCAACTCCCTGAAATTGAGAGAGCTTTTGTGCATATAGACTTTGAGTATACTCACAAGCCTGAGCACAAGACCACAGTTTGATGACAATGGTAGTAATTGTCAGATCTCAGCCGTTCCAAATCACAAGGGCTTTCAAATTAGTTTCTGATTCACTTAATATGTGAATCAGAATAGGTTTTTAACATCGCTAATCCTTGATATGCAAGCACTTTTATTTTAATGTAAGATGATAAAAATTTGGACATTTTATGATACAATCTTATGCTGCAGGCATTCATTTTATTGTTCTTGTCAATTTAATTGTGGAAGTTATTGAAGCATTAACATCTAATTTTACTTGTCGAGGAATTCTTTAGTATTTACAACCATTGATTGTCCATTTTGTATCTGCTAAAAGCCTAAACTGTTGTAGTGCCACATGACTTGAAATGGGAAATATTTATTATATATTCAACAGCGAGCCTCTGTGCACCTTGATTAATTGGGTGTATATCCTATTCTGATATGAGGTAGAGTGAAGGGTTTTTCTTAACTCGGTTCCTTAATATATTCAGGCAAGGTCTTCTCTACGTCTCAAACGTAAGATGAAACCATGGTTTGTCCTATGAAAAGTAATCTTGTAAGGATTCAAGAGAGCAGCACGTAAATGCTTGTGTGTTAACTCACACCCTCATTTTTGTGGGGTCCATTTTTGAATTGTTCTTAGTGGCACTGCTTTTATTAGCCTCAATTCAATTGGGTTTTTATTGCACTTCACAATCATTCACTCAGACACACTTGAGTTCGGTAGTTTCAGTGTTAACATGTCAAAAGCTTTGGATTTTTTTTTTTTTTTAATTTTATTGAATGAATGATTTTCCCCCATTTTATTTTTGTCTTTCTGTTGTGTTGCAGTGCCAAAGCAAATTTCTTTGCAGCATGCTTAAACCCTATTTTTGCTCAGTTGTGTTTAATATTTGCATCAAGATCTTCTAGAGTTCTTAGCTAGAAAACTCTACTATGGGTCCATTTAGATAGAATTTATTTTGCTGAAACTAAAAACTGAAAACACTGTAGAAAAATAATTTTTAAATGTGTGAATAGTACTGTGGGACCTATTTTTAATGAAAAAGTTGCTGAAAAGTGATATTTGTGGATCCGTGAATAGTGCACAGGTGCATTGTTCACGGTTGAAAAGTCAACCTTTGCTGCTGTTAAAAAAAAAAAAAAAAAAAAACGCAAAATGCAGAAAACGTCCCATCCAAACCGCACCTATGTAGAGTTCTTTAAATCCTTAACTTCTTATAATAAAGGGGTAAAGATTATGTCAAATCATCAATCTACTAACATAATCTTAAAAGATGATAGAGGAAAAACGCGAAAAAAAGGAAATCACAACCTTGCATGTCAATGGATTTGATGATGTGGCAAAAAAGAGCAAACAAAGCCCTTTGCTTGAGTAATAAAAAATCAAAGGCTAAATTTCAAATTGTAACTTCTAACTTTACCTAAAATTCAATAATCTAAATATACTTTCATTTAATTCAGTCCTATAACTTTTAATCTTGTTCAATTCAGTTCTCATGTTAGTTTGCATCAAAATTGAGTTGTTAAAGACTCCCCAAAATGACGTAGTTTTGTATTAAATAGAGTTGAAAGTTAATGATGCAATTTTAATCGAGACTAATGAGGGGACTAAATTGAACAAAGTTAAAAGTTAAAAGACTGAATTAAAAAAAATAAAGTTAAAGGACTAAATTAAATATTAGAAAAATTTAACGGGTGCAATTTTAATTTAGCCAAAATCAAACTAAACGCCTAAACTGATATAAGTGTCTTGGTCACGTGCATCTCACATAACTAATTTAACTCAAACATTAATATCGTATAGACTTTAGTTCTCCATCCTTTCTTTCTTTCTCTCTAGAGGAGAAAATCAATAATGAATCGGATGCATGTAATACCATTTCTTGTTTTAGCCACTAAACCTCTTCTGTCTCTCCTCCTTTAATAAATAATAACTAGAAACAACAAATCATTCAAATTCCATTACTCTACTCCATTAATAACTAGAAACAAAAAATCATTCAAATCCCATTACTTTCATACAAAGCAAGCACAAAGTAGATTCATAAAAGCAACTTCATTTAAATATGAAGATGACTGAGGCAATAGATTTGATGGAGATGACTCTGTTCAAGCCAGCGTCGTTGCTACTTGGAGGCACCGCCAGAGGTTGGCTGATTAGAGTTGTCGACACAATCTGTTTTTCATGGGCTTTTGGGTTTGTACAAGTTGCTCAAACCAATTTGTAGGATTTTACATAACTTGATTTTTTTGATAATCACATAACTAGATAGGTTAGGAAAATACTTTATTCAATAGGTCAATGAGATTCTCCGTGTAACTTAAACTTGTGCTATACCTCTCATGGGCTTGCAAGCATTCCAAGCCTATTATCAATGCACTAGTTGTCAAAATGCTCTTTTATGCCTCCAAACCACTACTCGAATCTTCGATATCCAATAAAATATTGATGGACTTTGTCCAAGCGTTTGAGATTCACCTATTTATTTTTTGTAATGAGTATTTTGACAGCACATAGTTGTGAAAAAAGTGTCATTGACAACATTTTGATAAGAACTTTATATAACTTAACTAGTATCTCTTGGTGTTTCTAAAGAAG
Organism: Quercus aquifolioides; assembly: GCA_019022515.1. Taxonomy (NCBI): domain Eukaryota; kingdom Viridiplantae; phylum Streptophyta; class Magnoliopsida; order Fagales; family Fagaceae; genus Quercus; species Quercus aquifolioides. The sequence continues at coordinate 100,140,351 of CM032333.1, read as the reverse complement.
ACATTCATATTTCAATTTCCTCTCCTTACTATTATCAATTTTTTTTTTTTCAAAAGCATTATCTTACGTTTCTCTAAATATATTCTTTTATACATTTTATTATGATTTTTGACACACATTTGCTGAGTATATGCGTAAATAATTAAAGGGGGTTGAGCACTTGATGTCATTTGCTTGGCATAACAACTCCCACCGGCCATCATAGTTCGAGAGAAGTTGGTGCCGTACAATATTTATTACCTTTGATGGGTACCCTTCTCTTTCTTTCTTTCTTTTTTTTTTTTTTTTTTTACCATCTTTCTTTTCATGGAAGAGTATTTGCAGTTTAATACATATCTAATGAATTATGAAATCTAACATATCATGGATTGGTGTCTTTGTTCTGTAATAAAGAACAATTTTCATGAAATGGATATAATAGGAACATGTTAACATTTTTTCTTTTTGATAATTCAGTAGTTGTAAGATGAAAGATTTGAATTCGAGATGTCTTTATTGAAAACATTGTTAACTAGTTGAACTACAAAACTCTTGGCAGCAATGTTTTTGATATTAAAAAAAATCACAAATTAGTATTTACACATAAAACACACACATGACTAGTTTCAATAGTGGAGGACTGTAACCAAACCTGTTTCTAACAAGCCTTCCCCAAATCAAAACCAGATGGAATAAATTTAATAAAATTCCTATATTGAAGAGAGAGAGAGAGAGAGAGAGAGAGAGAGAATGTCCGAGCCCTAAACTTGCACCATCCTCCTCCCCTTGCGTCGTGGTCCTCGCAAACTAAAACCCTCAAACTAAATAACCAAAGAACCCACTTAATTTGCTAATTATCTGGTTTGGTGTCTACATATTATACATACTAATTTGATAATTAATTGGTTTGTTGTCTACACAATTGAAAAAACAATCTTTCTGTCCTCGAAAGACAATGTAACACTGTTCCAGATAAGACTATAGCTTCCCAGGAGTCCACGCTCAAACATAAATATATGTCATGGCTCGAGCCATTAATTAGCACACCACATTCAATTTTTTGCTGCAATCGTGTAATTGGGAATCTTAAAATTAAAATAGGGAAAAGTTAAGATATTCCAAGAGTATAGGTTTAGAAAATATTTTAGAAATTTTTATGGAAAAAAAAAATTACAGTAATTTTTTGATAAATTTTGATATATTTTTTTATGAGAGTGATATCAAAACTTTTTTAAAATTATTTATTAACAAATGCTCTAAGGGTACCCGATAACTAGACCCATTAAAATATTTCAATTCAATTCTCTTTTATAATGGAAAATTGGGAACTGTCTTAGGATGAATGGAAAAATGATTATAGACGCATCATGCCTGCGATGCTGATGAGGTATGATAATCTAAAAAAATAGTTAGGAATTGCTTTACAAATGGGGCAAACCCACTCGTGAGCTAAAGTCCATTTTCAAGATGCTTTGGTTTAAATGGTCGAAACAAGAAGATTGTAAATATTCAAAGTCAAAAACCATTGACCCAAACCAGTTTTAGCAAAGAGTAGTGTTTATACACACAATTTTTCACATCTCCAAAAGTAACCGAAATTGTTTCAAAAGTCACGATTTCAATTACATTTAAGAGTGTAAAACTGTGTAAAAAAGTTGTGTGCAACATATTTAACATTTCAGCGAAGATATACAAACACATTTTGCTTTGTAAAATGAATGTTATCTTAAGTTCCTCTTTATATATTATGGGTCTGGTTAAGAAATGCAGGTCAAGATTGAATTTCTCTATTGCAGTTGAGTAGATTTTTTTAGAGAGTTGAGTCACTTTGAATTAAATGGGGCATTTGTTTATGGGTCCAATTAACAGGTACCTTTGGGACATTTGTCAATAAATTATTTTAGTCAAGTTTCAATACTACTTTTATAAAAAATATAAAAGATTTTCAAAAAAATTATTTGCTTTTTTCCTTTTTAATTGCCCTTAGAACATCTATTAACAAAATTCTTTATCTATTAGATTTCTCCTTAATGAGTGTTCTTCAATGCCCGCTAATAAAAAACTAAATTTATTAGGATTATTGGCATACATCAGTTAAAAAGAAAAAAAAAATATTAAAAAAATTTTGTAACCTTAGACTACAACTAATTTTATAACTAACCTTTGTTCTATATATAAAAGTAATTTCGTAGTACATCATTAAAGGTTCTTAAGCACTCAATGTATTGTCATCCAATGTTTGACTTTGTTGTCAGTTGGCATACCAACAACCTCCACTGGAGTGCTTTCCAAAAAAAAAAAAAAGAAGAAAAAAAACCCTCCATTGGAGTATTATTTAAACAATATTTATTACCTTTGATAAAGGTAGCAGTTATTTTTAGAAGTTTAGAAAGAAAATCATCCAATGTAAGTGCAAACTGTTGTACGGACATGATATTATTTTTAAAGGTTTTTATTTTTTGGTATAACAAAGAATAATACAAATCTAATGAATTTTAAATTTGTATGTTTTTAGACCCCTTAAAACACAACCAGATTAACCTAGTTAATTAGCTAAGTGATTACTTAGTCAAAATATCAGATCTAGGTTAACACAAATATATCATATCAATATAAAGTGCGGAAAATAAAGAACACAAAAATATAATGACCTAGGAAAACCAAACCGGTAAAAAACCTGGGGAGGATTTAACCTAGCTATCCTCAAGGTAAACTGAATCTACTATGAAAGAATTGAAATTTACACAATAGCGACTTAGACCACTAACATCCTATTGCTACCTTGAGTAGGAAACTTACTACCATGACTGCGTGACAGGTCCGAGTCCACGGACTACTTCTTTTTTGGATTCCCAGCAAATACAAGCACTCCTGCTTGTGTATCTTTAAACTCTTGAATCTGCAACTGAATTGATCACCAAGTTCTTGACATAGTCTTGATTCTTGATAACCCTAAGTATGTATGAAGGCAAACACTTCTAGATTTTATAAAAGATTCACACCCACAGCATAAAGAGCAACCACAAAATGTGGCTAGGGTTTACCCTTTTATACCTAGGGCAAAAACATAAAACCCTACACGTCAAATGGGCTTGGGCTGAGTTGGAAAATTTTGCATAAAAACAATCTGCACAACTTTCGATAGATCGAGCCAAGCAGATTTACACAGTAAATCCTGCAAAACACTTGATTCCAACTTTACATAAAAATACACTTTGAGCAAGTCTACATAAGACTAAAACATTTTGATCATGGTTTGCTAACATAACAAATTCAACCTAACTACTATCTATCAGTTGCAAGTGTAAACAGTAGCACGACTGAATTAACTTGTATATTTCCTGAAACACTCAACAAACACATAAACGCATGTGTGGAAAATACAAGTAAAACAAAATAACTTCTTGATTTCACATAACACAAAATAAAGACATATATCATGAATAACCTCATAAATATAAATCAATAAGCAATGTGAAACAAGAAACATATACAATCAATGTATCTCCCCATATCATGGACAACCCAAACAAAATACATCATGAGCCAAAAATGATAAATACAAAATGAAGCACTTAGATACAATTTATAGCTCCACAGCTCCAAAATACAAAAATCTCTCCCTAACAACAAAAACCCTCTACAAATGTACTCTCCCTTTTTGTGATGAATTGCCAAAGGGCAATCAAAACTCATCATCAAAAGGAGGTGGTGGAGGTGACTGTCTAAAATGCTCCAAATTCGCTCGCAAAGCACGAAGCTTATCAAGCATGTCCACCAAAATCTGACCGTGAGCCGCCTGAACGGTCATGATAGTCTCCAACGTACGACGAATGTCTGAATCATCCGAAGTAGAAGGTGGGGGAACAGCAGTAGCAGTAGGATCGACAGAGGCCTAAGCAGAAGTATCACCTGTAGAAGAGGGAGGAGGAGGTGCGACACCGGAAGGCTCAACCCTAGGACGTTTAGAGCTTGCTCTCATCTGAGTAACCCTCTGCCTAAGAAAGGTGGTACCTATAGGAGCTATAATATGAACAGGCTCAGACACGGGAAAGTCCTTTAACCCTAAATGCAAAAGAATCTGATGAATGAAAACCGGAAAGAAAAGAGCGTGAGCAGTAGAACTACTCCTATGAACCTCAATCAAATAACGAATGAAAAGATGGGGAAAGCTCATAGGAGCATCAGTAACAAGGGCATACAAAAATGCACATCTCTCTATAGGAATGGTATGCAAATAAGAGATGGGCCAGATGGAATGGTAAGAAATCTGGAAAAAGAGATAGTGAGTCTTGGTCAACACGAGATAGGTGATTCGAGGATCCGAACCCCACTGGATAGTAGTACCAGTAATAAATGACATAATGTCATCGAAGAGTGGAGACTCATCGTACGGATAAACAGGATGCTAGACTAGTGGCACCCTAAGAGCATCAGCCACTATTGAAAGAGTAATGGTGAACTCTTCACCCTATATCCAACTCTTCACCCTATATCCAACTCTTCACGAGAGTGTTGGAATCATAGGCGTGGACCGAGAGGTTTGAGTAGAACTCTTTGATCAAGGTAGCCGAGGAGGATGATCAACATCCAGCAAAGGAAGCCAATCCCTATGGTCAAAGTTTCTCCTAATCTCACCATCCAACTCATCTAAAATGACCTTACGCTCAACCCAAACATTCCTACGAAGATTCAACTTCTCATATGCTTCCTGGTTTTTCTCACTCAGAAATCTCTCACTATCGAATGAGGGGGCAGAAGAAGAAGAAGAGGATTTCCTATTAGCTCTAGTTTCCTAGACATGATGCTAAAGAGCAGAAGGACAGACACAGAAGAGATAGAAAAAAATAGAAAAACCAAGGGCAGACTGCAAGTTAGCATAGAAAAATATAGAAATAACAATTCTATATGATGCATGAACAATATCAACACATGATGCATGCTCTAATGCAGTGAGAATAAGTTCAATTTTACTTTAAAAACACAAAATTGGCTTAAGCATAGAGTTTATACCAAAAATCCCAAATTTTGAAAACCACTTTCAAAAAATCTCACAAAATTGATCAATTGATCATTACACTAGTTAGGTAATACATTAGAATGACCAAATCAATCAATCAAACAAGCCAATTTCATCAATTGAAGCTCAATTTAACAAAATCCCCAAATTGGGTACTTTCAAGCCCTAGAAAATTAAAAATTTCCCAAATCATCAAATTGATCAAATTAAACCATAAGAATCATGTTTATAGCATCCCCTAACAAAAACCCATTGATCAATTTTAAAAGAAAAGGCTTAAATCAGCAAAAATCCCAATTTTCCTTAGGTTCGAAAATATCCCCAAAATGCATGAAAAAATGCATGAATCATGAAAATAAATGAAAAAGGAGGGGTATAAAGGTCTTACTGGCCTTAGATGACAAAAACCCTTGAAGAAATTTGGGCGAAAACGACAAAAATCTTGCTTGGAATCTTAGACCGATCGAATAGAGAGAGAAAAGCTTTTGAAAGTTTTGAAATAGTGTTTGAACACGTGAGAAACAAAGGTTTTAAAAAACTCTCTATACGATTTTCGATTGATCGAAAATTAGATTTGATCGATTGAAAATCACTTTTGATTGATCCAACAGCAATCGAGTAGGTCAGATTCAAAACAAAATTTTAATCGCATTTTTGATCAGTCGAAAAACAAATTCGATCGATCGAAAATCTGGAAAAAACAATTTTTTGAAAAAGAAGGCAATTTTATGCAGAAACACTTCAAAGCACAGAAATTTATGAATAAAATGCATGAGTATGAGATGAAATGCTTTTCAAAAACACATGTTTTAATCCCAGTTTTTCCCAAAAAAAAAGATTTTCAATCAATTCTCCTTAAAATCTCAGACTGCAAACATGTTTTGCATAAAACTCAAGGAATTTTCAAACTTGGTTGGCCAAACCAAAATCGCACACAATAACATGTACAAAGTTTAGTAAAGAGTAACTTGTGTAGTATGTGCAACTAGCAGAAGCTTGAGATACATGTGAGGTGATATGTGAATAGTAATCAACCACAATTTCTACAAAATTCATCACATAAATTTGAAAGAGACTATCATCTAAAAAGTTACATCATATAACTCCCACATCTCCTAGAATAAAAGCTTGCAATCATATAAGTTTCTTGATTTGCCTCATAATGTACACACCAATTTTATTTAATTAGAAACTTATTAAAGATAGCCGGAATAATGTACACACCAATTTTATTTGATTTAAAGTTATTATGGCCCAATAATGTACACACCAATTTTAGCATTTAAACCGAGGCTACACCTTATGTTCTTTTTGTGCATGTGCTACACTTTCTTGAGTATAAAATCTTACGATATGCACTAAGGTGTTCACGATTGGCTAGTAAACAGTGGTGAGATGGTTATTTATGCCTTTCTCAATAAGTTCAAGTCTGACAATCAAAGGCATGTGACTTCAAGATCAAGATCATGTGATCAAAAACTATAAACATCTTCCCACACAACATGCACTACAAAACTCAAACTAGTAAAGTGCAAGAAATAAGCTCATCAAAGCTAAACAAGGTACATAAACATGTTATGCAAAAATAAATTGGCCAACCTTGATTTGAAATCCAAGAAAAATAATGCAAAAACACATTTTGCTTCCTTTTTGTTTTTGTTTTGTTTTGTTTTTTGTTTTTTTATTTTTTTTTATTTTATTGAAAAGAAATAACAAAAATGACCTAGAATGAAATGCATGAATGTTATGCAATGCAAATCCTAGAAAAGAAAAAAAAGAAAAAAAAAACAAAGAACAAAGGTCACAAAGAGTAGAATGATGAAGCACAAGGACCATGAAAGAATGACTCAATTAGATTGAGCCTCTTGCATCCAAAGTTTTTTAGATGCAACTCTAGCATTGGAGTTCTTATTCACATTAGAATGATGACCAATTCCAGGATTGGAATAAAAGTTTAGAGCCTTTACCAATTCACCAATAAGTACCATAGGATCATTTGCTTGAGGTACAGGTACTTTTGGCTTATTTGCTTGCTTAGCAGCTTACAACTTGAAACAGTTTAGACAAATGTGCCCAGACTTTCCACAAAAATGACAAACCCATGCAGGCTTATCACGCAACTTGCCTTTAGGAGGGTTAGGAGTCTTAGTTTTAGATTCTTGAAGATTAACCCTAATTTTCTTAGGAGGAGTAACATCAGCAGTTTTGACAATCTCACTCACAAGGGGCTCAGAAGAAGGAACAAAGTTTGTGGAATTGGTTTCAGGCACAGAGATGCTTTCTACAAAACCTAAGCTAGTTTTGTTAGAGAGAGATTTTTGAACACTCAGCATGTGATCAAGTTTGAAGCTTGCAGACCTATTAGTTTGTTCTCTAATAACAGATAGTTCAAGTTCCAAATTCTTGACTTTATCAAGCAAAAGCATGTTCTCAGTCTTCACATTATTCAACAATTCATTAGCAACAAATAGTTTCACAAGCAAATTTTTCTTTTCAAGTTCAAGAGATGCAAGTTTCTTTAAGTCTAAATCAACACTCATAGCATCCTTTACAGCAACTTTGCAAAGTTTATTGTAGGCTTTTTGTAAATCTCCATCCTTAGAAAGTTCCTCATTAGAAGTGTTCTCCTCAATAGCAACACTTTCATCAACTATAGCAGTAGTGGTGAAAGTAATGAAGTTTCCATCCTCATCACTACTAGACTCATTGTCAGAAACTTCATTATCACTAAGGGTTACAACCATAGCCTTATCCTTAGATCTTAAGAATGTAGGACGTTCAGATTTTATATGACCATACCCTTGACACCCATAACATTGTTGACCCATAGAATTATTGGAAGGTTGACTTACTTTCTCTTTAGGTTTTTCAGTGTTGTTCACCTTAGTGAGATCATTCCTCCTAAAGTTTCTAGGTTCAGCATTGTTCTTACCTCTTGCTCTTCTGTTGTTGTTCCTAAGAAAGTTTCTAAAGTTCTTGGTAAGATATGCAATCTCTGTAGTAGAGAGCTCATCATCAAATCCATTCACATCAACATCATCAACAGACTTAAGAGCCATTGATTTGGATTTGATAGTCTTAGGTAGGTCCAACTCATAGGACTGAAGAGATCTTACAAGTTCATCAACAGGGATGGAGTCCACATCCTTACTTTCAGTGATGGTAGTCACTTTGGGTCTAAAATCCTTAGTCAAAGATCTAAAAATCTTCCTAACAATTTTAAGTTGATCATAGATTTCACCTAAATTATATGCAAAATTAACAATATCATTAAGCTTAGCATAGAATTCATCAAAAGATTCATCATCAAACATCCTAATACTTTCAAATCTAGTTGTTAATTGCTAAAATTTATTGATTTTAACTACCTTTGTGCCTTCATGCACAGTTTGGAGGATATTTTAAGCAGTATGAGCAATTTCAACATTAGAAATTCTTTTAAATTCCTCCATAGATACAGCATTAAAGATAGCATTCATAACTTTGCTATTAAAAGCGGCTGCTTATTTCTAAGAAGTTTGCCACTCACTCACAGGAGTAGTGGGCTTCTCCCATCCGTATTCAACGGAGTTCCAAACTCTCTCATCAATAGATTTTAGGAATGGTTTCATCGTTACTTTCCAATAAGCATAATTATTCGCATCAAAGTGAGGAAAAATAACAAGAGAGTGTCCGTGTTTCATGACAACCGGGGTCAAGGATCAGCTCTTAGATCAAAGGATCTACAACAAGAGAGCTACCTACTTTGATACCACTTGTATGTTTTTAGACCCTTTAAAACACAACCAGATTAACCTAGTTAATTAGCCAAGTGATTACTTAGTCAAATTATCAGATCTAGGTTAACACAAATATATCATATCAATGTAAAGTGCAGAAAATAAAGAACACAAAGATATTATGACCTAGGAAAACCTAACTGGTAAAAAACCTGGGAAGGATTTAACCTAGCTATCCTCAAGGTAAACTGAATTTACTATGAAAGAATTGAAGTTTACACAATAGTGACTTAGACCACTAACATTCTATTGCTACCTTGAGTAGGAAACTTACTACCACGACCATGTGATAGTTCCGAGTCCACGAACTACTTCTTTCTTAGATTCCCAACATGTACAAGCACTCCCACCTGTGTATCTTTAAGCATTTGAATCTGTAACTGAATTGATCACCAAGTTTTTGACATAGTCTTGATTCTTGATAACCCTAAGTATGTGTAAAGGCAAACACCTCTAGATCTCACAAAAGATTCACACATACAACATAAAGAGCAACCACAAAACGTGGCTAGGGTTTACCCTTTTATACCTAGGGAAAAAACATAAAACCCTACACATCGAATGGGCTTACGCTGAGTTGGAAAATTCTGCAGAAAAACAATCTGCACGACTTTCGATCGATCGAGCCTAATTTTCGATCGATCGAACTAGGCAGATTTACACAGTAAATCCTGCAGAACACTCGATTCCAACTTTACATAAAAATACACTTTGAGCAAGTCTACACAAGACTAAAATGTTTTGATCATGGTTTGCCAACATTATAAATTGAAGTTCAAAACATTAGTTCCTAATCCTTAGAACCTAACAGAATTCAATCAAATCTCGAGGGTTGCAGTTAGCTCAGTTACTAAAATTCTTCATTGTTGAATATTAATTAGTGTTTTTGTTATATAATAAAGAATAATTATCGTGAAGCAGATTGAGACACCACGAGTTTAAACCCTATTGTATATATAAAAAATAAAAAAGCTACCCATCTCATTTTTACAAGGCAAGAAATTGTCATTTGATTTAAATTGTGTACAGTGCAATCACCCAAAAAAATTACTTGAGCATCTAATCTCCCATTGTCCCTTCACAGATTGGGCTACTAATATCTCTAAGCTAGGGACCTCAAGCCATTGTAAGCTGGCGAAATGTTTGTTATATCCCACTAATTCCCTAAAAAGATCCCTAAGGAAGACTCAAAGATCCCAAAGTAAGCTGGCGAAATTTTCGTTCTCTTTTGCTCCCGTCCTTTTTTATAACATTTGGAGAATCCGAAACTTAGCTATTTTTACAAGTCACATTCCTAATCCAAAAAAAAAAAAAAAAATGGTGAAATTAATAAATCCTATCATGATTATCTTATAGCCTAATTAGCTCTTAAGTCCCCAAGCCCAAGGTCTACTAATTGGCTACCTCCTCTTTAAGGGTGTTTATATCATACATATAAAATTTTGTTCAAATTAGATGTTAATTAATATTCAACCCATAAATGATATAATAAGAAAATGCAATCTAATGGTAGATTTGTTAAAATTTATATCTAATAAAAAGATATAAAAGGAGTATGAAGAGTTTCTCTCCACATATACTTGAGGAGAAACTTTGTCCGTTTAACTAAGCACAATTAGTCAAAACCTGTGCGATGCATGATAAAACTTTGCCTAAAAGTATGTTAACCTCAAGCTTTGCATAAAAAGTATAATTAAATTATATTGGTCTCAAATTGAAACAATAAATACTACAGAAAGACTTTAAAATTTTTTTTGTTGTGCATCTAACTAAAAGTTTCTGTAGTCCTCTCTAGTTTCTACCGTGGGATACCAAAATTATTTTTGCAACATAGATTTTACGCCAAATATTTGTGACTAGAATCCTATAAATTGTTTAGATTTTTAGAAAGGACAAATGCTATTAGAATCTATTACCGCAGTATCTCAATTGTTTGTCAATATCTGAACTTATGAACATCTTTATGCTTATGATTGTCCTACCACTTTCATGCATTTTTGTAAAAAAAAAAAAAAAAATGCAATTCGAAGGCACACAAACAATTTGATCTAACTTGTGAATTTCTTAATCGGATGTAGGAGCATATCAAAAGTCGTTAACAAATTGGTTTTCATACCTATTATCATAGCATCACAGACGACTTAAAATTTAATATGAATATAGTTGAATGCAATATGCCTATTGGTGACTATGCCATATCACATATCACATAGCATTTGACTTTTTCTTTAACACAGAAAATTCTTAGGTACTCTCGGAGTATAGTAAAATGGAGCTCCCTCCACATTCATGATGAACCCCACTATAAATTTAATGAGTGGACGTTATCATAAATGTGATATAAGAGAGCTTTATTCATCGTGCTTTGGGATTACTTAAGCGATAGATGCAGTCTTCCTTCCAATTACACCTCATAATAAGATTCCTCCACTTCTCATCAAACCCCAATTTATTCATAAGTTTCTCCAAACATGCCCACTCTACTCTATCATAGGCCTTGCTCATATCCAATTTTTGAGCCATATCCCCCATTTTACCCCTTTTCTTTTGATTAATATTGAAGGCTCGGATTTGTGCTAAAATACAAGAGTTTGTTTAGACCCCAAATTAAAAATTATGACTAGATTGCTTTTACCCTAACTTATCAAAGTGCGGAATAAGAGTAAATAAGTGCAATATGCCGATAACACTACTCTAAGCCTTATCCAACTACAATGAACAATAAATATAAAGCTTAAAGAGTAAGGGAAGAGAGACGTAAACACAAAATAATACCAAGACGTGTTATCAAAGAGGAAATCGAAGAACTCGGTGAAAAACCTTTTTGCTACCCTTCAAGTCGAAATCAATCCATTAGTGAATAAGTTGGAGTACACGAATAACAAAAGACCCTCCAAGCCTAGTCTGACCAATATACTTGAGCCCTCCAAGCTTCTGCTACCAACGGACTTCTCGGAGTCTTGTCTTCACTAGCTTTTTGGGTCCCGCAATACCGCCCGATTGCATCTACCAAGCCTCACCGTTTTCATTTGGCAAATCCCCAAAGCTTTCCAAACTCTAAAACACTCACTACACTCTGAATATGTATGAGTTGTGTTTGGGTACAAAATCTCCTCTCAAGGTATGACAATGGGAGAGGGAAGGAGAAGAGGCTATAATGATTTTTTACTAAGGATGAGTAGCTCTCTCTCTAAAAGGTGGGTGTGTTGTTTTGTAGAAACCTATCTAGGTTTTCTTTCTGAATAGCCTCCTTTACTTTTGTGGGTAATGAGAGTATATATAGTATGGGTGAAGGGTAATAAAGTCACCCTTAAAATCCTCCAGGCAGAGAGTTTTGCGGGTACCTCGCGAGATGGCCTATCTCGCAAAGTACTCACAAAATACAGACTGAAATTTGACTCTTCAGCTTCTAGCATGTGCTTCTCACATGACCTTTTCGCAAGAACCTTTACTCGCGAACTTCTTACAAGCTAGCCGGGAAACTGCACTGATCTTCATTTCATGCTCGATTCTTCACCACCTTAATACTAAATCCAATACAATAAAATCCCACAAAATACAAAGAACAAAATTAATGCAATTACAATACTTTTTGTCATGAAATAAAGCCAACAAAAAACAAAGTTGTAAATCACAACTTTACAATCTCTCCCTTTGGCTAATCCGTGACAAAATACCTTATAACAGACTCTAGACTTAAACGTAAGTTTGGGAACAATGGCAAAACTCACTCACACCTAAATCTAAAACTTGTGATGAACTTGGAACAAAATACCTGTAACCTGAAACACTTGTACAAAACACATTAGACTCTCAAGGTAAATCAAGTGATAAAAGGAGAAGTATAATGTAACAAGTAGAGAGCGATCAAGTAAACATGGTGTGAAACATATGAGAAACTTAATCAAACACATGACAGTCATATGAAAATGACTACAATGATCATATAGCAAATCAAATGATCATCCAAACATGCAACCAATAAAGCATATTAGCATAAGCTTGTATGCATGTCCAACACATAAACACGATGTGATGAGAGCAACAGAGCATAGATACTAAATGTAACTCAAAGCACCATAAAGTAACGAGAAAACAAGTATAATGTAAGGCAAACAAAACAAGGGTTTATTATAAAAAATGTCTTTTCCCCCTTAGTATATGCATTTTCTCTATGGCTTTCTTCCCCTACGAATGTGCACGAGGTAGAATTTCTCTCCCTAAGAATGTGCACATGAGTCATATAGAAATGACGATATACTCCGGTATACTTTTTAGTAGACTCTCGCCCTTTTTTGTCATGAATAGACAAATGAATCAAGAGGAAGGAGGGAAAGAAAAGAAGATATGAACAAGGGTAAAAGATGATGCATGAGGGGTGCAAGATGAATGAGAAAATAAAGCTCAAACGAAAGATAAAAACATCTAAAAAATGCTACAAAGCATAAAGTAAACATGACATGCTAAGGATGATGGAACAAAGTATAGACCAAGGCATGACATAGACACAAGAACATGTTATATGTGTTAAAAGGTCTAAAAAGACTTAACTAGCAAGAGTGAATGCAAAACATGTCAAGTGTTAGAGTGTGTGCATCAATGGTGCATCTAGTGTGCAAGCACTCACAGGGCAAAGTCTGTAAAACACACAACTAATGATCAATACATGATAAACATGCATAATCATGGTAATCCCAAAAAATTGGTACTCATCAGAGTCCAAAACAATAGAAAATGTCATTTGGGCATTTTATCAAACACTTAGAGTGCACACACTACACATGTATGTTAAACAATGTATGAACATATGAAAATCTTGCCTAAATACATGTTATTTTTGCCAGAAGGGGCCAACATCCAAAACAAATCATCATTTAAAACAAAACCCAATCAAAAAGATTGACAAAAATTAAGTTTTTCAAACTCCATTTGAGAAATTCCCAACTATGAACATAAAACCCCCAAAAACATAATCTAAGGTCAAAATCAATGAAAAAAGTTAAAGATTAACTTAGAGATGTTAATGGAATGAAAAACAGTTGAATTTAGTTGGGTTTTGATGTAGAAACATAAAAATAGGGGTTTGGGAGAAGGTGGGAGAAGTTTAAAACAAGTGTCTCATGAAATGCCCTTTAAAAAGCTGATTTGGAAATTTTCACGAGAAGCTGGGAATTTTTGTGGGTAAGTCTTACTCGCGAAGTACTCGCGAAACTCTCTGTCCAAAGTTGAAAAACTTGATAATTGGACCATTTAAACTCGCGACTGAGCTTACTCATGAAATAAGTTACGAAAACACCCAGAAAACATGTTTTTCACACAAAAGCAACTTGAAAAACTTTGAAAAATATGGGTGATACAAATTGCTTCCAAAAGCAAATAAAAAGAACAATTTTTTTTTTGATTTGATCCACATATAGTTGAGCACACATACAAATTGCAATCAAATCCGGTTTAGCTTGCAAAGCACAACTTCCAAGAAACTCAAATTTCTCTTTTCTTTTGATTCTTTTAAGAGCTTGAAACTTAGAGCAATGAGGTTTTAAATGACCAAAAACACCACAATGGTGATAGACAATGTGTTTAGGTCCACTAGGCTTTTTGGGGAGGGATCTAGCAACATGGTTTTGTTCTCTCTTCATCATGGAACATTGAGGTCTAGTATGACCGATCACACCGCAATGGTGGTAAGTGAAAACAAACTTAGATCCATTCAAATCCCTAGGATGAGACCTAAACGAAGGCTTAGGTTTAAGAGCCTTTCTGTCCACTTTTTGGTTTCTTTTGTGTGGAGCAATATACACCGATTTATCTTTAGAGGTAGAACTCACAATAGGTACAAGATCGGGTCTCACAATATGATTGCAACAAATAACATCTTCCTTTTTAGCAATAGGTTCAGCAATCAAACACTTGGCATGCATCTTAAGAGATTCATTTTCACATTTAAGATCATCAACAAGTTTGTTAGATAAAACAAGTTTAGCATCCAAGTCCATATTCAAACATTCAAACTCTTTCAACTTTTCAAAAGAATTTTCAGCAAGTTTCTTATACTTCTCAACCAATTTGTTGGATTCATTGAGCTTAGCAATCAAATCATCCTTTTCACTAGTAAACTTGCTCAAATTCTCATGAAACTTCTTAAACTTTTTCTTCAAGAGTTTGACATTTGGAATTTTAACAACACCCATAGATTCATGTAACATGTCATCACAATCATGAGGGTTAACACTCATAGATGCATTTTCACAAACACATGGCATTTTACAATCAACATCATCCATAAAAGCATACAAAGCATTATCCATGGCAATAAACACAAGGGGTCAAGGATCACATTTAGGTAATTAAAACAATACAAGTGTACTTGCTCTGATACCAATTGAAGGCTCGGATTTGTGCTAAAACACAAGAGTTTGTTTAGACCCCAAATTAAAAATTACGGCTAGATTGCTTTTACCCTAACTTATCAAAGTGCAGAATAAGAGTAAATAAGTGCAATATGTCGTTAACACTACTCTAAGCCATATCCAACCACAATGAACAATAAATATAAAGCTTAAAGAGTAAGGGAAGAGAGTTGCAAATACAAGATAACACCAAGACGTGTTATCGAAGAGGAAACCGAAGAACTCGGTAAAAAACCTCTCTGCGACCCTCCAAGTTGAAATCGATCTACTAGTGAATAAGTTGGAGTACACAAATAACAAACGACCCTCCAAGCCTAGTCTGCCCAATGTACTTGAGTCCTCCAAGCATTGCTACCAACAGACTTCTCGGAGTCTTGTTTTCACTAGCTTTCCGGATCCAGCAATACTACCCGATTGCATTCGCCAAATCTCACCAGCTTCTTTTGGCAAATCCCCAAAGCTTCTCAAGCTCCAAAACACTCACTACACTTTGAATAGGTGTGGGTTGTATTTGGGTACAAAATCTCTTCTCAAGGTATGACACTGGGAGGGGGAAGGAAAAGAGGCTATAATGATTTCTCACTAAGGATGAGTAGCTTTCTCTCCAATAGGTGGGTGTGTTGTGTTGTAGAAACTTATCTTGAGTTTTTTTCTCTAAATGGCCTCCTTTACTTTTGTGGGTAATGAGGGTATATATAGTATGAGTGAAGGGTAAGAAAGTCACACTTAAAATCATCTAAGCAGAGAGTTTCGCGGGTACCTCGCGAGATGGCCTGTCTCATGAAGTACTCGTGAAAATACAGCTTGGAACTTGACTATTTAGCTTGCAGCATGTGCTTCTTATATGGCCTTTTCGCGGGAACCTTTACTCGTGAACTTCTTGTGAGCTAGTTGCGAAACTGCACTGATCTTCATTTCATGCTCGATTCTTCACCAACTTAATACTAAACTCAATACAATAAAATCCCACAAAATACAAGGAACAAAATTAATGCAATTACAACACTTTTTGTCATGGAATAAAGCTAATATAAAACATAGTTGTAAATCACAACTTTACAAATATGATGCATGACCTCAAAAGTAACAAGAACATTATCAGTGATCAGTCTTCCATGCATAAACGCACTTTGAGTGTCACTAATAATGGATGGTAAAATTTTCTTAAGCCTATTAGCTATAGTTTTTGAGGCAATTTTGAAAACCACATTACATAAACTAATAGACCTATAATCAGTCACCTTTTTAGGCTCTTCTTATTTTAGGGATAAGAAGAATATGGGTCTCATTAAAGTTTGGGGGAGATAAGTCATGATTAAGAAAATCAAGATGTAACGCCCCAGCCTACTTTTTTTTTTTAAAGGGGGATCAGATTTTTAAGGAGCCACACATGACCCACCTACCCCTTATTTCCCCACCACACACCACACACTCACAAATATCTCTCCTTATTTGGCTGGTCAACCAAGGGTCTTTTACATCTTTCTTTTCTTTTCATTTTTCCTCACGAACACTCCTCTCTCACACTCCCTTACTCTCCCGCGGGTACCACTCCTCACCACTTCTGCCACCATTTTTTGGCAAGATCATTGGAAAATTCCATAGGAAAAAGGTAAGGCTCACTCATCTCTACTATTTGAGGTAAAAATTTCTAATATTTTTGGTGGGTTTATATGCTTTTGCTAGAGGCTTTCCTTATCTAAGCTTTGATAATGATACCCATGTGATTTATGAGTTTTGGAAATGATATTCATGTGTTTATATGTATGAGTTTTGTGTTGGTGGAATTATTTGATGAGTGTGTTTATAGTTTTTACAATGGTGGCTATCTAAGTGGTGAAGATTTGGGGGTTTTGGCTCTTTAACGTGAGATAGATGTTGAATATAATTTTTATTGAGTTATTTGGAGCTAGTAAAAGATTTAAATGGTTTGTGTTGGAGAATATGTGATTTTGGTTTCATGGGTCTCTTGGTGATGTTGTGTAAATCTTATGGAAGCTACTCATAAATTGTTAAGATTTTAGTATTAGGGAGATGATATTGAATGGGTTAATTTTATAAATTGGAGCCTATGCCTTGTGAATGAATTGGTTCAGAAACTTTGGAAGTGGAAAATATTATTTGTGAGACTAAATACTGGACTTGCCTAATTTAGTGCTTATTTGGCAATTCCTAATTTGTAGCTAGATACAATTTCAAGTTTTATGCTTATTGTGATAGGTTTGCTTGATATTGTTTAGGTTCTAGCTAATCTCCCTTGGAACTTGGAGAGTTAAGCTTTTTGCGGGTTGCAAGGTAAGTAGCTTTTAATGGGATATTTGGAAAATAATCATATTGCATAAACGTTATTTTTGGGTCAAACACATTCGGGAAAATTATTTGCGGGATTATATTTTCTTAAAAAGTATTGTGTTGTGACCTTATTGCATTATTTGCAAGTTCTAAACATGCTTTATCTTGACTTGTGATATTTGAGAAATTGATAGAAAATCTTATTGCCAAGAAACGATGATGGAAAATTTGAGAACATTGTGAATATATTGGATACTTCAAAGGTTTTTGTGAAACTATTTGGAAATGAATTGTGTTTTGAATTCTTGCAAACTGTGAGCTCTTCATGTTTTTACCCTTGGGCTGTGACATGTGATTACCCGGTGATTACCTAGCTAGATACTATAGTCTGTGTGACATTGGTATCTTAGCACCCGTGTTTGTGATGGTTATGAGTTCCAGCTTTGTGTCGGCAATGAGTTCCGGCTTTGTGCCGGCGGATTTCGGCTTTGTGTTGGCGATTGTCATGTGGCCTTGGGTTAGATTTTCTGGTTTGGAATGGTGTTGTTATTGCTCACAGTGTGTAGTATGTAGTTTCATGTTGAGATATTTTAAGGAATATATAGTATGTAGTTTCATGAGAGCATTTTGAGAAGCTTTGTGCTGTGTCAATTTATTCATTCTTGTCATATTATTTTTAGAAATGGTTTCATAGAACTTATTTGGAAATTCCCAAATTAGAACATGCTTTGTAAACTGTTCACCTAGCCCCATTAATTATGCTACTTACTAGGCTCTGTCTCATTCCATCATTTTACAAACTTTTTCAGAGCAGGCAACGATCATTTTGAGACTGCTTTTTGGTGGCTAACAGTAGTTAGACTAACTACTGATGGAGGCTGAACTTTTGTGATGGAGATATTTAGATGATGTACATTATAGAGTAAACTTGACTCATTCTTTTGTATATTATAGTGGTTATGACTTTATTTCCATTGGTGGGACAAGTTAATGATATGCAATTGTATTTATTCAGACCTCCATTCTTTTGTGGCCAATGGTCATTATAATTATTGCATAGAACTCTGACTTATTTTGGGAGTATATTTAATGGAATTATTATAATAATTCTTGATGTTGGTACTTGATATGATTTATTTGGCTAGAAGTGCTGATAAAATAAAGGGGGTATACCATCTAGACCCGGAGCCTTTAGAAGGTACATTTGTTTCAATGCCATCCTTACTTTATTTGCAATAAAATCCATAGACAGTCTCTGATTCATAGCTAGAGTTACCTTTGGCTACACTGCTTGTAATAATTCTAAAAATTCCTTACTTGAAGAGAACAGATCTGTGTAGTAGTTTACAACCATCTCACCCATTTTGTCTTCATCAGTCTACCAAAACCCATTTTCATCTAATAGTCCCACCATATGATTTTTCTTGTGCCTTGCTGATGCCTTTGCATGGAAAAACAAGTATTCCTATCACCGGATTGGAACCAATTTATTCTTGACTGTTAATACCACATAGCATCTTTTTTCTCATGCCAACAGTTCAACTCAATCCTTGTATTCCTCATATCCTGTATATTGCTTGGAGAGGCTGGTTGAAGCTCCAACCATTTAAGGTGTTTTTGAAGCTCGGTGATCTTCCTCCCCACATGGCCGAGTTCAGATTTATTCCAAGCATCAAGTCAAAATTTTCACTTCTCTAAACAAGCATTCAATGGAAAATTTATTGGAATAGCCATTCCTTCAACCCAAGCTTCTAGAACCACCTCCTCACAACGAGAATCCTTCAGCCACATCGACTTAAATTTGAACATCCTCTTCATTTTCTTACCATTAGACTTCCTTACGAAGCGTAAAGCCAACAGTGAGTGATCTGAAGCCGATGAAGTGAGGTGATGTAGACGTGCCATGGGAAACAAATTCACCCACTCTGTAGTAGCAAGAGCTCTATCTAACCTTTCTCGGATTTGAATCCCATCAATTCTCTCATAAAGCCAGGTAAACTTGGGGCCAATGAATCCAATATCCTGTAGACCACACCAATTAATAGCTTCAACAAAGCTATCCATTTGTTGCCTTGGCCTAGTGCTCCCTTCTTCCTTCTCGGACATCCCCATAAGCTCATTAAATCTCCTATGACCAACCAAGGCAGTGTTGAAGTATTGCTCAAATGTTTAAGCTTTGCCCAGGATTTTGGCCTTCTTGATGTTTGGGGATTACCATAAAATCCAGTTAAGTGCCACCAGCCACTCTCAGTTCCCCCATCCACCAAGGCATCAATATGTGATAGAGAAAAAGTTTGAACATTCAATTGAACCTCTTCCTTCCAAAACATTGCTAAACCACCGCTTGAACCATTACTAGAAACAAAAAATCCATATTTAAAACCACACTTATCTCAAACCATAACCATCCAATCCTCATTAGACTTTGTTTCCATTAAGAAGACAATTTTGGGATCTTCTATTTTAACTACCTCTTTCAAGGCATTAACTGTTCGAAGGTTCCTAAGCCCCTGACAGTTCTTGCTTAAAAGGTTATGAATATGTTCTCCATCTTAGCAAAGGTCATGCCCTCACTCTGGAGTCTAAACCAGCATATAGAAACTAAATTTCCTACGCATGCATCTAATTTGTCATTTTCTATACAAATCTAAATTTTTTTTCAAAGACAATCAGTGACATTTTTTTAATGCCTTTTTTATTGCTGTGAAGGTTTGAGTAAGATTGTAACACTGGTTAGAGTGAGGGGGAGGATGTTGGGAAGAGGAAGGCATTGCATGGCAGTTAGGGCTTATAGTGTTTGTTATTGGGGGAAAAATATATTTTACCACCCTAAACTATACTCCTAGTTACACTTTGCACCATAAACTTTTTGAATGCACGTTTTGTACCCTAAATTATGACCATTGTTACATTTTGCACCATGATGTTAAGTTTGCTGTTAATTTAGATGGAAAAATATGACATCAGGTAAAAATACTCAATTGCCCATCTTCTAAATCCCAAATGAGAAATTATACTTTACCACCCTAAACTATACTCTCGATTACACTTTGCACCTTAAACTTTGGATTTCCATCTAAGTTAACAGCAAACTTGATATTGGGGTATAAAGTGTAACAAGGGTTATAGTTTAGGGTGCAAATTGTGCATTCAAAAAGTTTAGAGTGCAAAATGTAATCTGGGGTATAGTTTAGGGTGGTAAAGTATAATTTCTCCCCTGTTATTGAGAACAATTTATTTAATTATTTGTTAAAAGTACTACAAATAAAAGTTAAAATCAAAACAAAACAAGTTTATTTTTGTTGTTGTTGAAAATACAATAGAAAAAAACTAAAAGTGAAATAGAAATATATTGAATGTGGAACCCATAAACATTATTACCAAGGTAAAATGCAAAACACACCTTGTTGTTGGGGAATTTTTGGATTTTACAGTATCTTAAAGTTTCAGAATTTGGATTTTACACCTTGAAGTTTCATACCATTTTAATTGTCAACCTTCCGTTAGTTTTATGCTGTCGTGTCTGTTAAGTGCCACATAAACTTATGACGTGTGCTAATTGATCCAATTAAATCGTGACACATGTATTAATATTCTAGGCCAGATAAAAACCTAAAATAATTAAAATAAAAACATATTTTGAATATTTGAAATAACAACTAAAAATGAAAAAAAATACAATAATACAATTTTTTTTTCACGTTTTGCAACATTTTCTGTGAACCTAAACGAACAAAAAAAATTCTTAACACATCCTTCCTTCTATTTCTAATGTCAGACTCTCTCTCACTCTCTGATTCTCTCTCTAACCTTAGCCTCCTTGCTCCGCCTTTAGTTGGTCGTCGCCACCATAGGCAGTTCACCCTCATCCAATTCTCTTTTAAGCTCTCTTATCTTTTTCGGTCTAAACATGAATCTTATAAGTTGCTTTTTGTAGACCCACATGCAGGGGTGGCGCTACACTTTGTTCAGGGGGTTTAAATGAACCCCCTGACTTCAAAATAAATAATAATTATATATATTTAATCATTTTTTTTGTTAGTTTAATACGTTAATTTTTTCTTAAAAATATTTTTGTACACCTTGACTTAAATCTTATACACCCCTATTACAAGTATTTTCGACTTTAAGAATAAGTGTTTGTGAATTATAAGTGTTACTCTTTATCAAAAAAAAAATTTATATTATATATGTATGAGTGTGTCTAATATTGATTGTGTGTATTACTTTTTGTTATAATGTTATTTGTATGAATAATGACTTGTGTAGATGTTTGTGTGTGTACAGTATAAATATAATATAACTATAAATAATTTAATAATTAGGAAATAGAGAGGGTTTATTACATGAGTGTATATAGTTATCATGTTATAATAACTTTTTGTCATAATGTTAGAAAAGTTCAAGAAAAAAACTGCAAAGTTAGTGATTTTTCAAGCATTTGATTGGATAAGTAAACACGTAGTGAATTATTTTATATATGAATGAGTGTGGTTGTGTGCGTCAATAATTAATATAGAGTCAATGAGTTGAGTTGAGTTATTTAGTTTAAAATATTTTTATAAAAACAATGACAAATATATAATAATAATTGCATAAAAATAAAAATTTAGACAAATTTAATAAAATAAAATGGTCGTAACTACCCACATTGACAATAAATACTCATATCATATAACAATTCAAAATTTGAAAACTTGTTGAAGGAAATTGTAAATTTTTTTTTTTCGATATTAAACAAATTCAGCAAAACACGAGTTGAAACTTAGATCCCAAACACACATACAAACAAGAGAAGTCACGGAAGTTAACAGAGAAACTAATAATACTTATTTTATAAATTTCAGAAATTAATAGTGCTCACTTGAAATTTCATAAACCCAAGGCACATACTAGGCAAACCTTAGGGACTTATGATACATTTTACCTTATTTTTATTATAAACATATATAAACTATTTAAATTATTATGTATAAGAATCGGGTGACGATTTGGTATACGTCGATTGTTTTTTTTTAAAGAAAAACCACCAAGTCGAGCCCATAGAGTGGATTTAGAAGTCGATACTTTGTGCAGAATAAAATAATTTAAATTAGTATATCATACAACCAGTTTTGCATGAATAATATGTATCATAAATGAATTATTATAAAATAAAGTGCAATAATTTAATCCTACACAACCCAACAATGATAGTTACTAACTCAATTTGTAAACTTCTTTTTTTAATGAAACTGGTTTCGCTCGCCCATAGGAAACACAGGAGTAATATGAACTTCCGAGTCAAAGATATGAACTCGAACGAACAGGCACTTTCTAGAAAGTGCCTCACTACAAAAAACGCCAGTTATAGGTGGAAGTTGCTCTTAGTTTACATGAATTATTATAGGGGGAAGATGTCAAGTGTGATGTTCCTTTCCTTACTATTTTCTTCTACTTTAATTTTTTATTATGATCCATCTAGTCATTTTTTGGGGTGTCCGTACGGCAGTTTTCGAAAGTTTATTTGCATGGTATTTATTAAATTTGGGTCGGGTTAACGAGGCAGTCCAAGGATATTTGTTAATAGATTATTTTTAAAAAATTTTAATATCAGTTTTATAGGAAATATAAAAAGCTATAAAAATCAGTTACTTTTTATTTTCTCATAAAAAGTTTCTAAAAATATTTTCTAAACTAATGCGTTTAGGGTATCCAAAAATCAGTGTCTATTACACACTTGTGTGCATCCACAAGTATGTAAATGTATTGAAATCGTGACTTTAAGTCATGTTTTCAAATTTAAAATAGTGACTTAGAATCACTATTGCATGCACACAAGTGTGTGTAACAAGTTTTTTTTCTTATTAAAAAATACAATTTTTATAACCTTTATATTAAATGTATAAAAAAAATTAAAAGTTAGTTTGTTTGGAAAAAAAAAGGGTTAGATTATTTATAGAAAAAATTGAGACAAAAAGTATATACGTGTGTGTAGAAAGTCTCTAGTTTATGAAAAAAAAATGTAGAAAGTCCCTTTTTGGAGTGAAGACTAGACAATACCACGCAATACAATGCTTGTTGTATTATTGTATATACTATGATTAAGAGTCTTGTAATTCAACTGCTCTAGCATTTCCGAGATATTTAGAGTTCAAATTTATTTTCATTTTCTGTTATAACTATTGAATTATGGAAAAGAAAAATCTTTTTTTATGATCCACATCAAGCCTTATTTTTAGGTACCCACAATTTTTGGTCATTTATTTATATAGTATTTAACAAAAAGATATAATTTTTTGTAATTTTTATATTATTGTGTGACCAAAAAAAAAAAAAAAAAACTAGCTTATTTCTATATATAAAAAAAAAAATTAGATTATCTATTAAAAAAATATGAGACAAAAAGCAAAAAGTATTTTTTGTATCAAATAACATAGGCTCTGTGAGTTTCAATTAGCTCAATTGATAAAGTTTTTTCATCAAATAAGAAATATGGATCTCTTGTCTACACTAAAAACCAATTGGTGTTTTGACCTGATAATAAAGAGCAATAATCGTAAAGTGGACACCATAGATTTGAAATACTATCCTATTTATAAATAAATAAATAAAAAAAATGAAAACGAGAGTTATTTTAGGATCACAACTAATTTTACACTTATTTTCACAATTATCCAATGTTAGAGACTGAATTAGTTGCTTGTTACTTTCACATGAATCCAACAGCGGAGCTAGGGAGTGAGAATGGGCAATTGCCTCCCCTAAACTTTGCAAAAATTGACTCTTGGTAATATCATATTTATGAAGAAGGTCTTTTAGCCGATTTAGAACATCTCATATTTTAAGAAAAAAAAATCAATACTTATCATCTTTTTCTTATATATATATATAAACAAGTTAGCTAAGGAAAATGTTAAAGCTACAATTTTTTTCACAAGATTTTTTATAAACTGCTGATATAGTGAGTGATTATTGATAAGTAAAAAAGCGACGTAAGTTGTGGGCTTAGATGAGAACCAATAAGAATGTGTCACATCAACAATTTTGTAAAAATATTGCAAAATAATTTGTAACTGTAGTATTACTCGCTAACTAATGGGTTATGCTCTAAAATTTCATTCCCATGGACTTTCACCCTACTCATGGCAGCTCAATGGAAAAAATAACTGGTCCATATAAGAATAATAAAAAATCTAAATTATCCACTTTATACACAAAAAATCTATCACATTTATTAGATTGTATCACTTTGGCCTATAATTTTTCATTTATTTTATTATACTTATTAATTAGTAATTTTTAGATTAATTTTACTTTTAATGTTTTCTTTTAATATAATCTTGCCCTCCGAATGGAAATATTGTCTCCACTATTGCATAAACCCACTCACAGTCAATCATGCATTGGTTAGTTGTGAAAATAAATATAAAATTGGTTGTAGTCCTAGAATATTTGTTTAAAAACTAACAAAGCTCAACCTCAACATAGAGAGTCTTGGTCTTTGGAGTGAAGGCCAAGCAATACAAGACTTGCTCTATATATATATGGAAGACGTTCCCATGTTTTTGTGTATCAAATAACAAAAGCTCAACCTCAACATAGAAGGGTAGAGTCTTGCTATTAGAGAGAGGGAAAGAGAAGGTCATCATGGAAGTGACCCACAAGAGCGGAAGGGTGAGAGTTATGCCACAAGATGTTGAATCAGCACCAAGGCCTGACATGTCATCTACGTCTTGGAGGCTTAAGAGTGGAAGGGTGAAAGTTGTTCCACAAGATGTTGAATCGCCACCAAGGATTGAGTCTTTGAGGCATGAGAGCTTAAGGGTGAATGTTGCGCCACAAGTTGTTGAATCAGTTAGGTTTTAAGGATTTAGGATCTAAATGTTTTAGAACTTCAATATGTAATGTTGGCAAGCCATGATCAAAACTTAGAATCTAGAATAAGGCTGCTCAAAGTATGTTTATTGTAAAGTTGGAATCGAGTAATTACAGAAAATTACTATTCACTTTCTGCAAGGCTCGAGCGATCAAAAATTAGACTTGATCGATCGAAGCTCGTGTAGAATGTTTTTTTGCAGAATTTTCCAACTTAGTCTAAGCCCGTTTGACATGTAGGGTTTTATGTTTTGCCTTAAGTATAAAAGGAAAAACCCTAACCACGTTTTATAGTAGTTGTTTATGTTGTGTGTATGAATCTCTTGTGAGATTTAAATGTGTTTGCCTTCATACATACTTAGAGTTATTAAGATCAAGATTGATGTCTAGAGCTTGGTGATCGTTTCAGTTGCTGCATAAAGAGCTTAAAGAAAACACAAGTAGGAGTATTTGTGGTTGCTATAAATCCAAGAAAGAAGTAGTCCGTAAACTCAGAGCTATCATAGGGTTGTAGTAGTAAGTTTTCTACTCGAGGTAGCAATAAGATGTTAGTGGTCTAAGTTGCTATTGTAAAATTTTAATTCTTTTATAGTAGATTTGTTTTACCTTGAGGATAGCTAGGTTAAATCCTCCCCAGGTCTTTTACAGGTTTGGTTTTTCTGGGTTATCATATTGTTGTGTTTTTTATTTTCCGCATTATTGATATGATATGATATACTTGTGTTAACCTAGTTTTGAATAATTTACCTAAGTAATCACTTGGCTAAATATCTAGGTTAATCAACTTGAGTTTTAAGGAGTCTAAAAATGTATAAGTGGTATCAAAGCAGGTTAGCTCTTGTATTTAGATCTTTTGATCTAAGAGTTGATCCTTGACCCCTGTTGTTATGGATTCTTGGAAGTTCTTATTGCTAAAGTTCCAACTTGTTTACTTTTGGTATGTGTCTTTTGTTGCTTTTGTTAAGTCGTCCTTTGAGTATCTTGGTATAATCACATGTGATGATAATTATGTGTGCTACACTGCTTTAACTGCCTTAAAGGCATGTGATTCTTGTCTTTGGTATTTGGATAGTGGTTGTTCCAAGCATATGACAGGAAATAAAACTTTATTCAAGACCCTTTTTGAAGGAAAGATTGGGATAGTCACGTTTGGAGATGGAAGCAAATTTGTGATCAGAGGCATTGGAACTGTGGACATTCTAGGGTTGCTGGTTTTTGAAGATGTCTGGTATGTTGATGGGCTGAAGGCTAACTTACTCAGCATCAGTTAGATTTGTGACAATGGACTGAATGTTTTCTTCACTAAGTATGAATGTGAAATACTTGATGGAGGAGGTGACTGTATATGTATTGGTGTGAGGACAGCTGACAACTGTTATGGTATAACACCAAGTATAAGCAACAAGTGTTTCATTGCAAAGATCAATCAAGTAGTCTTATGGCATCAACGGTTGGGACATGCAAGTCACAAGCAATTAGAGAAGATTTCTAAGTGTGATGCAGTTATTGGTTTGCCCAAGTTTGAAAAGATAGAAAAGTGCAAATGTGAACCATGTTAGATGGGTAAACAAGTGAATTCCAAACATCCGTCTGTAACTAAAGTTCAAACTTCAAGACCTCTAGAGTTGTTGCACTTTGATCTCATGGGTCCTGCCAGAGTTCAGAGTTCAGGTGGAAAGAGGTATATTCTAGTTGTTGTGGATGATTTTACTAGATATACTAGGGTTGTGCTTTTGAGAGATAAAGCTAAGGCTCCTGAAAAGATGATACACTTGTGCAAGAAATTGCAAGTTAAGAAAGGTACTGTGATAGCCAGAATTAGAAGTGATCATGAAAGAGAATTTGAAAACACAAAGTTGGCTACCTTCTGCAATGATCAAGGCACACATCAAGAGTTCTCTTCACCCAAGACACCACAACAGAATGGAATAGTGGAACAGAAGAATAGGGTTGTTCAAGAGATGGCTTGTGTCATGCTACACAACAAAAAGATGCCCAAGTCCTTCTGGGGAGAAGCAGTTAACACTGCTTGCCATATACTCAACCAGGTGTATTTCAGACCTGACTCCAAGAAAACTCTTTATGAACTCTGGAGAGGAAAGAAGCATGTTGTCAAATATTTTCGAATATTTGGCAGTGACTGTTATATTCTGCGTGACAGGGAGAACCTAGAAAAGTTTGATGCAAAGAGCGATAAAGGATATTTTCTAGGATACTCTTCCACTAGTAGAGCATACAGAGTATACAATCTGAGAACTAAAATAGTCATGGAGTCTTCAAATGTGGTGATCAATGATGAACTTTGTTCAAAACCTCATTCAGAAAACACTCTTCCGGTTCAAGAAAAGACTAAAGAGGTTGAGGATTCTATTTTTGATGATTATGTTGGGAAGCATAGTGATGAAGAGCTACTGTTGTTGAATGATACTATTTCGGTACCATCAAGTTCAGAACCATCCACACCAGTTAATGAAACTCAACAAGAACATAGAGAGCCTAGTCCTTCATTAGAACAAAAAGGTACCTCCACATCTCTGGTCAAAGGTCCATCTTCTAGAGTAAAGTTAAATCACCCTGCCACAAACATATTGGGTAGTTTGAATAATAACATGAGATTGAGATCCAAAGCCTTGAATGTAATTATTCACTCATGCTACCTATCCCAATTTGAACAAAAAAAGTTGGATGAAGCACTTCAAGATGCTGATTGGGTTAATTCTATGCATGAAGAACTTCATCAATTTGTTTGGAATGATGTGTGGGAATTAGTTCCTAGACCAAAGGGAGTAAATGTAATTGTAACTAAGTGGATTTTTAAGAACAAGTTACATGAACATGGTACTGTTATTAGAAACAAATCAAGACTTGTTGCTCAAGGATACACACAAGTGGAAGGGATTGATTTTGATGAGACGTTTGCACCGGTAGCAAGACTGGAATCCATTAGGATACTTTTAAACATAGCAAGTCATTTGAACTTCAAGCTGTATCAAATGGATGTCAAGAGTGCATTCTTGAATGGGATGTTGCAGGAAGAGGTATATGTTGAAGAGAGCCCTCTATGGTTTGAAACAAGCTCCCAGGGCATGGTAAGATAGATTAACCGCATATCTCATTGAGCATAGATTCAAAAGAGGATTTGCAGACACTACTCTCTTCATAAGAAAGGATAAGAATTATTTTGTAGTAGCTTAAATTTATGTTGATGATATTGTTTTTGGTGTTGCTAATGATTCTCTTGCTCAATCTTTTGCAGATGAAATGAAGATGTTTAAAATGAGTATGGTTGGTGCACTAACTTATTTCTTGGGATTGCAGGTGAAACAAACGGATTCTGGAATTTACATCAACCAAGCAAAGTATGCTAGAAATCTAGTCAAGAGATTTGGACTTGACCAGGCTGCACATGCTAGAACACCAATGGCTACTAATGCAAAGCTAACCAATGATCGTTCAGGTGAATCTGTTGATGTTACATTATATTGAAGCACGATTGGTTGTCTTTTGTATTTAACTGCAAGTCCAGATATTGCTTTCAGTGCTGGTGTATGCTCTAGATTTCAATCTAATTCTAAAGTTTCACATTTGAATGCTGTTAAAAGAATCATAAAATATGTTAGTGGAACTTGTGATTATGGATTGTTCTATAGCAAAGAGTCAAATTTGTCTCTTGCTGGATTTTCTGATTTAGATTGGGTCGGCAATGCCGATGATAGAAAAAGCACCACTGGTAGGTGTTTTCATGTAGGAGCCAATCTTGTTGCTTGGATGAGTAAAAAGCAAAATTCTGTCTCACTGTCTACTGCAGAAGCAAAATATATTGCTATTGGAAGTTGTTGTTCACAGCTTCTTTGGATGAAAAAGCTTTTGAGCGATTATGGGATAACTCAAGGCACCGTGGTTGTCTATTGTGATAATTCTAGTGCTATCGATATCTCTAAGAACCCTATTCAACACTCTAAGACTAAACACATAGAGATTAGATATCACTTTATTAGGGGTTCAGTTGAAAGAAAGATTGTGGTTCTTGAATATATCCATACTGAATGTCAGAATGCTAACATCTTCGCCAAACCTCTTGATAGAAGTAAGTTTGAGACACTTTGTCAAGTAATTGGTGTGATTTTGTATCCCTAATCATATTTGATTTTCATGGTGTTTTTTTTTTTTTGTTTTTTTTTTTTTTTGTTTTTTTGTTTTTGTTTTTGTTTTTGTTTTTTTGTTTTTTTTCTGGGATTTGCATTGCATAACATTCATACATTTCATACTAGGTTGTTTTTGTTATTTTTTTCAAAAAAATAAATAAATAAATAAAAATAAATAAAAAAGGAGAAAAAGGAAAGACAAATGTGTTTTGCATTTTTTTTTTTTTTTGGATTTGAAATCAAGGTTGGCCATATTATCTTTACATAACATGTTTATGTACCTTGTATGAGCTTTTTTTATTGCACTTTACTAGTTTGAGCTTTGTAGTGCATGTTGTGTGGGAATTGTTTAAAGTTTTTGATCACTTGATCTTGATCTTGAAGTCACACGCCTTTGAATGTTGGACTTGAACTTAATGAGAAAGACATAAATAACCATCTCACCACTGTTTACTAGCCAAACATGAACACCTTAGTGCATATCATATGATTTTGTGCTCGAGAAAGTGTAGCACATGCACAAAAATAACATGAGGTGTAGCCTCGGATTAAATGCTAAAATTGGTGTGTACATTATGAGGCAAAACAAGAAATTTACATGATTGCAAACTTTTACTCTAGGAGATGTGAGAGTTATATGATGTAACTCTTTAGGTGATAGTCTCTTTCAAACTTATGTGATAAATTTTGTAGAAATTGTGATTGATCACTATTTACTTATCACCACACATGTATCTCAAGCTATTCTAGTTGCACATACTATAAAAGTTATTCTTTGCTAAACTTAGTACATGATATTGTGTATGATCTTGTTGTGGCCATCCAAGATTAAAAATACATTGATCTTAATGCAAAATGTGTTTGAAGTTTGAGATTTGAGGACAAATTGATTGAAAATCTTGTTTTTGGAAGATCTGGGTTAAATTCAAGGGCTTTTAAAAAAAATTTCGTCTCATACTCATGCATTTCATTCATAAAACATTGTGCTTTGAGGAGTTTCTGGATTAAAATGCTTTGTTTTTCAAAAATTTGATTTTTCCAGATTTTCGATTGATCAAACCTGTTGCTCAACCGATTGAAATTGCGATTAAAAATTTGGTTTGAATCTGCCTGGCTTGATCGCTTCTCGATTGATGCTGGATCGATCGAATATGTTTTTCGATCGATCGAATATGTTTTTCGATCGATTGAACCTATTTTTCGACCAATCAAAAATCGGTCAGAGAGTTTTTTAAAACATGAGCTTTTCACGTGTTCTTCACTCTTTCAAAAGTTTTCAAAGAGCTATTCTCTCTCTCTTCAACCGATCAAGATTCAAAGTCAATTTTTTGTCATTTTGCCTTAAATTTTTCTCAAGGTTTTTGTCTTCTAGTGCCGGTAAGGCCATTCTACCATTTCTTTTTTAGTTTAATCTCATTTTTCATGCATTTTAGGGAAATTTTCGGACCTAATAATTTTTGGGGATTGTGATGTTTGAGATGATTTCTTTCAAAATTGATTAATGGGTTTTTGTTAGTGGATGATGTAAATATGTTTCTCATGATTTATTTTGATCAATTTGGTGATTTGGGAAGAATTGAAAATTCTAGGGCTTGAAACTCAACGAATTTGGGGATTTTGTTCAATTGAGCTTAATTTGTTGAAATTGGCTTGTGTAATTGATTAATTATGTTTATATACTGTTATCTAACTTGTGTAATGATATATTGATCAATTTGTTGGGATTTTTGAAATTAGGTTTTTCAAAGTTTGGGTTTTTGTTCTAAAACTCTATGTTCAAGCCAATTCTGTGTTTTTAAAGTATAATTGAACTGTTCTCAATGCATTATCTCAATGCATTAGAGCATGTATCATTGGTTTATTCTGTCCATGCATCATATAAATTGTTCTTTTCTATATTTTTTTATGCTCTAACCATGTCTGATGTAGTCTGCCCTTGGGTTTTTTTTTTGTTTTTCTTTCTTTGGTTCTTTTCTATCTATCCTATTCCAACTCTTAGCATCATGGTTAGGAAGACTAGAGCCCATAAGACATCCACCTCCTCTTCTACTCCAGCTTTTGATAGTGAGAGGTTTCGTAGTGAGAAAAACCAAGAGACCTATGAGAAGCTGAACATCCTTAGGTCTGTGTGGGCTGAGAGAAAAGTTGTTTTAGATGAGCTCGATCTGGAAATTGGGAGGAATTTTAAGCGTAGGGGCTGGTTACCTTTGATGGATATAGATCATCCTCCTCTAGCTGCCTTGATTAGAGAGTTCTCCTCGAACCTCTCTGTCCATTCCAATGATTCCAACACTCAATTTATGAAGAGTTGGATACGGGGTGAAGAGTATGTCATTACTCCTTTGGTAGTGACCTCTGCTCTTGGGGTGCCTAAGGTCCAGCAGCTTGTGTATCTTTATGATGAAACCGCTCCTCTAGATGACATTATGTCATACCTCACCGGTACTTCCCTTCAGTGGGGTACTAATCCTCGGATTACCTCTCATGAGTTGAGCGAGATTCATTATCTGTTTTTTCGGATTTCTTGTCATTCCATCTGGCCCATCTCTCACTTGCACACCATTCCTATCGAGAGATGTGCATTTTTGTATGCCCTTGTGATAGATGCTCCTATGAGTTTTCTTCATCTTTTCATTCGATCCTTGGTTGAGGTTCATAAGAGTTGTTCTACTACACATGGTCTATTTTTCCCTGTTTTTATTCATCGGATTTTGTTACATTTAGGTTTAGATGAGTTTCCTGCTTCTGAGCCCGTACACATTATAACTTCCATAGGTGCCACCTTCCTTAGGCAGAGAGCTGCTCAGATGCGAGTTAGCTCTGAACGCCCTAAAGTAGAGTCTTCTTCTGGTGCACCTCCTCCTCCTTCTTCAGGTGATCCCATGGATGAGGTGTATGATGATCCGACTACTGCTATTGCTCCTCCACCTTCTACTTCAGATGATTCTAGCATTCGTCGTATGTTGGACACTGTCATGACCGTTCAAGCGGCTCATGGTCAGCTTTTGGTGGATGTACTAAAGGAGCTTTAGGCTTTGCGTGCAGATTTGACGAGCATTAGGCGGACACCTCCACCACCTCCTTTTGAAGATAAATCTTGATTGCCCTTTGGCAATTCGTCACAAAAAGGGGGAGTACATATAGATGGAGATAGGGGAATTTTTTTTTTTTTTTGGTTTTTTTGTTGTAGGGCTTTGGAGCTTTAGATTGTATCTAGGGGCTTCATCTTGTACTTATTTTTTGGCTCATGATGTATTTATTTTGATGTATTTATTTTTTATGAGTTGTATATGTTAGGGGGAGACATTATGTTTTTTTTTTTATTTCTATTTCTTGTTTCACATTGTGCTACATTGGCTATTGATTTATATTTATGAAGTTATTCATGATATATGTCTTTTATTTTATGTTATGTGAAATCAAGAATTTATTTTGTTTTACTTGTATTTTTCATACATGCGTTTATGTGTTTGTTGAGTGTTTCAGGAATATACAGGTTGATTCAGTCGTGCTGCTGTCTACATTTGCAACTAATAGATAGTAGTTAGGTTGAATTGTTTTTAATTGGGCAATTTTATTGTAATGGGCTGTTTTTGTAACTTTGAGCATTTTGTTTTATTATGTGTTTTGTCACGGATTGCCAAAGGGGGGGTTGTTAGGTTCTAAGGATTTAGGATCTAAATATTTTAGAACTTCAATATGTAATGTTGGCAAACCATGATCAAAACTTAGAGTTTAGAATTAGGCTGCTCAAAGTATGTTTATTGTAAAGTTGGAATCGAGTAATTGTAGAAAATTACTGTTCACTTTCTGCAAGGCTTGATCGATTGAAAATTAGACTCGATCGTTTGAAGCTCGTGTAGAATGTTTTTCTGTAGAATTTTCCAACTCAGCCCAAGCCCGTTTGACATGTAGGGTTTTATTTTTTGCCTTAAGTATAAAAGGAAAAACCCTAGCTACGTTTTATATTAATTGTTTATGCTATGTGTATGAATCTCTTGTGAGATCTAGAGGTGTTTGCCTTCATACATACTTAGGGTTATCAAGATCAAGATTGATGTCGAGAGTTTGGTGATCGTTTCAGTTGCTGCATAAAGAGGTTAAAGAAAATACAAGTGGGAGTACTTGTGATTACTGTGAATCCAAGAAAGTCCATGGACTTGGAGCTATCATGGGGTCGTGGTAGTAAGTTTTCTACTCGAGGTAGTAATAGGATGTTAGTAGTCTAAGTTGCTATTGTAAAACTTCAATTCTTTCATAGTGGATCTATTTTACCTTGAGTATAGTTAGGTTAAATCCTCCCCAGGTTTTTTACTGATTTGGTTTTCCTGGATTATCATATTATTGTGTTCTTTATTTTCCGCATTATTGATATGATATGATATATACTTGTGTTAACCTAGTTTTGAATAATTTACCTAAGTAATCACTTGGCTAAATATCTAGGTTAATCAACTAGAGTTTTAAAGGGTCTAAAAATGTACAGAATCACCACCAAGGACTGACATGTCATCTGAGTCTGGGAGGTATGGGAGCGCAAGGGTGAATTTCTTGCCACAAGATGTTGAATCAGCACCAAGGACTGACTTGTCTCCGTCTTGGAGGCTCAGTGTGCAGGAGTTCCCTGCCATAGCTGAAAGTAGAGTTCGTGAGGGTGGTTTCTTCACACTCCAAAGCCTTCTTCATATGCCAAGTAAGCATTATTCTTCATGAGTCATGGCTCTCTCTCTCTCTCTCTCTCTCTATATATATATATATATATATATGGAAAATATTTGTTGTACTTCAGTGTACGGGGACACACAAGTGTGCAACCATATCAAGATTTCAGTTGTTTAACAACTGTATGATGTGCAACAATCTCTGTTTGATATGTGTGCGTGTGTGTTTTTGCATGTACAGTATAGTTTAGCAAGGCACTCCACATATGGCTTCTTGTGTTAAGGTGTTATGCATGGAGTTGTAATATCATAATCATTCTATGTTTTCTTTGTATTCTTTAACATACTTGATGTTTGGTTCTTTCGGAAAAAGAAACATCAATATTTGAGAACTTTTGGATGATTTCATTCATCTCCTTATCCATTTACTAGTGATGAACATTGAACACAATATGATACTCGTACTCTTGACTGCAGGGAAACGAAACAAGGTTACTGATTATTACGAGAAACAAGAGTGGCTCCTTGAAGGGTTTGTTGAGATAGAGACCGTCACTGAAACAGGTTGTATGCCTGGAAGTCTAACTGAGGTTGGTTGTGTTCACCTTGATAATTTTAAATTCATGTTCATTATATTGGTGTTGAATGGCAACTCGTGCAACAAAACAGGAAGCTAATTTCTGAGTTTCATTGCAGAAATAACAATATATTGAATGGCTACTATATCTTCTCAGCTAGAAATCAGAAACCAATATTTTTTCATTGTTATTCTCAGGATGAGATGCAGCAGCTTGCAAAGGGTGAGAGGATGGCGATCTATGTATCAAACACGGCTAACGTAGCGCTCTTTGCGGCAAAACTATATGTTTCCATTGAGAGCAGATCGTTGGCTGTTATTGCCTCAACCTTGGATTCACTCTTAGATCTCTTGTCAGGGTTTATATTGTGGCTCAAATGGTTTACTCAGAAGTTGGTGGAGTGAAAATTATGCATCTTAAACTAATGAAATTAGAGTTTAACCCCAAAGATGCCAAGATTATCTGTTTTGAAAGTAGGTTAAAAAATGACTATGACTTTTGGGGATGTGGACCCAAGGCATGCTAATAATCACATCTATAAAAATGACAATGTTTTAACCCAACAAATAATTTACAAATTTAGCTTGAGCTTGCAGGGAATCATGGTTTTTGCAGCAGTAATGGCAACTCTTGGATTACAAGTTCTGCTTGAGTCTGGTCGAGAATTCATTTCAAAGGTATGCAACTTTGTGCTCTGACCTATATATGTTAAGGATATAGATGGCTGTGAACATGGGTTTGAGAAGGGTTTGAAATTAGCTCCCTTATGTGACCTTGATTACTGGTACCTTAAGGATGACATAAGTTTTGAGGTACTACCAAAATGTATAAGATCCTACTTAGATGACATTCTAAGTTGGTAAATGCATTAAAAATGGACTATGGTGACAAAACTTTTCGTCACGATATGTCCTTATTTCGTTGCTTAAGACATATGGCAACAAAACATCATTTGTTACGAAATATTGGTCATCTTGGTAATGAAAATTTATGTCACTAACATATCTAAATTTGTTTAATATAAAAAATGATAGGTGATGAAATTTTTATCGCTAAACATTATATTTAGAGACATTTGAACGTGACTATTCTAAATTTCTATTTTTTGTAGTAATTAATTTTCATTTCATGTGTTATTTCAGGCCCATCATAAAACTGATTCAGGGAAGGAGAAATGGATGATTGGGATAATGGTCTCCGTAACTATAGTGAAGTTTATGCTCATGGTCTTTTGTCGAAAATTTAAAAATGAAATTGTTAGATGCTCAAGATCATTTTTTCGACGTTATTACAAATTCTGTTGGTTTGGTAGCAGCTGTTCTGGCCATTCGATATTATTGGTGGATTGATCCTGCTGGAGCTATTATAGTGAGTTTATAAGTGACTATTTTTTTCCCTATCTTGAGTTTATAAGTGACTATTTTTTTCCCTATCTTGAGTTTATAAGTGACTATTTTTTTCCCTATCTTTCAGCTTTTTACCGCACTTTTGATAATTGGGTTCATTTGTACTTTAATAGTCGGCTAAAATAGAAAACAAATCCTTTAAGTTTCACCAGAATTCATTTCAATCGTTTGATTTTATTTTCGTTCATTTCAATCTTGTAAGTTTTAAGTTTATTCAATTAAGGCTTTACTGTGAACTTCCTAAAATTATCACAATCACGAGCAGATAGGAGTGTGCATAGGTTGGGTTAGGTTGAAGGGTTTTTTGAACTCAACTCACTATGGTTGGTGACTTAAAAAAAATCTAATCCAATCCAACCCAACCCATTACAAGAATTCAACCCAACCCAATCCATGTGGATCTAGTAGGACCCATGTGTTATACTTTTTTTTTTTTTTAATTACTACTATTATTATTAAATTGAGCATTAGAACAACACTACTACAAATAAAAGTAAATTTATATCCAAATAATCCTTGAGTATAACAGAAAACCAACATAAACAATATGAGTAAAACTTAGGGTTTGAGTTTTATTTAGAAAAAGTGGCAAAAAAAGTAAATAACAAAATTGAATAATATATTTTTTAAAATTTAAATATATATTAAATATAAGTGGGTCGGATCGGGTTAGACGGATTTGTAAATCTTATGACCCGAACCCAACTTGATCCACTGTAAAAAAAAAAATTTCACAATTTAACCCAACTTACAAACCCCTAAAAACCGACTTAACGGGGTGGGTTGAGTTGAATCGGGTTGATTTTTGTAGATTGGTGGGTTGGCTGTACACCTCTACCAGTAGCCATATTTTGCATGAAAAAAATAATGGTTTTCACTCTAATGTCTAATTTTTAAGTGAAATGCCCACTATTTGTAGCGTGGGTATAAAATATTGGTTGGCTCCTTGGAGTTAATTCTTGATCTTGCTTTCAATATTGATGTTTTTGAACCTGGGATGCAGATAGCATTATATACAATGAATACATGGACAAAGACAGTCATTGAGAATGTCTGGTCACTAATTGGGAGGACGGCACCACCTGAATTCTTGGCAAAGCTAACCTATCTGATATGGAACCACCGTAAAGATATCAAGCACATTGACACAGTAAGAGCATACCCGTTTGGTTCTCATTATTTTGTGGAGGTTGACATAGTTTTGCCAAAAGAAATGCTTCTGAACAAAGTTCATAATATTGGCGAGTCACTGCAAATAAAACTTGAGCAACTCCCAGAAGTTGAGCGAGCTTTTGTACATATAGATTTCGAGTGTACTCATAAACCTGAAAACAAGAGAAAGGTTTGATGACAATGATGACAGTAGAAATGAACAGAGCTCAGCCTCTCTAGAGCACTAGGGCCTTCAAATGAGTTGCTGATTTAGTTAATATGTGATGCAATACCTATAATGTTATATGTAAAATAATGGAAGCCTTGCAATTGATTTGTAAGCCTCCTCTTGTGCTATCTCATATCCTATGCGTACTTTTTTTTTTTTTTTTTTTTTTGAAGAATTAAATATGTATGATATATTACCGTTCAGTTGTAAAAGAATTGTATGACTACAAAACACTTTTAAGGCTATTGTTTTAAAGAGAGTTTCTCATTCAGCCATGAAACTAGTCTTGTAGACTCTAAAGATAGTTTCTCATTCTGCCGTTATAAAATGAGTCTGAATTTAGTAAGAATGAGTGTAAAACTCATATTTTACACCATCCAATTAGAGATTGTATATCAACTATTTACTTAAAACTCTATATATCATACCACACCTAATAATATTTCAATAAACTCTCACTTGGGTTGGATTTTTAGATGGATATTTAAATTGATTAAGTGTGGTACTTGTACGTGCCTACTCTTTAATATGTGATAAGACGATGTGACATGTAAAGATTAGATGGTGTAAAACTTGAGTATTACATCATATCTTTATAGAATTTAATTTTTTACAAAATAGACCAGAAAACCAACAATAAATAAATAGTGCAAGATTATAACAAGAAAAAGTTGAAGAACAAAAGGAAAGGGGAGTAGATAGAAGCCAACTTGAAAATTGGAACAAAGGAGAGCAGTCCATTAATTAAGTACAAAGAAAGCTTTTAAAAAAAAATCAAGATTCAAAGTAACAAGGTGATCAATGAGTAGAAAAAAAAATTGGGGATTTGATTTCTTGAGAAAAGATGGAGAGAAAGTGTTTTTTTTTTTCCTTTTCTCTTTTCCCTTTTGTTATTTTTTATTTTATAATTTCCCTTTTGTTATTTGAGATAAACACTGTCTCTCGATCTCTTGGCAAAATTTTCAAGTCTTGAACGCTTGATTTTATCAATAAATTTGTTTGTAGAATTATTAATTCAGATTTTAATTTTGATAGGAACCTTGGATTTGTATTTTAAGTTTGTCTCTTCATCTTTTGCATTTTGGGTTCTCTTGATATTTTAAAAATTAAGAAAATGCATTCTATTAGCTAATAGATGGGACCTTAATTTTTTATTTTTTTTTTCTAGGTGAAGGGGCCTTAATTAAAATGCCATTGTGTAGGAAAAATGAATATAATATATTTTCTTAATTAATAGGGGAACCTTCTTCCATTTGGGGTTTGCCTAGTGGTTGAGTCACCTTAAGCCACGGCCTAATTAATTTGTCTATATAGTATAGTATATGACGTGCTCTTGATGTTGTGCTTAAGGAGAAACTACACCCTGTTTCGGGTGTATGTTTCCTCCCACTCACAGCTGGTGGGACCCACAGCTGATGGGTCCCACCAGCTTGTGAGAGAAGAGAAACATACACCCGAAACAGGGTGTAGTTTCTCGTGCTTAAGCAGGGAAACTAAAGATTCAGCCCACCATATCAAAAAAAAAAAAAAGATTCAGCCCACCATATCAACTTTGGCGATGTGTATGAGAAGTCTATCTAGTGTTTGTCCGAATATCTATTTGGAGTCGCATGTATTGCAAGATATGGGCCTCTTTTTCTATAGGTGAGTCTCTTTTCTGCCGTGGCCTTTGTGGGTTTTACCAACTTTGTAATTGATGTTTATTAATTGAATAAAGTTCTCATTTAAATAGAAAAATATTTGTGATAAAATTTATATATGGGTGCTTTAGACCACTAGCATCAAGTATTCTTAAAAAAAAAAAAATTGCTATTTTGTCATCAAAAAGTTATTTTATCTATTTTAACATATCATTTTACAATACACCATATATCACATCTTCTATTCTTTTACCACTTTATTTAAATATTCATTTTAATTCTTTCTTTCTTCTTTTTTTTATTCTTTCTTTTTGGTTTTCTTGTCCCAATGTGTGGAGAGAGAGAGAGAGAGAGAGAGAGAGAGAGAGAGAGAGAATCACCTTTTTGTGTGGGCAAAATGTGGATTGAATGAAATAGAATGTAACATATTTTTATAGTAAATAAAAATGGGAAGAAGAAAAGTCAAAATAAAACGAAGATGAAGAGATAGAAGAATTATAACGTTAAGGTATAGAGTAGTGGGAAGATAAAAATGTAAAAGTAAGGGGGAAATGTAATTGTAAGATGGAAAATTAATAAGAAAAAAAAAGTCACAAGAGAGAGAGAGAGAGAGAGAGAGAGAGAGAATGTTGGAAAATAAGTGGATGATGTGGTAGCTTTTTTATTTTATTTTATTTTATTTTTATAAAGAATTTTAACCTATGACGTTCGCTTCTGATGAGAACTCTTTATTATTAGACTAAGATACTAATCGGTTTTTGGTGTAGGCAGGGATTGAACCCCAGATCTCTTATTCAACCATCAGAGACTTTACTAGTTGAGTCAACAATCATCCGCATAACTGGATTATGTGGTAGCTGATGTGGCTCAACAAAAGTGTAGCAATAATAAATGCTGTGGGGGTGAAAAGCCCAACCTAACGTATTGGGCCTAAGGCCCTATTTGAAGGTTACTGTTTGTCCGAAGAGATGAAAGTACTTGAGAAGAAGCTCATATAAGAGAAGCATGTCTGGGGATGAGTGTGGGGCATAGTCCGAGGAGGTATTCAATTGTCCGAAGAGGCCATTATCCTCGGATCCGAAGAAGCGTGGTCAAACAGAGGTCTGGGAAGTTTGAGTGAACCTCCTAACAAGTCTAATGATGGAGATGAACCTCAGGCACACATGAGGATAGCAGGAACGGAGAAATATCTAGAAGACAAACTTCAACCACCACATTAAATGCACTGCACCTACTTCTCTGGCCGCATTAATGTGGAGAAGACCCCTGAATAGTGCACTCTCAGCTACTGCCACTCACACAAGGCTAAAGAGGATACATGATGAGACATGCACTCAAGTAGGCGTCTAGATAATGAACAAGTGGATGATGAAGATGAAAGGAGAGGATACTATATAAGAGGGAGAGGCCTCTGATAATAGTAGATCGGAAAAAGAAAGATAGAAAGGAGAAAACTCCATTACTGTAGCTCTAAGACTTGTAACCCACGTTCATTCAATACAACTCCTCTTCGGACGTCTATGTTTGCACCTGTCTGAGCACGATTGAATGTTAATTTACTCACAAGCACTGCAGTCCAATACTGTTTAATTCATTACTAGCCTAGCTCTTTCACCCACTCTCTACAAATTCATTGTCTTGGGTTCATTGGGCTCACAATCCATACCTTTTGGGCTTGGGCTACAAAAATTGACCCTACAAATGCTATACTTCAACTTTTAGATACATACATACATACATACATACATACATACATATATATATATATATAGATGTTGGAAAATAGGTGAATAATATGGCTGTTGATGTGACTCAATAGAAGCACAACAACAATAAATGTTACGTTTCAACTTTTAGATATATATAGATATAGATATTGAAAAATAGGTGGATGATGTAGCGACTGATGTGGCTCAAGAGAAGCATAGTAACAATAAATGTTATGTTTAAGCTTTTAGATATATATATATATATATATATATATATGATAGATTTATAAAAGAAGAAAAAGATATATATAGATAGATATAGATTTGTTTTTCTATTAAAAAAAAAAAACATATAAAGCACCAGAAACCCCATTTTTGGGACAATATCAATCAAACTGATCTATAAACACTTATCAAACAAAAAATAAAAATGCAACATTAATCATGGAAGAATAAAATGCAACATTAATCATATATATAATTCAAGAACAAAATGTTCTCAAAAAGAAAGGAAAAAACTTTTACTCACCTTTTCTTAGGAGCATGTGCTTTTTATTAATGGAGATCATTGCCTTTTCGTTTATATGAACAATGAATGAGATGTAGGGGGTTCTTATTTCAAGAATATTTGAGTAGTAAATATTAAATTGAGATTGAAGCTATATAATTATTGTGTTGCACCAAAATTAAGAAAAAAATTTCTCAAAAAAAAATTAAGAAAATTTTTGGGACACATGTCATGACATTAGCCCACATTTGAAATCTAATTTTGATTTTCTCTTAGTTTTTGGTTTTAAATATATAGATATATGATGAGATTTTATGTGTTTTACGAATGTAAATTAAATCTCAAATTTGGATGAATAAAGGGTTCAATCTCTATTTATACTAAAAACCGATTGATGTGTTAGTCTAAAAATAAAGAATACAATCATCAGAAACGAACATTATAAGTTAAAATTCTATTTAAAAAAATCTTAAATTTGGATGAATGAAAAATTGTGAATTTAAATAATTATAATATTAATAAAATGTCTCTAGACACGTGTGATGAAGTTAGCATAAATTATAGATTATAAATGTGGACATATCACATAACTTATTTAGTAAAAAACAAATCTCTTTTTATTAGAAGAAAAGAAAAAATATATATATCTTTGATACTAAATAACACAATTAGTAAAAAAAAAAAAAAGACGTAGACATAATTTATTTTAGTAAAAAATAAATATTTTTTTTGAGAAGAAAAAAAAAATCTTGATACTAGTAAATCAATTAGTAATTAAAAATTCTTAAAAAAAAATCTCTTAACATTAAGAGAAATGCTATGTTCACAATATTTTCACAATAAATCTTAGTGGTAAGCTCAAATTAGAACTAATAACAATTAACCACTTATGATTTGTTGTGAAAATATTATGAACGTAACACTTCTCTAAACTAAACATTACAATAAATTTTTTTTTTTTAATTTTTTGTTGTTGAGAATATAGAGCCCTAGATAGATTAGGTCAAAACATATTTTACTTTTATTTTTATTTTTTTATACAAGATAAAATTTATTATTTTAATCTAATCTAGGTATTCAAGTAGCTATATCTAAAAGCAATAAATATTTTTAAATACTAATAAATATATTTACCAAAAATAAATTATAAAATAAAAACAGACCATGTATTTCTCAACACAGTTGTACGCTTGTGCAGCAATCCAGGAGGCTTGCTATAAATAAAACTTGGGAAACTTATATGTTTTCGTGATTCTCATTGAAACCTAAACCAAAACCGAAAGCTCTACATAAAAGCATAGAACAACAACCCCAACAGCCTTGTTGTTGTTGTTTTTGTTTTTGTTTTTTCTCTGTGTTTGTGAAAGAGAGAGAGAGAGAGAGAGTCGTGGCCATGGAAGATGGAACGAAAGCCATAGCTGAGGCAAACATTAGGAGCAAAACGGAGCCTCTATTGCCACCAGAGGTGGAGAGAGACGACATGTCGTCTACTACATGGAGGCTCAATGTGCTTGACTTTCCTGCACTGCCTCCAAGAACAGATGGTGATCATAGCTCCTTTAATCTGCGCCGCCTTCTTCGAACCCCAAGTAAACCATCTTCACAAATCTTTACGTATGTATGTATGTATGATATTATTGACCTTAAATGCAATAAGGTATTTGCTTTTCTTGTTTTTGTTGCGAGTTTTTAACGGCCATGGCATATCAATATAGAATGAAGGGAAAGCTGTGTTTTTTTTTTACTTTTTATTTTGATTCTTAGTGGTAAAGATTCAAGACCCAGAATTTATTTTTTCTCAAAGATTTTATTTGTTCAGAAAGTCTGGCACCAAGAGAGTTTTATAATAGCCAGACCATGTGGCCCATGTCAATATAGAATGAAAGTTGTGCTCTTTATTCTCTTTTTTGGCTTCTTTCTGGGAAAGATTAAAGACCCAGTTTTTTATTTATTTTATTTTATTTTATTTATAAGAAAAAAGAGATGCTCTTTGTCCAATGAAAGCGGGTATTTGGGTTTTTAAACTGAGTTGACTCAGCCGAGTTATGGATTTCTCTGATGAATCTTATCTAATTTTTGGCTTTAGGGCCCAACTTAGATGCAATTACCTAGATGCATTTTAACAATGAACCGCATGGTTAATTGTATTTGGGGATATATTTTCTTCAATGCATTGAACAATGAACCAAATTGATTGTCTATTGAAAGTTTACACTTTGTGCTATATAGTCCTTGTATACAACCACACGTTTGAATTTAATTAGGGAAGTTAGAATATAGAACCAATTTAATTGGTGAAAATATATGGCACCAGCACCTAGTACCCATTTTTCCAACTTT
Source organism: Quercus aquifolioides (assembly GCA_019022515.1). Taxonomy (NCBI): domain Eukaryota; kingdom Viridiplantae; phylum Streptophyta; class Magnoliopsida; order Fagales; family Fagaceae; genus Quercus; species Quercus aquifolioides. Next base: position 100,096,646 of record CM032333.1, on the reverse strand, counting down.
TTTGAAATAGTGTTGGTTAAAAAAGTTGTACTTTGAAAATTGCTACTAAAAAAAAAAGCAGACTATAGAGACTATAGAGCTAATGAACTAGAGAAAGTCTTGACACAGAGTGATGGAGAAAAAGTAGTGGGTCCATGTGAATGTGATAATTCACTATTATAGTTGCACATGTCACCAAGTTGTTGCAAATTGTTGTAGTAAATTCAGTGGACCCAGAAGAACTGAAGGAACTATCACTAAATTTTACCTTTGGCTTAGAACTGAGTTGGCTCAGGCGAGTCACTGATCCATATTACTTGGACATTTCTTTTTCATGGTCGTGTTTTTCTGCCACTGGCCTAGGGGCCAAATGGCACACTCTTTAATCCTTCAAGGGAGTGCTCAGGCTTCACATTCTGAGTGTCATTCATTTTGGGAGAGGGATCTTTTAGGTGCCCAGTGTATGGACTTAGGTGAGGATATGGTAATCTCTGTACCAAATGAATGTGTTTGTATTTTTTTTTAATTATGTGGAAGTTGCTGTAGCTTGAGTTTTGGGCTCATTGTGTGGCACAATTTTCTTCAAACACAATATATGCAAGTATAGTATTGAATACCTTTGGAAAAATTAATTATGACATGGAACCCATTTGTGAAATGGAATACTATGTCGAGGATTGCTAATGAAAAACAAGATACATGCACACAGGTACTACATAATATATTTGTTTGTTATATCAAAGCATTCTATAAAAAGGTCTTTATCTATGCATGTGATGCATTCTTCTATCTGTAGCTTTATAAAGATAATAATTCATGCACTACGTATTTATAAGATTCATGATGCGTGTAGGTATCACATATGTGATGCATTCACTCTTTCCCAATAGCTTAGGAATTTGGAATAATTAGTCCAGCAGAAAATATTGACAGGAAACTAATGCTCTCTTTACACATTAAGAAAAATTCCCTGGGTCTATAGTCAGGTAATGGTCCCTTTTAGATGTCATTAAAGCCTAATACACTTTTAAGCCATGTGTTTTGTTTGTTCAGTTATTGGTTGATATATGTTATTCATTTATAAATTATTGGCTAAAGGTTTTAAAAGATGTAAGATGGTTAAATAAGGTTGTTACAACATCTTGAAAAAAATTTGGAATCACTTAGGAATTCTTAAGAAGTATGACTCTGGTTTATGAATTGGCAAACTGCATAAAATAGTTGTAAAAAAGAAGAAGCAAAAAAAGTATATTAATATTTAACTCAATATTATTGGAAGGAAAATAGAAAGGCATTTTTATTCATTCAATTTAGGGGGAAAAAAATTAAACCTTAGAAGAAGTTTTTTGTCCTATTCTATCAGAATTTGGCAACGGTTTTAGCTCAAGTAAAACCTCCTCACCTTATAAGTTCTAGGTGGAAGGTATGGCCATGGGTTCAAGACCCATTGAGTGCATGTGTAACTTACCAATAAAAAAAAAAATGGGGATTGTTTTAGCTTGTTATATAAATTATGCCTAAGCATGGTCGGTTGTGTTGAGTTTTGCACTGAAGATGTTTTGTCACAATAATAAATTTCACACTCAGGTTGAGAATATCTTCACAAATATGTTGCAATTGGTTTCAGCACAAGCAAACAAAGGAGTTCTGGGGAAAGAGAGAATTTTTTTATTGGTACTTGGAATAATCACACACACTTTGCTTCTCATTTCAGAAAACTAACCACTCTTTCTCTTCCACACTTTGACCTTTGCATTCGGTGGTGAAGTTTTATATAGAATACCAAAGAGATATGCTTTCTTAACTTCTACTTATCAAAAAAAAAAAGATATGCATTCTTAACTTCCTTATCTAAACTGCTAACATAACATTACAAAAGGTTGAACACATAAAAGACAAAGGCCCATTCAACAAAAGAAACTCTTTCTTATCTACATTGTCATGCCAACGTTGCTCTATCTGTTCCTAAAAATTTGAAATGTTAAAGGCAACAACTCATGTACTAAAGTGAGAAGTTGTCTCTTCATTATTTGTAATCTACTGTCCTAACCTAAGCTAGAAAAGACAAGCAGAACACACTAGATAGAACATGTGCAATTCTACTTGATTTGGTTTTGTTCAGTGAAAGAATATTCAGAAAGTTTTTAAGAAAAAGCCACTGGCAACTGAATTTTTATTGGCTGTTGAAGCGGAATTACAACGGAGGGCTGCTTTGGACAGGAAAGCACGTGATTTAAAGAGTCCAGGGGTGAAAGGGTTAAGAGAGTTGAAGGGTCTATTCAGTTCTATTAACTATGGTTCTACCTCTACTCGACGTAGTGGTAATAATAGGGATCGGGCTCTCTTTGTTCCTCAATGAACTTAAAGTTGCTTTCCTGGAATGTTAGAGGGTTGAATGGGGTAGAAAAGAGGCTTCAGATTCGTAATTTGCTACGGACTTGGAGGGCTGATATTGTGTGTTTGCAGGAGACCAAACTTGAATGGATTACTAGAGGAATTGTTCGTAGTATATGGAGCTGTCCTTATGTAGATTGGTTGTACCTGGGCTCTGAAGGTGCTTCTGGAGGTATTTTATTGATGTGGGATAGAAGGGTTGTGGAGAAGGTAGAGGAGGCGGTGGGGCATTTTTCAGTTTCATGCAAATTCAAAAATGTTTGTAACCAATTTGAGTGGGCTTTTACTGGTGTATATGGACCAAATTTGAACAAAAAGCGTAGGAATATGTGGGAGGAACTAACCGGACTGATTAGTTGGTGGGATTTACCTTGGTGTCTAGGTGGTGACTTTAATGTAATCTGTTTCCCATCAGAGAGACTAGGGGCTGCAAGTTATACTCGGGCTATGTGTAGATTTTCTGACTTTATCTCTCTTCATGGGCTAATGGATATACCTTTGGAAGGGGGCCTTTACACTTGGTCTAACACATCCTCTGCATCTAGAATTGATCGGTTTCTTGTCTCTCCACTCTTGGCAGATCATTTCACACAGTTTTCCCAAAAAATGATGTCTAGAGTACTTTCAGACCACTTCCCAATTCTGATGGAGGGCGGGAGTCAGAGGAGAGGTAGAATTCCTTTTCGTTTTGAAAATATGTGGTTGAGGGCAGAAAATTTTGTTGACAAAGTGAAGGCTTGGTGGGCATCCTATTTGTTCCAAGGAACTCCTAGTTTTATCTTAGCTAAGAAGTTGGCAGCTTTGAAATTGGATCTAAAAAGGTGGAATGAAACGGAGTTTGGCAATGTCACATATAAGAAACAGCAGCTTTGGAGCAAGTTGAATGATTTGGATACTAAAGAGGAGACTCACCCATTAACAGCTGAGGAAAAGTTAGAAAAAGTTAATCTCCGTACACATATTGAAAAGTTGACTCTCTTAGAAGAGATTAGTTGGAGGCAAAAGTCTAGGGTGCTGCACTTGAAGGAGGGAGATGCCAATACCAAATTCTTTCATAGAATGGCTAATTCTAATAGAAGAAATAACAGTATTGAAAGTCTTATGGTTAATGGCAGCTTGTCCTCAGATCAGAGTGAGATTGTAGACTGTTTTACTCAATTTTTCAAGAAGTTATATTCTGAGCAGCAAGTTGATCGACCATTTCCAGATGTATTAGTTTTTCCAATGATATCCAGTGACAAGGCGCTTTGGCTAGAGAGACCTTTTGAGGAGGGAGAAACATTTGATGTTATACAGAATTTTAATGGTGATAAAGCTCCTGGACCAGATGGTTTCCCAATGGCTTTTTTCCAAGCTTGCTGGGGGGTTCTCAAACCTGATCTAATGGCTGTATTTCATCATTTTTTTGCTAAAGGTCAGCTTGAGAAAAGTTTAAATGCAACATTCATTACTCTCATCCCTAAAAAAAATGCAACAAGTGAAGTTAAGGATTTCCGTCCCATTAGTCTTATTGGGGGGGTTTATAAAATTATTGCTAAAGTCTTGTCCAACCATCTTTGCACGGTTATGGAAGATATAATTTCATCATCACAGAATGCTTTTGTGAAGAACCGACAAATCCTTGACCCTGTACTTGTTGCTAATGAATGCCTTGATAGTAGATTGAAGGCTGGTTTGTCGGGTTTACTTTGCAAACTAGATATTGAGAAGGCTTTTGATCATGTAAACTGGGGTTTTCTCTTGAAGCTGCTAGAACGGAGTGGGTTCTCTGCTAAGTGGAGGCAGTGGATTTTCTTTTTCCTATCTACTGTTCGTTTCTCTATTCTGATTAATGGCTCTCCTCGTGGATTTTTTGAGAGTGCTAGAGGGTTGAGACAAGGTGATCCATTGTCTCCTTTATTATTGTTTTGGTTATGGATGCCCTTGGAAGAATGTTGGATAAAGCTGTCCATGAGGGACGTATGTCAGGCTTTAGGGTGGGTGACTTAGAGGGAAGATCCTTGGCGGTGTCTCATCTCCTCTTTGCGGATGACACCCTAATTTTTTGTGATGCTGATCTAGATCAGATTTTGATTTTACGTATGATTCTTATTTGGTTTGAGGCGATGTCTGGTTTAAAGATAAATTTGGGCAAGTCAAAATTGGTCCCTGTTGGAACGGTGCATAATATTGAATTATTGTTGACTGTACTTGGCTGCAAGCAAGGTACTCTTCCAATGAAGTACTTGGGTCTTCCTCTGGGTGCTAAAGTCAAGGATAAGACCATATGGAACCCAATTCTAGAGAAGATGGAAAGACGATTAGCAGGGTGGAAACGTTTGTACTTATCCAAGGGAGGTAGAGTCACTTTAATTAAAAGCACTCTATCTAATTTACCCACTTATTTTCTATCTCTTTTTCCTATGCCTGCTGCTGTGGCTAACTGGATTGAGAAACTTTAGCGGAATTTTTTATGGGGTGGCATTGGTGATGAACCTAAATTTCATCTGGTTAAATGGGCTACTGTTTGTTCCCCAATTTCATCGAGTGGCTTAGGGATAAGGAATGTAAGACTTTTTAATGAAGCTTTGCTTGGGAAGTGGCTATGGAGATTTGGGATTGAGAAGGATGCCTTTTGGAGGCAAGTGATAGAGGTGAAATATGGATGTGTATGGGGGGGGGCTGGTGTACCAGATCTGATAATGGTCCATATGGTGTTGGTTTATGGAAAAATATCAGTCGGGGATGGCCTTCTTTTTCACGCCATATTCTGTATGACATTGGTGACGGGTCTAGGTTGAAGTTTTGGCAAGACCGTTGGTGTGGTGAGACATCCCTTGCAGTCAATTATCCTGAGTTATTTAGATTTTGCAGGGATAAGGACGCTAGTGTGGCTGCACTTATGAAGTACACCAATGGCATCCTTGTTTGGGATATCAGTTTCTTTAGAGGTGTGCATGCCTGGGAATTAGAGGCTATGTCAGGCTTCTTGGATACCATATATGGTTCTTCAATAAGGGGGTTTGGTGAGGATAAGATGTGTTGGACGCCTAGTAGAGATAAGGGGTTTAAGGTTAATGATTATTATAGAATTTTAGTGGGCTCTACTGACTTTTGTTTTCCTTGGAAAAGCATTTGAAAACAGAAGATTCCTTCTCGAGTAGCTTTCTTTGTTTGGACTGCTGCTTTAGGGAAATGCTTGACGATTGACAATTTACGAAAAAGGAAGGTTTGGATATTGGATTGGTGTTACATGTGCAAGTGTAATGGTGAATCAGTTGACCATCTCTTCCTTCATTGTCCGGTTGCTATGGATCTATGGGCTATGGTTTTGGGTTTATTTGGAGTAAGCTGGGTTATGCCGCAATCCGTTTTAGGGCTCTTAGAGTGTTGGCAAGGCAGGTTTGGTCGTCACCGAAATGGTTTTATTTGGTTAATTGTGCCCCATTGCTTAATGTGGTGTCTTTGGAGGGAGAGAAATAGTAGGTGTTTTGAGGATATTGAGAGATCCATACCAAACCTCAAGTCTTTTTTCTTTAGCACTTTATTGAATTGGTTGGTTGCTAAGCAAAACCAATCATTCCCTTCTTATTTTGATTTCCTTGATTCTTGTAATTTTTGTCTTTGAGTTGTTGACCCCTTGTACACTCCCTGTGTACTAGGGTGATCCTTTTTGATATCAATAAAACTTATTATTTATCAAAAAAAGAAAAAGCCACTGGCTGCCAATGAGCTCTAGCTTAACTGGCACCCTCTCCCTTTATAAGCTTATCCTTTATAAGCTTAGGTGGAGAGTGAGGTCGTGGGTTCAGGACCATTCAGTGCATGAGTAAATTACCAATTAAAAAAAAAAACCAAAGCACCGTCCTATTGCTATAGTTAGTGATGACTCTTATAGGGAGGTTGACCTTGTTGATTGCTGTATGATTTTATTTTATTTTTTTCATTTTAAAAAATTATTAGAATCCCTCAGTCCTCTGTGGATGACTTGAATTGGTTCAAAATTGGTGTATCTTAGTCCTTTAATCAGTTTTCATTAATGGGGTGGTTTTTCCAGTTTTGAGTAAAAATTGGTGTAATTTATACCTCCCATCATGATTTTAGACCGTCAAATGTAAGCTGTTTGTAGCAAAGAAATTTAATGGTCCTCATGCTGATGGCATCGAATCTTGCTTAGGCATCCATATGTCGTAAAAAAGCATTTATATGGAACTTTTCATTTATGTTCTCCAGCTGTTCTAAAAGCAGAAAATAGTCTGTGGTTGTCATGATGCCCATATTTGCTGAAAATATACTAGTCTTTGATAAAGTAACTTTGTGATGTTGCCCTTCAAAATAGCTGACATGGAGCATCAAATCCAAAACTTAACTAGGGAATTTCGTGCAAATATGATCCTGAAACTGTTGATTCTAATAAATTGATATTTGAATGTTTACTCAACGTTGGACTATCCTGACTTAGTTATGATAACAACTACACTTGAATAAATAAATTGGAAAAAACATAAAACCATTGAAATTTTTGTGTTTGCAGTTTGAAGATATTTTATTCTTGTTAGATATATATTGGGATCTTTGGATCTTCAATTTCACAGCAAGGACATTCCTTACTTCCTACACTTAAAATTTCTGAATGGTGGAGTTGGAAGGATTTTGGGAATAATCCCTTTCACATTCTTTAGAGATGATTTTGAGCAAGAGTAACTATGGATAACCTGACAGCTTTGAACTTCCTGTTGGAGTTATGATAAGGCACTTCACATATTGCCTTTTGTTTTCAGTTGTTATGCTTAGGGTTATAATCTAAGAAGCATGGGTATAGACACTGGTACGACATAACGACAAGAGCAATTTCTGAAAAATTATAACATAGCTTAGCCGGTACGACACTGATATGACATCCTAAATGAAGTGTCTATGCTTCCTAGGTTATAATCATAATCAATCAATGTTTTCTTAATCTTTAACAAACACTTATAAATAAATAAAAAACCGTTTTCTTAATATTTAACATATGTGATGTTTAGTTCTTTTGGAAAATGAAACATAAAAATTTGATGAATTTGGATGCTTTAATTTTCCCCATTGTTCATATTAGTGATGAATGTAATGTGAACGTTGTACTCTTGACTGCAGGGAAACAAAGCGAGGTTGCTGACTATTACAAGAAACAAGAAAGGCTCCTTGTAGAGTATACTGAGATGGAGGCTATGAGTGAAATAGGTTTTGCTCCTGGAAGTCTAACAGAGGTTGGTCGTTCTGCAAAAAACTTTCATATATTTCTTGTGATATTTTATGGGATTTGAGAACTCTTTAATGCTTTTTTTTTGGGGGGTATTTGCAACAAGATTTTATTGAAATGAAAAGGGGAGAAACCCAAGTACACGGGTATATTTTTATCAAAAAGATTTTAGTGATAAACATTCTTTTAATGCTTGTTTCTAAAGTCAAACATCATCAAGTTTAGAGGACATATTCACAAGTTTCATCCAAGATGGAGGCCCTGCCCAACTTCTTTCTTTTGTTTCTGTTTTTTTTTTCCCCTTTTTAAATTATTTTTCAAATGCATGTCAATTTTAGTGGTGTTAAATGGTAACTTGTGGAACAAAACAGGAAGGAAATTTCTCAGTTTGATTGCGGAAATGAATGACTACAATTTGTGTTCATGTTTTCTTTCTCTATGACACATATATCACCTTGTGTAATAAAAGTTTCAAGCTCCTTCCCCCACTCACCTCCCCCCCAAAAAAAAAGATCTTCTCAACTAAATCTGTCTAGTGTCCTGGGAAACAGAAATTGATTTTCTTTGTTGATCTACTTACACTTTCTCAGGATGAGATGAAGCTGCTTGCAAAGAGTGAAAGGATGGCCATCCATATATCAAACATAGCTAATGTTGTGCTCTTTGCAGCGAAGATCTATGCTTCTATTGAGAGCAGATCATTGTCGGTTATTGCCTCAACCTTGGATTCACTCTTAGATCTCTTGTCGGGTTTCATATTGTGGTTCACTTCTCATGCCATGCGAAACCCAAACCAGTATCGTTATCCAATTGGAAAGAAACGGATGCAGCCAGTGGTAAGTCATCTAATCCAACAATTGTGAGGGTGCATTTGGAAATACCATATGCATATTTAAACTTTAAACTCTCCCTTCCTGCAATCAGTTTAATAAGTTTTACTGCTACAATAAAAAATAATCCTCTCTTTTCTGTCAGGCCATTACGATAACTTCAACTGAGTACAACAGAAAAGGCTACTGTTTTAGCTGCCTCAATGTTTTTGTATTTCATATTCTATTAAAATGAATATACTGATAGATTTAAGTTGTTAAAGCTGATAATGAGAAGTCATCTGTAATTGAGTTAGTGTTGCACCTTTGCCTCATTTGGTTGCTCAGAATTTGTTGTAGAGAAATTTCGCATCTTAAACTGATTAACAAGTTAGCCCCAAATAATTCAAGGTTATATACTTTTCTTTTTTCCATTTCGCGAATATTTCTTGTGATGAATGAGGGGAATAGACTGCAATGCTTTTCCCATCATTACTGCTGTTGCCTCAGCTATATCTTATTCCACAAATGCTGGAGGGAGAAGAGACCCCTAATGGTGTTAGGCACTTAGGCTAGTTATATTCTATTACTAGAAGCTTGAAATTAATGTAATAGACGTCCAGAGATTTCATTAGGTCATGCTTTAGAAGTGTGTTTGCCAAAAAAAGAAGAAGTGGTTTTTGACAGAGTTTGCTACTTTGTTTGATGAGAAAATGCAAGTGACCATAGGCTTTTTGCTTCTGCATATCAGGCAAAATGAAAAGATACTCTAGAATAGAAGCCTTTTTTTTTTTTTTTGATAAAATGGAAAAGCAGTCAAACAATCTACTCTAAGAGGAATAAATGGCATTGATTTTGCGCATAGTTTTTGAATGTAAGTTCATGGGTGACTATGACTTATGGGGATTTGGACCCAAGGCATGCTAATAATCACATCAGATATGCCCAGACTGTGTTTGAATTTTTTGTTACAACACTTAACGCTATAACACAACAAATATTTTACTAATTTATATTGAGCATGCAGGGAATCATTGTTTTTGCATCAGTAATGGCAACTCTTGGATTACAAATACTGCTTGAGTCTGGTCGACAATTCGTTAATAAGGTATGCAACTTTAATACTATTTTCTTTGACTTAAGGGTATATATGGTGGTGAGCACAGTTGGGCTCGTAGACATGTTAAGAAGGGTTTGTAGATTAGCACCCTTCTTGATGTCTTGTCAGAACTCAGAGCTCCAAGGCTTCCTTAATTATTAGTGCTTTAGGATGACATAGGTTTTGAGGTTCTATCCAAATGTATGAGATCCTAGTTAGATCAGTCTTAGTTGGTGGCTGCAACACTTGTGCATGGTTGTTCTACGGTTCTAGTTTTGTAATCTTTTACAATATCAGTGATTAATATATTCTTCATTTCATATGCTGATTACAGTCTGAGCCTGAAAAGGATCCTGTGAAGGAGAGATGGATGATTGGAATAATGTGCTCCGTAACTATGGTGAAGTTTGCGCTCATGGTCTATTGTCGAAGATTTAAAAATAAAATTGTTAGAGCCTACGCACAAGATCATTTCTTCGACGTTATTACTAATTCAGTCGGTTTGGCAGCAGCTGTCCTGGCCATTCGATATTATTGGTGGATTGATCCTACTGGAGCTGTTATAGTGAGTTCATATGCTACTGATTTTTTTTCCCTTTTCCCTTTCCCCTTTTTTACTGTATGTTATATAATTGGGTTCAGCTACTCTACAAGTTTTTAATTTTCTTTCTTTTCATAAAATTATCATAATTACGAGCAACCATGTTTTTCATAACAAAATATTGATTTTTTTGTCTATTATGTCTCTCACTTAAAAAAAAAAAAAAAGAAAAAGGAGGGAAGGTAAAATGCCACTCTTTGCCTTGACATGGTAGAATTCCTTTTTGGTAAATCTTATTTTTCTGCATTTTGAAAATGGGGTGTTTGAAAAAGATATACCTACAAAAAGGTGAGCTTTTAAAAAGATAAATTTTGGAAAAGTGCTGTTTTCAAAACAGGTACAAGTGGCATTTGGATGGAATTTTGTTGGCTTCTTGGAGTTGAACAATACTATATCTAATTATGATGATTTCTTGAACCTGTTTTGCAGATAGCATTATATACAATGAATACATGGACAAAGACTATCTTTGAGAATGTATATGCACTAATTGGAAGGACAGCACCACCTGAATATTTGGCAAAGCTAACATATCTGATATGGAACCACCATGAAGATATCAGGCACATTGACACAGTACGAGCATACACTATTGGTACTCATTATTTTGTGGAGGTTGATGTAGTTTTGCCACATGATGTGATTCTGAACAAAGCACATAATATTGGCGAGACATTGCAAGAGAAGCTGGAGCAACTCCCTGAAGTTGAGAGAGCTTTTGTGCATATAGATTTCGAGTATACTCACAGGCCTGAACACAAGACCATGGCTTGATGACAATGATGGCAGTAGTATGGTCAGACCTCAGCCTTTCCAATGCACAAGGGCTTTCAAAAGAGGTGCTGATTCAGTTAATATGTGGTTCAATTTTATGTATTTTGCTAAACAGACTGAATAGAATTTTAATATCTTACGGTCTAGTATCGTTAGACCGTTGATCTTCTGCTAATCCTTAATACCCAACCATTTTCCTTTTTATGTAAGGTGATAAAAATTGGATATTTTATGAGATAAACTTGTGCTGCAAGCCCTCATTTTATTGTTTTTGTCGATTTAATTATATGGGAGCTATGGAAGCATTGACCTTTAATTTTACTTGGGAACTTCTTTAGTACAGCCACACTTATTGATTCTCCATTTTGTGGCTGATAAAATTGTTATTCTGCCACATGACTTGAAATGAGTATGTAAGACTTTCTATTCTCAGGTATGTTAAATCTTCTTCCAATTAGTCAGTGTTGCAACAGCCGTTTAGGCTGCAATGTAACTGCTGCTAAATTATTCTATGGCCATATTAGTAAGGTTCAAGATGTTGGCTCTTTTAAGCTTTGTTTTGTCAGAAATATCTTTTTGTGTATTCAAGAGCAAGCCTCAGTTCACCTTTGTTAATTGGGTCTATATCCTACTCTGATATGAGGTAGAGTGAAGGGTCTTTCTTAAATTGGTTTACTTATGTATATTAAGGCTAGGTCTTCTGTCCACTTCAAATGAGAGACGAAATTGTGGTTTGTGCCATCAGAAGTAGAGCCAAGAAAGAAGCAGTAAGTGCCTTTGTGTGTGCGCCTATTGCTACAATTCGTTTGTTAAATCCTATTATTTGCTCGATGTGTTTTAATATCTAGAGTCTAGAGTTTTTTTGGGGAATTCTAGTTCTTTAAATCTTCACCTTCCTGCACAATCATAAAAAGAATTCGTTTTAAAGAATAAAAGAAAAATTCAAACTGAATTTTTTCTAGGTCAGTTATTAAGAAATCTAAATGGTACAAAATATAATAAAAGAGAACTTGAATATCTTAGCAGCACAAAAAAAAGGGCAAATATATGAAATTTTACAATTTTCTTCCACTAACAAAATAAAAAAGCAAAAAGGGACTGATAAGAGATAAAGTGAGAACTGAGAATGTTAAGATGAGAATAAGGAAGTGAGAAAGTGTGAAAATGATGATAGAGAAGATAAAAATGGAGAGAGGAGGGGGGGGGGGGGGGGGGGGGGGGTGGTGTGGGGGGGGTGGGGGGGGTGGTGTGGGGATAGAGAGCAGGCTATGGAAGTGGAGACACATCAAATTGATGTAGCAATTTAACGGGATTAATCAAGGTGAAAGAAAATGGAAGTTTAACGGGATTAATTAAGGTGAAAGAAAAATGCTAAAAACACTACAAGTCGTACTAAATAAAATTTATAAATTGATGTAGTAATGAATGTAATTAGTGGGTTTCAACTATTTTAGAAATGAATATTTGAATTTGAATTGTCTCTTTACGATTGGTGACACATCAATTTGTAAGTTCAATATAGTAAAACTTGTAGTAACTAGTAACTAACACTACTCAAGGTGATAGGAACATTGGTGGAGTGATGATGTGGCACAATTTTAGCCTTTTATTATAAAAGAGAATGTGAAGGTTTAGAGTAATTCTAGATCCACACTTTTTACCACACATATTTTTACACTTATCTTATATGACGGATTGTGACTGGTTATTTGTTATTTTCACATAAATCCACCATTTTTTCTCCGTCTTTTATAACCTACCACATTAGAGTTGTGGTTCAAAAAGTTGTAGTTATAAGTTTTTTCGAAGGTTTAAAGAAAAAAAAATTGGTTCTAATATGATCTTATCCTCTAATGGTTTGTGTGAGATGTCCTATACCCACATAGAAAGTGATAGCTATGAGGAGTGAAATGCATGACTTCTGGGGAGCATACCCAAGGCATGACCAACTCACTATTTCAGGGTGTGGCTTGAGTGGTAGGAATTCTTGTACCACTTCATATGATATTTGCATTAGTTGAGAAGTTCAAATAGTAAGGCTTCGACGAATGTGCTGTATTCATAATGATAGTCTTATTAAGGTCCGGTTGTATACATGATATTATCCTTATAGTTACGTGACATAGGATTGATGAATCTACACTAAAGACCTAATTTTTTTTAAAAGGCCTTACTTTATAACTTAATATATATATATATATTGAAGAAGAAACTTTAAAACTTGAGAGTTGAGAGACATATTGATCTAACATATGCAAGACTAAAGTAACAACTTCTGACATATTGAAGAAGTTGTACAGAGGTCTTAATAACAATCTTGAAAATGGTCTAAATATCTTTACCAAGATATATACGTCCAAAAAGTTGAAATATCTCCATCACCATTGCAGACAAGGTCCAAATGGCCACCATTCATTATCAGGTGGGGCCAAACATAGACCAAGCAAAGTCCTCACCACCAAGCCAAACATTCCTAATTCCTTTACAAATGGTGCAAATCTTATCGTCACCTTAAAGTTCCAATGGTCATACAAAGAAGCATAATATATTCGGTTTCAAAGTCAAGAACCCATGACCTACTATATTCGGTTTGGTTGACGATTTTATATAATATTTGACCCAAACCATTTCCAGCACAGATATACAACTACCTTTTGTTGGAGTTCGTAAAATTAATTTTATCTTAGATTTTTCTATAGTTTTACTTTTATATATCTGCTCCTATAAATCTATATGATTCAAAACATACAATAATTGGCCTTTTTTAAGTCTAAGATATTTTTTTTTTGAAGGATTAAGTCTAAGATAATTAAATGATAGTTGAGCACTCATATCATGCCATTCAATGTTTGACATTCTTATTTATTTATTTATTAGAAACAAAGACACACACAAAGAAGAAAAAAAAGGAGTTCTAACACAATGTTTGACCTTGGTGGTAGCAACATATACCACCAGACATCATGGTTCAATAAAGTTTGGTGCTTAGGAGTATTATTTCAACAATTATTATTACCTTTGATAAGTAGTTGGTAGGGGTGGCAAATGGGCGGGTTGGATCATAAATGAATTGGGTGTGTAATTACCCATTTATCCATTTATGACCCGTTTATATATAAATTAATTATCCATTACTAACCCAACCCATTTAATTAGTAACCCACCCATTTAATCCAATATGACCCAAATACCTCTAAAACTACTTGAATACCCTATTGACTTCAAAATTACCAAAATACCCTTAAATACCTAAAATGATACAAATACTCCCTACACTTTCAAAATTACCAATACTAGTGTTTAACCCGTGCAATGCGCGGGATCATTTTACGTATTAGAAGATAATCAAAACTTATTTAGTTTTTTGACTTTTAAATATTTTCAAACACAAATTTACACTTAGCCCAATATACTTCGCCTATTTTTTTTTTTGAAAAATGTCATCCAATAATGTAACATGACATTATTTATAAATTGCAAATCTAAAGCCAACCAATATATTGATGTATATGTGACATGTCAATTCCTATCAGATTATATACCAACCCAAAACCAATTAAATGGCACATTTATTCGTGACCAATATGCAGTTAGATCCTATCAAAAAAAAAAAAAAAAAAAAAAAATCTCTAGTTAGAAAACATTTAGCAAAAGAATTAAAAATAAAACCTACAGTCAACTAAAATTTAGCCAAAATTTTTTTGCAAAAGAAGGATTAAAGGAAAAAAAAAATTAGATTTTTTAATTTGATGGACCCAACTTACAAAAGCCAACAATCTTGAAGAAACAATCCAGCTTTATTTACAAAGTAATTTTCCAAAAAAATTCATGGCAATATGTACAAAGAAAATGACATACAATAACTTAACGGTACATTTAGTTTACTCTTCTTTTTTTAAAAAAAAACCTTAACAATAAAATGAAATACGTTAAAATTCATAGGGTAATGTATTATGTCTATTTGTTTGCCTTGCTTGTAAGAGTATGTTATTTATAAAATACATTGAGACATTAGACTTCAAATTTTTTTCTTCTTTGATGCAGTCTGCTTAGTACCCTTTTGACGTGGCATACTTTTATCATTAGTTTTTTCATCTTCTGTAGTTATAGCAGCAGTTAATGTTGGTCTTTCAACAGATATCTGTCCTATTTCTATTTTCCTTGACTGGCAATGGACTTGTCTTTAGTTTCCTTACAGTTAGAGACTAATTTGCCCACCAAGAAAAGGCTAAAAAGAAAAAAAAAAAAAAAAAAAAAAAAGATTGAAAAAAAAAAAAAAAAAAAAAAAACAGTACTTTTTGAAGAAAGTAATGCTGAAAACTAAAGCAACATTAAAGACGATGGAAAAACTATTGCAAAGACAATGGCAATCTTTAATCCAAATTCATTTTTACATACAACTTCATATTAAATTATAAATCAGCCTCACTACACAAATCCACTTTTTCCTCTAATGTATCTTGTTGATCATACACTATTCAATAAACACTATTGCCACATTTATCTATGTTCTAGGCATTTAATTTACACAGAAGACTATAGCAACCACAATAGCTATCACTAATGCTACGACAATCTTTTGACTCAAGAATTCTCCTTCCAGAATCTCATCTCTTTTCTTTATACCTGCACATTAATAGTGAGAAAATTTTTATGTTCCCAAAATCAAAGCTAATCTACAAAAATCTGTAAAACCCAATCAAACACATTTGATTCAAGCATCTCTTCTAAAACTTTGAATGGAATTAAGAAAAAAAAAGGAGGAAAAACAAAGTTCATAATATTGAGACACTGAAGAAAGTAATAATCTGCCATTAAAAAAAAAAAAATTGAACTAACTTCATAAGAAATGGAATTGGTTTATTTTGCTAATTTGATTACTTAATAATTTATACTATTCTCAAAATTTGACATATATAAATGAATGCTTAAGAAATGATAATCATCATTAATGGGCTCAAAATTTCTTTTTTAGAAAGTGTATAGAAACTGTCGCAGAGTTTAAGGAGTTGAGGGCTTTGGTAGAGATGAAGAAGTTTGTAACATTAAACATTAAAGTTCCAAAAAAAGAAAAAAGGAAATATATATATATATATATATATATATTAAAATGAGATTATTCCCTCATATATATAATAGAAAATTAACTATCTAATTTATTATGCATATGTAAGATACCTTTTTTCTTTTCGACTTAAAATTTATACTAAGGCGACCAATATTTGTTCACTTAAGGTATATAGCACTGTGCAAATAGACTTGTGAAGTCTATATTCCACTTTAAAAGTTATTATGTGATCATTTAGATCCCATAGGGAGGAAAAAAATTTATATCTTTTAGATGCAAACCCTTGGCTTAAGCCTTCAGATATCTCTTAAATTATGCTTCTTGCAAGTTCAAGCAAAACTAAAACACCAACATAGAAAACATAAATAGTCATAAATTTCATGTGTCAAATAATTTAGTTAAGAATTACAACACAACCATTGATTTAAGGAAAAGAAATTTTGAAATATGGATCTATAATATTGCAGATAAAAAAATAAAATAAAGTTTTTCTAGTCCTCTTAACTACTAAAGTTTTGAACCATAAATTAACATTCCATAAAGTACATCAATTTCGTCTACCTAGAGGATAACAACTTGTGTCATAAACATGTACAAAAGAAGGAAAATACATAAAAATGTTTATATCTCATGGAGAGAGAGAGAAAACAATTAAACCTTCCGAAAGCAAATTTTGTTGCTATTTGGCTTGAGGTATCTCTGAAATTAACCTTTCTTGTAACTTTATAAAATCCTAAAATAGAAATTTAGAAAACTTTAGTAGCTATAAATATCATGAATCAAATATTGTTAAAAGCATAAATGGATAACAAACCAATTCCAGTTTATCAAATTGTTTGAAGCTATGGGCAATAAGTTGCAGCCCTATAATAGATAAGATTTTGGTGAGAATCAATTCATGGACATCCAATGTTTTGTCATTTGTTGTTTGTTATTCACGTATATTGGACCAGCATATTTGTTCTACCTTAAAAAATCATCAAGCAGAGAGAGAGCTGGTTCAACTGGTTTTTGTGAAAAGGCATTGATTCCTCGGCTTTTGATGCTAAGTATTTTTGGGAAGTATCTAATTAGATTAATCAATAATTTTACCAAGGTCAAAACAGATTATGCCCATCTGCCTTTACTGGGTGCTAGAGCCAATCATTATTTTGCTCATCAACCATGATAGGGTAGCATACCAACAACAATGCATATACAGTAATATAGACATTAAAAATTCCTTTAAGCAAAGTATTGCATTGATGTCAAGTCAGCCAACAAATACCAACTGAAGGACTTATAGAGCTATTTTATTCTAAAACCACAACGGCTAACCTTGTGGTAAAAAAGCCTTTAATATAAGTATTCAAGATGGCCTAAAATACCAACTAAAGGTCTCATAGAGTCACTTTATTTCAAAGACCACAGCTGCTAACCTTAAGATCAACATTGACAACATACACTGAAAGAGAGAAATATATTGAGGAATGGAACAGCAATCTAAATGTATGAAGAAACATTAGCAATAGCAGTACCTTCCTTCACCAATTCCTTGCACTTGCATCACCTTCGACTAAGTTGAAACCCCATCCTTCAAGACTTGAAGTGTCCCATCTTCTAAACCTTGGTTGCTTCAAGACGATTTAATTTGAAACAGAGTAGTGTGAGAGTTATTCGCAACTATAATCAAACACATTGAAGTCAATCCATTAATAAACAATTGAAACAACACTGTTTGATGACTACCAGAGGCTTTCTGTGGGTATTTAACACTATGGGCTTTTGGGACTTAGTGGTCAAATCTATGATACTTATACTGTCTCTTTCCCTATATTTTTTTTTTCCTAGAGCCTAAGCCACTGCGTTGGCTTGGATCATGTCCTACAGGAACCCGCGTTATACTTTTCATACTTCTCTTTTTGATGATAATACAATTTCTGCCTTTTCAATCTAAAATAATAATAAACAATCAAAACAGAATTGAACTCCAACTGTTGAACCAAATTTGGTTTACCAAATAGAGAAAATCAATCACCCCACTAAACATGTGGCATAGTATTCTTAAATTTCACTTCTAATTTGCAAGTTGTAAAATCTGCACTACTAATTAATGAAATTAAATAAATAAAGAATCAAACCCAAAAGAAAAAAGAGGAATGAATTCGCCTTTGTTGTTTCCCATCTCAACTGTATATATTTTTATATTCCATGGCCATTGATCCTTATATCCTCACTTTTGCTTAATTCTTCCAACCTAAGTTGTGTATCTGTATAATTGAGTTTGTGCACAAACTTTGATAAATCATTGGGTTTGGAACTCTGCACTGGCTGTCATTCTGTTTGATATATATATATATATATATAATTTTGATATTTTTAATTTTCGTAGATGTTTCTTTACTTTTATTTATTTATTTAACATTTGCTAACTATTCCGTGCATCGCACGGGTTAGCAACGCAATGTGGTTTTTCACTTGGATTTATACTCCATAACAGAATATAATAATGAAAGAAATTAGTGAGATATACTCTCTAAAAAAGTGGAGGGTCTGATGTGGAGATTGGGAAATGTACAAATAATCTATTTATGCATCAGAAGTCAGAACAGTGACTAACTTGAAGGAAGAGAGAGATTACATGTTACCATAAACTATCACTTCCAAAGCATCTTTAATCAAAGATTAAAATGAAACTACAATTCAAAATAATTCCACCAATTGTGAGCAGCTTAATCTTAAAATTTCATCTCACCAAAATTAAAAAGAAAAAGGGAAAAAGGAAAAGGGAAAATGAGACTCTATTTTATGTGACAAATATACACTTATGAATTTCAAAACAATGTGTAATTCGTATGTGATATAGAAGGAAAAAGGCACGCAAATAGCCCAATTACATTTTCTACCCCAAATATAAAATAAAAGGAAAAATCAAACTTAAATTCAGCTATCCTCAAAAAATAAAAATCCAAAATCAAAAGAAACACTTTAAACTCCAAGCAACCATATCAATTCCCGCTCTGTTTGTAGGAAAAGGAAAAAGGAATATTACTTGAGTCTTACATTTGAGCACTAACAACAATGGTAACCCTACCCTTAGAAAAAGCATGCAACCTTAGTAAAAATGAACATTACAATTGGCAAACAATTTTAACCACCATTGACAGCTGGACCCATATTAATCAGGCATTGATGATAATAGAGAGGATCTAAAGCGCAACATCAGACTCATAACATCAAGATTACATGAGAAAACACAATTCTCATGCAGTCGTAGATATCTCAATAACATGGAACTACACAGTACTAAACATTACCTCATATTTTTTCAATCACAATGGCCTAATGCTTGTCGTGTTGCTTTATCTCTTAAGCTTTACCTTACGTCTGGCTTCCCGGACAACTTCTACATTTGCTTGCCTTCATGCTTCCACTCACCTTAAACTAAAATCAGAATTAAGAAACAATTGACCAAAAATTTAGTTCAAGCCTTTCTTCGAATAGTTTGATGGGAATTGAGAAACCAAGGAAAAATTGATTTGAAAAAAACAAAAATAGAAAATGGAAAATCCTTAAGAGAGAGAGGTTGAAGGTACCAGTGAAAGTGGAGATTGTTGGAAGCATAGTCAATCTGTGTTTTCCATGCCCAACAATGATAGAGACAGAAAATAATTGGGATTATTCAACTGACATAATTATCATTTTTCTTGCTAACCCTTCTTAGGCAACGTTCATGTCCTTTTACTTATTTAATCAAAAGTTTCAAATGCGTGTACTTTTATACACCACTGAACTTTAAGTAACTAACAATAAGTCTAGTAGTATGGATCCAAATGTGGCAAAATATTGTTTCAAAGCTAGCAAAAAACAGAGAAATCCACAAATACCGAAAACTGGAATGAAAGACAACACAAACCAAAATTTAAAAAACGGGTACAGGGAAGCACACAATCAGTAAAAATAGAAATGCTATAAACCACAAACCAATTTTTTGAATCTGGTTTGAACTTCAAATGAGTAATTACAGAAGCTTCAGAATTTAAAATTTTGATTTTCCTTTTTTTCTCTGTCTTTAGTACCAACTTTCATGACTCTTCTAAATTTTTTTGGATTGTGTTATTCAATTCCTATTGCTTTAAAAAAAAAACAACTGTTGGGTCTCACCAACATACCAATGGACCACAAATATTCACTCAAGAATTTGAAAGTAACTCAAAAACATCAAACAAACATATAGTAAAAGGAAAATAGTAACAATGAATGCAAATATTAATTACGTTACAATTCAAAATTTATTTTTTCTTATTTAAACATGATAAGTCATAATCCAAATTGAGTCATGTGAGTTCAAATGTAAAGAGAACACTTCAATATTTGCATTCATTAAGGATCTTAATTCTAGCAAGAACCAAAGAAATTAAAATCTGACTGTACCTTTTAATTCTCTTATTGCAGAAATCCCAATGTCTTTATCTGGCACAGGGAAACGGTATTCTGCAACTGGAGGGAGAAACAGAAGAAAAAGAAAAAAACAATTCAGAAATTAATTTCAGTGGCAAACGAAGAAAAAAAACTGCCAAACAGGAACAAAATTCTAACCAAAAAAACAATAATCGACAAAACAAAACCCAAGAAATTGAAAAAATAAATGGGAACAGAGCCTTCTCTAAGAAAGAATGAAAAAAAGAAAAACTTACCGGTGGTAGTTCTCTCTATGTCTGTCTCCTTCTCATCTCAGTATCGCAAGGTTTTTTTTTTTTTTTCTATCTCTGGATCGCAAGCATCGGTGTTAAAAAATTGTTAAAAAATCGAAAAGGAAGCAAAAAGAAAGTCACATATTAAAACCTCATTTCCTTAGCCCTAATTTTTGAATCCAAATCTAGAACCAAATTGAAAAAATTGAATGCATATAACAGATCTAATTTACCTAAAAAAATCAGAAAAAGAATAGAACCCATCAGAGGCGTTGTTTGTGGGCAGAGGGGACTTTTTTCATTCTTGACGCTGAAGACGGTATCATCTTCCTTCTTCTGCTTCTTTCTCTGGTAATATCAAAATGGTGAATGAACTCTAATCTTAGTGAGAGAAAAAGAGAGGCGTTCTGTCAGAAACAGAGAGGCGATCTGCTTCTTTCTCTAGTAAAATCAAAATGGTGAAGGAACTCTGATCGCCTTTCTCTTTTTCTGTTTCTTTCTCTGTGTCTTCATAGCCTCTCTATCTCTGCCTCCCTATTTCTCTGTGTGTATATGGAGGTGCAGCGAAGAATCGCAAGTTTGAGTGAGTCCGAATTTTGAACGGGAAATATGGTTTGGGTTTTAGGGTTTGAGTTTTTTTGTTTTGTGGATAAGCGGCTGGTGTTTTTATAAAGGGTTACGTTTTCTCTTTCTTTCTTGTTTTTCTTTTTTTGGGATAAGCGGTTGGGTGTCTGAAAGCGAGTCTCTCCCATACGCACCGAGCGAAATTTTAAAAATTTAACTTTATACTTGGCAGTATTTTAAGTGACCATTTTTGCTTACGTGGCAGCACCTCCTTAAAAGGCTTTGTCTATTATATATATAAATAAATATAAATATAATATAGATAGATACCCTTGGACATCCAAAATTATCCCCAAAATCTTTAAAATGAACAAAATATCGATGAAACCTCTAAAATGACCAAAATACCCCCAAAAACCCAAAAAATGACCAAAATACCCCCGAAACCTAAAAATTACCAAAATACCCCCAAAACCTAAAAAATGACCAAAATACCCCAAAAACCTAAAAATGACCAAAATAACCCCCAAAACCTAAAAAATGACCAAAATACACCCGAAACCTAAAAAAATTACCAAAATACCTTGAAACCTAAAAAATTATTGAAATACCCCCAAAACCTAAAAAATGACCAAAATAACCCCAAAACCCAAAAAATGACCAAAATACCCCCGAAACCTGAAAATTACCAAAATACCACCAAAACCTAAAAAATGACCAAAATACCCCAAAACCCAAAAAAATGACCAAAATACCCCAAAAACCTTAAAATGACCAAAATACCCCCCA
Source organism: Quercus aquifolioides (assembly GCA_019022515.1). NCBI lineage: Eukaryota > Viridiplantae > Streptophyta > Magnoliopsida > Fagales > Fagaceae > Quercus > Quercus aquifolioides. The sequence continues at coordinate 100,074,675 of CM032333.1, read as the reverse complement.
AAACCTAAAAAACGACCAAAATACCCCCGAAACCTAAAAAAATTACCAAAATACCTTGAAACCTAAAAAATTATCGAAATACCCCCAAAACCTAAAAAATGACCAAAATAACCCCAAAACCCAAAAAATGACCAAAATACCCCCGAAACTCAAAAAATGACCAAAATACTTCCAAAACCCAAAAATGACCAAAGTATCCCCCAAAACCCAAAAAATGACCAAAATACCCCTGAAACCTAAAAATGACCAAAATAATTCCAAAACCCAAAAAATGACCAAAATACCCCCGAAACTCAAAAAATGACCAAAATACCCTCGAAACGTAAAAATGACCAAAATGCCTCCGAAACCTAAAACTGACCAAAATACCCCCCAAAACCCAAAAAATGACCAAAATACCCCCGAAACTCAAAAAATACGAAAATACCCCCGAAACCCAAGAAATGACCAAAATACCCTCAAAATCTAAAAATGACCAAAATACCCCCGAAACCTAAAAAATTACCAAAATACTTCTGAACCCTAGAAATTTACTGAAATAACCCTAAAACTAAAAGATGACATAAATGCCCTCGTAACCTAAAAAATGACTAAAATACCCTTAGAATCTAAAAGATGATCAAAACAACCCCGAAACCTAAACAATTACCAAAATTCCCTCGAAACCTAAAAAATTACTGAAATTCCCTCGAAACCTATAAAATGACCGAAAGACTCTTAGAACCTTTAATTTGTCAAAAATATTCTCGAAACGTCCAAAATACCCTAAACCTCTATTTTGGTAATTTTAGATGTTTCTGGTGTATTTTGGTCATCTTACATGTTTAGCGGTATTTTGGTCATAATTTGGGTTTCAAGGGTTTTTATTGATCATTTTTTTTTAGGTTTTGGGCTTATTTTGGTCATTTTTTAGGTTTTTGGGGTATTTCAATAATTTTTTAGGTTTCAAGGTATTTTGGTAATTTTTTTAGGTTTCGGAGGTATTTCAGTTATTTTTTAGGTTTTGGAGGTATTTTGGTCATTTTTTAGGTTTAGGGAGTATTCTGGTAATTTTTTAGGTTTAAGGAGTATTTTGGTAATTTTTTAGGTTTAGGGTGTATTTTGGTAATTGTTAGGTTTAGGGGGTATTTTGATCATTTTTTAAGGTTTTTGGGGCATTGTGGTCATTGTTTTAGGTTTTGGGGTTATTTTAGTCATTTTTTAGGTCTTGGTGTATTTCAATCATTTTTTAGGTTTCAGGGTATTTTGGTAATTTTTTAGGTTTCAGGGGTATTTCAGTCATTTTTTTAGGTTTAGAGGGTATTTTGGTAATTTTTTAGGTTTAGGGTGTATTTTGGTAATTCTTAGGTTTCGAGTGTATTTTGGTCATTTTTTAGGTTTCAGGGGGGGTATTTTAGTCCTTTTTTAGGTTTCAGGGTATTTCGGTCATCTTTTAAGTTTAGGGGGTATTTTGGTAATTTTATGGGTTTTGGAGGTATTCAATCATTATTTAGGTTATGGAGTAATTTGGTAATTTTTTCAGGTTTCGGGGGTATTTTAGTCATTTTATAGGTTTCAGAGGTATTTTGGTCATTTTTTCGGTTTCGGGGGTATTTTGGTCATTTTTTGGGTTTTGGGGGTATTTTGATTATTTTTTTGGGTTTTGGAGATATTTTGGTCATTTTTTGGGTTTTGGGGGTATTTTGGTAATTTTTAGGTTTTGGGGGTATTTTGTTCATTTTTTAGGTTTTGGGTGTATTTTGGTCATTTTTTGAGTTTTAGGGGTATTTTGGTCATTTTTGGGTTTTTAGGGTATTTTGGTCATTTTTAGGTTTCGGGGGTATTTTGGTCATTTTTTGGTAATTTTTAGGTTTTGGGGGTATTTTGGTAATTTTTAGGTTTTGGAAGGTATTTCGGTCATTTTTTGGGTTTTAGAGATATTTTGGTCATTTTTTGGGTTTTGGGGGTATTTTGGTAATTTTTAGGTTTTGAGGGTATTTTGGTCATTTTTTGGGTTTTGAGGGTATTTTGGTCATTTTTAGATTTTGGGGGTATTTTGTTCATTTTTTAGGTTTTGGGGGTATTTTGGTCATTTGTTGGGTTTTGGGGGTATTTTGGTCGTTTTTTGGGTTTCAGGGGGTATTTTGGTAATTTTTAGGTTTTTGGGGGTATTTTGGTCTTTTATAAGGTTTCAGGGGTATTTTGGTCATTTTATAGAAATTTAGATTTTATGTTGTTTATTTAAATTTTAGATGGGTTTAGTGGGTATTAGTGGATTTATCCATTTAGACCCATCTAATTAAATAACCAAATGGGTCTTTACCCATTTAACCCAAATATTAAATGGGTTGGGTTAAGACTTATCCAAATAAGGTGGGTAATGGGTGGGTTCATGGATATGGGTAAAAATTGCCACCCCTAGTAGTTGGTTTTATTATTATTATTTATTATTATTATTTTTTTTTTTTGAAAAAATTGGTTTTATCATTTTGCATGAGTGTACAACTTTGACCTTAGTGGCAGCACAATTGTTTTTTTGTTTTTGTTTTTAGTACACATCTAATAGATTTTGAATCCAAGCAATCTCGTGGGTTTGAGTCAGCCCAAGTCCAACTGATAAAATATCTTGTAGATTAGGGGGATTAATTGTTGTCTTGTCCTAATGATAAAGAACAATTATTTGTAGAACAACACTTGAAGTCTTATTCATCTAAACTAATCAATCTATCTTATTGTTACAAGATGAAAAACTATCATATTTATCTCACAAATTCTAGGATCATACCATTTTCCACACAATTTGCTATAATTATCATATAAGGCTGACAAATCACAAAATCTTGTTAGGCAACAATAGAATACATATTGTCACAACAAACTATATTCCTTCCAAAATCAAAATTTAAAATTTTAGTATTCTCATATACATATTTTCACAACAAACTAGTTTTAATTTGACATAAAATACATGTTAACTAAAACTGTTTTGATTTTAGATAAAATACATAAAATTTTTGTACAAAATATAGTTCCATCAATTTACACAAATTTTCCACTTAAAAATCTGTTTTCATGCTTAACAGTATAATTTTGGACTACACTGAAATTTTCAAAATTTTCCATTTACTTACTTAACTATCCAATTCACTTTCACCTTTGATCAGATTGTTCTATTCCACAGATTTTCACTATCTATTAATCCGCATGAATGTACTGCAACTCTAGGGAACTCTAACATGTCATTATAGGTCTAGCCATCACATAGTCTATTATTCCCTTGATGCCGCAAAACATAAATGATAAAGTCTGGACAAAATATTTGAACAATGATATGTGCGTAGATGACAAATTGGTGGTGAACTTACTTAGATAAGTATAATTATATAGTAACCATAAAGAACTGAATGGTTTTAGGCCCCTTAAAACAACTAGATTAACCTAGTTAATTAGCCAAGAGATTAACTTAGTCAATTTAAGCAGTTCTAGGTTATCACAAACATACAATCATATCAAAAGTATAAAGCAGCGGAATAATAAATAACACAATGATATGATCACCCAGGAAACCACACGGTAAAAACCTGGGGAGGATTTGACCTAGCTATCCTCAAGGTAAACCTGAATCCACTATGAAAGAATCGAAGTTCATACAAAAGGACTTACAAGCTCCCCGCTTGACTTCCTAATGCTACCCACCAGTAGAACTTACTGACACGACCACGTGCAAGCTCCGAATCCACGGACTCCTTCTTTCTTGGATTCTCCAATTAGCTACAAGCACCCATGCTTGATATTCTTTAAACTTCAATGGTAGCAACCGAGTTGATCATCAAGATGTTGAAGTAATCTCTACCTTGAAAACCCTAAGTTTTGTGTAAAGGAAAGCTCCTCTAGATCTTACAAGAGATTTACACAAAACAGAAAAGTATGAGCAACAATACAACTGGAGCAACTCTAAAAACATGGCTAGGGTTTTTCTTTATATACCTAGGGTAAAAACAGAAAACCCAAAACGTTTAATGAGTTAGGGCTGAGCTGGAAAATTCTGCAGAAAAACATTCTGCCCGAGATTCGATCGATCGAGCCAGGCCGAAATGCACAAATGCATCTGCAGCCTCTCGATTCCAACTTTACATGAAAGACCCAACTTTGAGCAAGCCTAAACAAGACTAAACAACCTGTTTTGATCATGGTTTGCCAACAATACAAATTAGAGTTCTAAATACATAAAATCCTAAATCTTTAGAACCTAACAAACTCCCCCTTTGGCAATCCGTGACAAAACACAAACACTAAGCTCAAAGTTTACAATTAAAAAGCCCTTTACAAAAATAATGCTCATAAAACCAAAATTCAATCCTAACTACTATCCATCAGTTGCAAGTATAGACAGCAGCTCAATTGAATCAACCTGTATATTCCTGAAATACTCAACAAACGCATAAACGCATGTGTGACAGAAAATAGTATATAAACAGGTATAACATTCTTGTATGATTCACACAACACATAATAAAGACATATATCAATGAATAACTCATAGAATATAAATCAATAAACAGTGAATCCAAAGAAACAAGAATCAAATAGAAAACATGTATATCAATCAATGTTACTCCCCCTAACATGAATATCCCCAAAAAAAATGATATACAAGGTGAAGCGCCTAAATACAATCTAACAACTCCACTAGCTCCTCAAAACACAAAAAACTCTCCCTAACTACAAAACTCCTCTACAAAGTCTACTCCCCCTTTTTGTGACGGAATGCCAAAGGGCAATCATAAACCATCATCAAAAGGAGGTGGTGAGGGTGAACGAAGATGTGTCAAATCAGCTCGTAACGCACAGATCTCGTCAAAAAGGTCCACCAAAAGCTGACCATGAGCCGCCTGAACGGTCATGACAGTCTCCAAGGTACGACGGATATCAAAGTCATCCGATGGAGGTGGAGGAACAGCAGCAGCATCAGGATCAGGAACATCCTCACCAGCAGGACCTGTAGAAGAAGAGGGAGGAGGTGCGGACCCAGAAGGCGTAGACCTAGGGTGTTTAGAGCCAGCTCGAAGGTGAGCAGCCCTCTGTCTAAGAAAAGACGCACCTATTGGAGCAATAACATGCACAGGCTCCGAGGAAGGGAAACCACTAAGATCAAGATAAAGAAGAATCCTATGGATAAAAATAGGATGAACAAGGGCAGGAGAAGAAGATGAACTCTTATACACTTCGTTCAAAGAACGAAGGAACAAGTGGAGAAAACTGATAGGAGCATTAGTAACTAGAGCATACAAAAATACACATTTCTCGAGAGGAATGGTGTGCAGATGAGAAATGGGCCAAAAACAATGACACGCTATCCTAAAGAAGAGATAGTGTAGCTCAGAAAGCTCAGCAGTGGTGATCCTAGGATCAGAACCCCACTGGATAGATGACCCAGTGATGTAAGACATAACATCACTCAAAACTGGAGATCATCATAAGGGTAGACAGGGTGCTGGACCAAGGGTACCCCTAATCAGCCACTACCGTAGGAGTAATGGTGTACTCTACGCCTCGTATCCAACTCTTTACTAAAGTGTTGGAATCATAGACGCGGATCGAGATGTTCGAGTAGAACTCTCGAATCAAGGTAGCAGGTGGAGGAGGATCAGAAATATCCACCAAGGGTAACTAGCCTCTACGCTTTAAGTTTACCCTAATGGCAGGATCTAACTCATCTAGAATGTGAGACCGCTCAGACCATATCTTACGCCTAAGGTTCAGCTTCTCAAAGATTTCCTGGTTTTTCTCACTAGGAAATTTCTCTCGGTCAAAAGATGGAGGGGAAGGAGTAGGTACAGGGACAGACCTACGAGCCCTAGTTTTCCTAGTCATGATGCTAAACCAAAAGAGAAACAATAAAAACCAAGGGCAGACTGCAAGTTAGCACCAAAAAATATAGAGCAAAAAACTATATGATGCATGAACAGTTAAAATGTCATGATGCATGTACTAATGCAGTAAACAAAGTCCAATTTTAAGTTTAATTGCACAAAATTGGCTCGAGCATAGAGTTTCTAACCAAAAAACCCCAAAAATTTGAAAACCACTTGAAAAATTTTGAAGCACATTGATGAATTAAGCATTACAAAACACAACACATAGATTATAATGCCTAATTACATCCAATCAACAAGCCAATTTCATCAATTTCAACCTAATTGAACAAAATCCCCAATTCGGAACAAATAAAAACCCTAGAAATTTCAATTTCTCACAAAACCCAAAATTGATCAAATTAAACTATTAAGATCATGTTTATAGCTTGTCCCCATAAAAATCCATTGATCAATTTCACAAAATTAGGCTTGAAACATCAAAAATCCCAAAAAGAGAGAGGTGTGAAAATTTGAGAGAGAATGCATGAAATTTGTAAATAAACTCAAAAATGAGGGGCAAAAGGGACTTACCGGCTTGAGGAAAGAGAAATCTTGCAAAAATTTTGGAGGAAAACGATAAAAAATCGCTGTAGATCCTTGCCTAGTCGAAGAGAGAAAAGAAAGTTTGAAAAAACTTTTGAAAAAGTAAGTTGAATCAGTCAAAGAATACTGTTTTAAAAACCTGATTCACGACTTTCGATTGATCGAAAATTACTTTTGATCGATCGAATTACTCCGAAATTTTTAAAAGAATTTTAAATATTTTCGATCGATCGAAAAACAGAATGGATCGATTGAAACAGGCAGCGAATCACAGTATTTTGAAAAAAAAAATTACAGTTTTGAAAAACTCAAACCAATTTTTTTAAAAACTCCTCAAAGCATTAAAATCAATGAAACACAATGCATGAGTATGAGATGAAATAGAATGCTTTTTCAAAAACCCAAATTTTAATCCCAGTTTCTCCAAAGAAAGTTTCAGCCAGTTCTTCCTTTAAATTCACAAGCAAAAAAATATTTTGCATAATTCTCAAGATATTTTCAAACTTGGTTGGTCAGACCAAAAACACACACAATAACATGTACAGTGTTTAGCAAAGAGTAACTTATGTAGTGTGTGCAACTAGCAAAAACTTGAGATACATGTGAGGTGATATGTGAATAGAAATCAATCACAAAGTCCACAAAATTCATCACACAGAATTTAAAAGAGACTATCACCTAAAGAGTTACATCATATAACTCCCACATCTCCTAGAACATAAGCTTGCAATCATGTAAGTTTCTTGAATTTTTGCCTCATAATTATGTGAAATGGCATCAAGCCTAATAGTACACACCAATTTTAATTATGTGAGATGGCAACAAGCCTAATAGTATACACCAATTTTAAGCAATAAGCAATTAAACCGAGGCATCACCTTATATTCTTTTTGTGCATGTGCAACAAGTGCACAAAATCTTATGATATGCACTAAGGTGTTCATGATTGGCTAGTGAACAGTGGTGAGATGGTTATTTATGCCTTTCTCAAAAGGATCAAGTCTGACAGTCAAATAACATGTGACTTCAAGATTAAGACAAAATGATCAAAAACTATAAACATCTTTCCCACACAACATGCACTACAAAGCTTCAACTAGTCAAGTGCAATAAAGAAGCTCATCAAAGCTAAACAAGGTACATAAGACTTGTTATGTGTAAATAAATTGACCAACCTTGTTTTCAAAGACCAAGAAACATAGTGCCATAGCATATTTTTGCTTTTCTCCTTTTTTTATTTATTTTTAAAAAAAAAAAAAAAAAAAAAGAGAAAACAAATAAATCCTAGAATGAAATGCATGAATGTAATGCAATGCAAGTCCTAGAAAAAAAACACAAAAACACAAATACCAAAGAACAATGGTCACAGAGGAATGAGCAATGAAGCACAAGGACCATGTCAGAAAGACTCAATTAGATCGAGTCTTTTGCATCCAAAACCTTTTAGATGCACCACGAGCATTGGAGTTCTTATTCACATTCGAGTGATTTCCAACTCCAGGATTGAAATAAAGGTTCAACGCCTTTACCAATTCACCAATAAGTGCCATAGGATCTTGTGCTTGAGGCATAGGCACCTTTGGTTTGTTTTCTCTCTTAGCAGCTTGAAGCTTGTAACATTTACAACGAATGTATCCAGACTTTCCACAATAATGACAAACCCAAGCAGGTTTACCATGCATCTTGTCCTTAGAAAGGGTGGAATCCTTAGGTTTAGACTCTCCTAGATCAACTCTAATCTTCTTAGGAGGTGAAACTTCTATAGATTTGACAACCTCACTCACAGGGGGTTTGACAGTTTCACTCACAACTTCACTCACGGAAGGTTCAGAAGAAGAAGAAGGAACAAAGTTCCTGGAATGTGGTACAGAATCAGAGATGCTTTCAACATATTCTAAACCAGATTTATCAGAAGGATACTTTTGAACATTCAACATTTGATCAAGTTTAGAACTAGCAGATCTAGCAACAGATAAATCATGTTCCAAAGTTTTAACTTTATCAAGCAAGAGCATGTTCTCAGATTTAACATTGTTCAAAAAATCATTAGCATCAAATAACTTAACAAGCAAATTCTTCTTTTCAAGCTCAAGAGATTCAATTTTCTTCAGGCCAAGGTCAACATTCATAGCATCCTTTACAGCAATTTTGCAAAGTTTATTATAGGCCTCTTGAAGATCTGCATCCTCAGAGAGTTCCCCATCAGAAGGGTTCTCTTCAACAGATATACTTTCATTGACAACAGCAGTAGCAGTGAAAGCAATGAAATTTCCATCCTCGTCACATCCAGACTCATCATCAAAAACCTCATTATCACTAAGGGTTACAGCCATAGCTTTACCCTTAGACCTCAAGAATGTAGGACATTCAGATTTAACATGACCATACCCTTGACAGCCAAAACACTGAGCACCTAATGGATTGTTTGAAGATTGACCAACTTTTTCTCTAGGTTTTTCAAAGTTATTTACCTTAGTGGGATCATTCTTCCTAAAGTTTCTAGGTTCAACAGTGTTAGTACCTCTTGCCTTTCTATTGTTATTCCTAAGAAAGTTTCTAAAGTTCTTGGCAAGGTATGCAATCTCTGTAGTAGAGAGCTCATCATCAAATCCACCAGCATCAACATAATCAACTGACTTAAGAGTCATTGATTTGGATTTGTTCACTTTGGGTAGGTCAGACTCATAGGACTGAAGAGATCCTATAAGCTCATCAACAGGGATGGAGTCCACATCCTTGCTCTCAGTAATGGCAGTCACTTTAGGTCTAAAGTCTACAGTTAAAGATCTAAGTATCTTCCTAACAATTTTAGGTTGATCATAGATTTCACCCAAATTAAAAGCAGAATTAACAATATCATTCAATTTAGCATAGAATTCATAAAAATATTCATCTGTTAGGTCACACTTCGAATGACCCCTTGTGATAAACCCTAATTAATTAATTAATTAGCCAAGTTGTTTAATTAATCAATTAAGCATGCAATTGCGTGGAAGCACAAACAAATCACCAAATACTAAATATGCAGCGGAAAATAAATAACACGGTGATTTGTTTACGAATGGGGAAAACCCTAACGGCAAAAACCCCACCGGGTGATTTTCAGGTCACCACTCCCGAAACTCCACTATTATCAAATCAAGCGGTTACAAGAAAGGAATCCCAAGTACCTTACCAACCTACAGTTGAACCCTTACCCCAATACCCAATTGGACTTGATCTGTAGTGACAATTTCCACCTTTGATGCACGGCTCCCAAGTACGTGACTAACCAATGCGCGAATCCCAATACGCGACTTCAGAACACCAACTTGAGGAAGAATGGTTGGCTGCAAAGTTCTTCAGTTCATCCACGTGATGAATAGCAGGAAGATGCTTGGTTACAAAACCCTATGGTGCAAAGACACAGCAACTTCTTGATGAAGGATGAACTAGGTCAAGAACTTCGTCTGTTGAGCACAATTTGCATAAACAGAGATTGCTCAATGATAATACAACTTGTGTCTACCAAAACGGCTCTTAAAATAATCCTTTTATATGTTTAGGGTTAGAAGAAAAGAAGCCCCAAAAACATATTCACGGATCCCAAGAAAATCAGATTTGGAATTCTGACTTTTTAAATCTCGACAGATAGCAGGTGTCGAGGTAGCTATCGAGAGGTGTCGAGCTTTAAAAATTCTGCACTTCAACTTGCTTTTTCTTGGACAGACTTGATGGCTTCAACACTTGATCTTGAAACATGGTTTCTTGAAGTATTAAAAACACCTAGATCTACCCAATTACAAGTAAAGTGCGTTTTGTCAAAGGATTAGCCAATTTACATAAATAAGTAAGACATATGTTCTTAGCATGTGAAACACATATGTCCTAACAATCTCCCCCTTTGGCAATCCGTGACAAAACCACAACAAACAAATGAGCATATGAGAGAAGTCATAAATCACTCAACTCATATTCACTTGTTGAATACAATAAAATCTATCCTAACACAAACTCTTGAAAAACTTTGCAAGAAGAGAGCTTATGATAAGTAGACTTTGACAACCTGTATTTCTGAAACACTTTTAAACAAAACTCATCAAGGCATCTTGTGTGAAACAGAAATAAATAGATTGCATACAATAAAAGAACATGTGTATAAAGATAGAAAAGAAACAACACATGAAGAGAGAGGTGAAAGAAACATACATCCACATATATAAGAAAATAAGTATCATGTATGTAAAACTGGTCACAAGACCTCATATACAAGAACAATGTATCTAAAAAGATCAGAAAAGAAAAGATACATATAGCCTCACTACATCCCTCAAAAGTATCAACACTCCCCCTATCAAAAATGTCCTATACTAACTCTCCCCCTAAGATGACTACTCTCATAACCCAAAACTACTCCCCCTTTTTGTCACGAGTGACAAAGGGTAGAGTGTCATGTAGACATCTCATCGGCAGAGCTAGCATCTCCATCATCATCATCATCATCCTCATCATCTTCATCCTCAGAATCTGAAGCTACTGTAGTAGGTGGTGAAGGAGTAGCCTCTGGAGCAAAACCGCCCATGGTCGCCTGCCGTCGTGCAATACGACCCACACGAACATTCACTTGATACAACTCAGCAGAGAGTGTATCAAGACGAGTGTCCATGCGCTGCAGCTGCGCCATAATATCACCAAGGGATACATCGCTCGAAGAGGAAGAAGGAGCAGATGTAGATGGAGCTGATCTGGATGGTGCTGAACGGGAGGGAGGAGTGGCACCAGGCTGTCTCGACCTCAACTGTGCCTCACTACGTTTTACGGTAGCGGCATCTATGGCAGATATGTGTGTGAAGTGGTCGGACACAGGAAAGGGAACAGAAAAAATGGCGTAGAATCCGCGTGATAGCAGAAGGAAAGATGAGCTTATCACGAGACGCCGAATCAAGATAAACATCTATGATAGACCGGATGAAGTGAGAAGGGAAATCTATGGTCAAGTGCTCAAGAAGAGGAAGCAAAAATCGAGCACGAGGCTCTGTGATAGAGTTATAGTGAGAAAGAGGATGGAGAACAAAAGTCATCACCATGTTCATGAATCTAGGACCTTTAGCAAAAGGCCTACATGAAGTGAACTGATGCTCACCCCAATCAGCAGGACGCTGACAGAAGGCAGAGATGAGCTCATCTTGGGACACAGTCCTCAGACGCTCACAAGAGGGATAATCAGGAAACTCTATCCTAGGTACCCTAAGCACATCCGCAACAAGTTGCGGTGTGACAGGAATGCGCATACCTCGAACGCGAGTGGAAAAATGAGGTACTGAAAGATCAATCCCGTGGATATTGGAGTAGAACTCCTGTATCAGCACGAGAGGGCAAGTGACCGGGATGTCACACAGTGACCCCCATCCCCTACTGTGAATGACAGAAGGAAGGTCAGTATCGGCGAAGTCCGCCAGAATGACTTGGCGTTCCGAATGAACACCTCGTCTAGAAAAGTTCTCAGTAAATGCCTTTGAGGCAGCTTCATCACGGAACCGAATGTTAAAAGGAGCAGAATCAGAAGATGAAGATGCTCTAGAACGCAGAGGGTTCCGAGCAGGAGTAGATTTACGTTTGGGTGCCATAGACACTACTAACGTAAAAGAATGAGAAAGAGATAGAGAGGGAGACAAGCAGAAAAGTCCCAAATCAGTTCAAATATAACAGATATATGAACAAAGAGTACGTATGCATGGGAATGCATGAACATATGACATGCAAAGCAGAAATATCATCATGGGCTCAGCCCAATCCATTCCTAACAGCATATAAACAAAGTACTCACATCTAAATGCATGAAAATATCATTATAATGCACATGAAATGCAATGTATGACATTTGAAATCATTTAAGTCCAAACTCAACCCAAAATTTCAATAAAAACTTAGCAATTTTGAAAAACCCCAAATTTTTATGAAAAATCCCAAAACTAGGTTTTCAAAACATGAAATGCATGAAAATGAAAGGGAAAAGGTGATCTTACCAAGAGATTGAAGCAAGAATGAGCAAGATCCAAGAGGGTTGGAGGATTTGAGTGAGAAAAGCAGTTGGAGAAGTTGAAACGCCTCGGACAGATCGAGTGAGATCGAGAGAAATGAGAGAAAAATCGCGATCAGCCTTTAAATAGGTACCTCAGTAATTCTCGACAGCTGAGGTGTCGAGAGGTATCGAGGAATAAGACAAATTTCAGAAACATGAATCTCGATCGATCGACAAGGTATCGAGAAGCTGTCGAGAGGACAGAAACTTTCTCGATCGATCGACCAAGTGTCGAGGATGTGTCGAGATTGCGATAAGAAACAACTTGAGAATCTCGACAGATGACCAGGTATCGAGGAGGTGTCGAGGAAGGTGTCGAGCCTCAGTAAAAGGAGTTTTTCGAGAAGAGAAAAACACAGACATGAATGCAATCCAACACACATCTCTAACAAGGATCCACTCAACATATGAACCTCTCAAAACATCTCTCATCAAGAAATTAAGCACAAGGATCATGCAAAACACACACACACACTAAACAAGTCTAACCAATTTTATATTTCAAAAACAAGTTATGACAGTTTAGTGAGCATACACTAGCATATGTAAACACTTGTGATGGCCAAATCACATTGTACCTGCACATGTATCAAAAGTAGCAAAGAATATTGCGTGTTGTGTGTGAAAAACATCGCAAGATTGCATATGTGTATACATGTTATGACGATCTGAGATATGAGTAAATAACTTTTAACTCACACACAATCATAACTGTTTGATGGGGACTATCACCTTCAAGGTACATCCTATAACTCCCACATCTCCTAGAAAACACGCTTGCAACCATATTTAAAGCATCTTTAATCTTTTTGCTTTATATTTTCTTTGCATATTTTTCTTTTAAGCATATCATGCATGGGCATAAAAAGAGAGAAAAGAAATACCCAAGATGTTAAGCATTTGACATCGCATTTTTGCTATGCCGAAGCATACGAATGTCTTTGACACTGCACTTTTGCTATGCCGAAGCATACAGGTGTCTATGACACTGCACTTTTGCTATGCCGAAGCATACAGGTGTCATACTATGATTGGCGGGTAACAGTGGTGAGATGGTTATTAATGCCTTTCTCTTAGGATTTTCTAGTCCTACCCGTCAAAAAGAGTGATATGAGTGTTAAGTTTAAAGAGATAACCTAATCTTACTCATCACAAACAAGAGCCACAAAGCTCACTTGCTTAGTTGTGCATAGAGATGCTCATCTAAGCTACAAAAGATACAAAGTTTAGAAACTTTGTTTCAATGGCCATCCAAGGTACACAAATACCAAAGTACACAAAACACACACTGTTTTTGTATTTTTCTGATTTTTCAATTTTTTTTTTTTTTATTTTTTTTTTATATCAAAAACAAAATAAACAAAACTGAAAATAAACAAACAAAAACATGTTAAACAAAGCAAAGCAAAAACTAGATGCAAATGCATGAGGAAGAAGGACAAGAGAAGGAGATCAATCCATGAAGATGACACCAATGTTTTGACGAAGAAATTCAAAACGTTTGCTGTCAAGAGGTTTGGTGAACAAATCAGCTTTCTGATCATCAGTGTGGATGAACTCAAGAGTGAGAGTACCATCTTCGACAAGTTCCCTAATGAAGTGATGTCGTATCTCTATGTGTTTGGTTCTAGAATGTTGAACCGGATTTTTCGAGATATTGATGGCACTGGTATTGTCACAGTAAATAGTGAGATGCTCTTGACAAATACCATAATCATGGAGGAGTTTTTGCATCCAGAGGAGTTGGGTGCAACAGCTACCAGCAGCAATGTACTCAGCTTCTGCAGTGGATAAGGAGATGGAGTTCTGCTTTTTGCTCATCCAAGAGACAAGATTGTTACCCACATAGAAGCAACCCCCCGAGGTACTCTTTCTATCATCAGCATTTCCAGCCCAATCGGCATCAGAGTACCCAGCTAAGACACCATTAGTGTCCTTGCTATACCACACACCGAACTCAGCAGTGGTTTTGACATACTTTATAATTCTTTTTAAAGCAGTCATGTGGGATTCTTTGGGGTTAGCCTGATATCTAGCACACACACCAACACTATAACTAATGTCAGGTCTACTAGCAGTAAGGTAAAGAAGACTACCTATCATGCTTCTATAGAGGGAATGATCGACACTTTTGCCTAACAAGTCTACAGTGAGTTTGACATTAGGGCTCATAGGGGTTCTAACAGAACTAGCAGAATCCAAACCAAATTTTTTCACAAGATTCTTAGCATATTTAGATTGAGAGAGAAATATACCTGAGTCTTGTTGGCGAATCTGCAATCCAAGGAAGTGAGTCAGCTCTCCAATCATGCTCATCTCGAACTCGGCTTGCATGAGTTTTGAGAAGCCATGAGCCAGTTCATCCTTAGTCGACCCAAAGATGATATCGTCAACATAGACTTGAGCAACTATTAACTCCCCACCTTCCCTTTTGATGAAGAGGGTTTGATCAGCCTTTCCTCTTGTGAACCCATGTGACACAAGGTATTGTGTGAGTCTATCATACCAGGCTCTAGGAGCTTGCTTCAACCCATAAAGTGCCTTTTTAAGATACAGCACATGATCTGGAAAGTGTGGATCAGTGAATCCTTTTGGTTGAGCCACATAGACATCCTCTTTAAG
Source organism: Quercus aquifolioides (assembly GCA_019022515.1). NCBI lineage: Eukaryota > Viridiplantae > Streptophyta > Magnoliopsida > Fagales > Fagaceae > Quercus > Quercus aquifolioides. The sequence goes on along the minus strand of CM032333.1, from coordinate 100,059,552 downwards.
TAACCCATTCAGGAAGGCAGTTTTTACATCCATCTGATAGAGCTTGAAGTTCAGTTGACATGCTAGGGCAAGAAGAATTCTGATTGACTCCATTCGAGCAACTGGGGCAAATGTCTCATCATAGTCTACTCCTTCCATTTGTGAGTATCCTTGAGCCACAAGTCGAGCTTTGTTGCGAATCACATTTCCTTCTTCATCAGTCTTGTTGCGGAATATCCACTTTGTACCGATGATGTGTTCTCCTTCCGGTCTGGGCACTAGAGTCCAAACATCATTCCTCTGAAATTGGAGTAATTCATCATGCATTGCTTCAACCCAACTTTCATCTTGTAGTGCTTCCTCAACTTTCTTAGGTTCAACCTGTGACAAGTAGCAGGAATAAGACACAAAGTTAGCAACACATTTATCAACTGTACGTTTCCTTAATGTGAGTTCATTCATGTCTCCCACAATGACTTCTGGAGGATGATTTAATTTGATTCTGGATGAAGGTCCCTTCTTTTCTGAAGATTCAGACTCTGGTGAAGTGAGTAAGTCTGCAGGGTCTTCCACAATACTGGGAGTACCAGGAGTACTTGGAGAAGCAGGTTCTTGTTCAGTAATGTCTTGAACTTCCCTAGGCTCAGAAGGAAGAATTTCTTTGGGAAGTCCCTCAGTGCCTTTCTCAGAACTTGACTCTGAAGACTCATCAATGACGACATTTACTGTCTCCATTACCTTCATCGTTCTTTTGTTGTACACTCGATAAGCCTTGCTTGTAGAGGAGTAGCCAAGAAATATGCCTTCATCACTCCGGGAGTCAAATTTTCCCACATTCTCTCTATCCTTGAGAATGAAGCAGGTACTTCCAAATATTCTGAAGTACTTCACATTAGGCTTCCTTCCTTTCCATAACTCATAGGGAGTCTTTTTGGTACCGGGTCTGAAGTATACCCTATTTACTGTATGACATGCAGTGTTTACAGCTTCTCCCCACAGATTTCTAGCCACATCTTTGTTATGCAGCATGGCTCTAGCCATCTCTTGAATAACCCTGTTCTTCCTTTCTACCACACCATTTTGCTGAGGGGTAATAGGAGCAGAGAATTCTTGAGATATACCCAATCTTGTGCAGAAGGATTCCATGTATGAGTTCTCGAATTCCTTCCCATGGTCACTCCGAATTCGATCAATCTTCAGGCTCTTTTCATTTTGCAGTCTTGTGCATAAAGCTTCAATGTGCTCAGGAGCATCAGACTTGGATCGCAGTAGAATGACCCAAGTGTATCTGGTGAAGTCGTCTACCACAACCATGATGTATCTCTTACCCCCAAGAGACTCAGTTCTGGTTGGACCCATAAGATCTAAGTGCAACAGCTCCAATGGTCTGGATGTAGCCGTTGTTTGAGTGCCTGGATGCTTAGCTTTTGTCTGTTTTCCAAGCTGACATGGTCCACACACCACATTGCTGATTCTACTAAGCTTTGGTATCCCCAAGACTGACTCATGTTTAGATACAATAGATAGATGCTTGTAACTAGCATGTCCCATTCGTTGATGCCACAGATCTTCATTAGGCAGACGAATACTATTGCACACAATATCAGCATCAGGAACCAATCCATAACAGTTGTCCAAAGTACGAACCCCACTAATGAGTTTCTTTCCAGATTCATCCATGACAAGACACTTCCCTTTTGAGAATAGCACCATGAAGTCTTGATCACATATCTGACTAATGCTCAATAGGTTCACCCTTAGACCTTCTACATAAAGGACATTCGCAATGTCTGGCAGTCCTGGCAGAGATATAATCCCTTTCCCTTTAATTTGTGACTTGCTTCCATCTCCAAAGGTAACATTGCCACCTTTCTTAGACTCAAAGATCTTGAAGAGAGATCTGTCTCCAGTCATGTGTCGTGAGCAGCCACTGTCAAGATACCATAGACATGTGTCCATTACCTTGAATGCAGACTTCATCATGAAACATACTTCATGCTTAGATGATAAATCAGAGGGAATGGTTCTTTCTCTCAACTGCCTTTTATGAGCTAAGCCTATAACTTTCACTCTTCTCAGACGAACTCCTTTGCACATTTTCATTCTGAGACAGTCTAGTTTCTTCTTAGCAAAACTGAGATCTTTTCCAATAGTCATCATAAAAGAATTCAAATAACTTTTAGACTTGTATTTTCTGAGACACTGAAGCAAATAGTGGTTAGAAAAACAAGATGTATTTGAAAACACAGATCTCATTAAGCAGGTTTTAGCCAATGACAAACAGGGGTCAATGGATCAACACAGCAAAGATTAAATCCTAATCAGAGTGTGCCTGCTCTGATACCACTTGTTAGGTCACACTTCGAATGACCCCTTGTGATAAACCCTAATTAATTAATTAATTAGCCAAGTTGTTTAATTAATCAATTAAGCATGCAATTGCGTGGAAGCACAAACAAATCACCAAATACTAAATATGCAGCGGAAAATAAATAACACGGTGATTTGTTTACGAATGGGGAAAACCCTAACGGCAAAAACCCCACCGGGTGATTTTCAGGTCACCACTCCCGAAACTCCACTATTATCAAATCAAGCGGTTACAAGAAAGGAACCCCAAGTACCTTACCAACCTACAGTTGAACCCTTACCCCAATACCCAATTGGACTTGATCTGTAGTGACAATTTCCACCTTTGATGCACGGCTCCCAAGTACGTGACTAACCAATGCGCGAATCCCAATACGCGACTTCAGAACACCAACTTGAGGAAGAATGGTTGGCTGCAAAGTTCTTCAGTTCATCCACGTGATGAATAGCAGGAAGATGCTTGGTTACAAAACCCTATGGTGCAAAGACACAGCAACTTCTTGATGAAGGATGAACTAGGTCAAGAACTTCGTCTGTTGAGCACAATTTGCATAAACAGAGATTGCTCAATGATAATACAACTTGTGTCTACCAAAACGGCTCTTAAAATAATCCTTTTATATGTTTAGGGTTAGAAGAAAAGAAGCCCCAAAAACATATTCACGGATCCCAAGAAAATCAGATTTGGAATTCTGACTTTTTAAATCTCGACAGATAGCAGGTGTCGAGGTAGCTATCGAGAGGTGTCGAGCTTTAAAAATTCTGCACTTCAACTTGCTTTTTCTTGGACAGACTTGATGGCTTCAACACTTGATCTTGAAACATGGTTTCTTGAAGTATTAAAAACACCTAGATCTACCCAATTACAAGTAAAGTGCGTTTTGTCAAAGGATTAGCCAATTTACATAAATAAGTAAGACATATGTTCTTAGCATGTGAAACACATATGTCCTAACAATCATCAGACATTCTAATGCTTTCAAATCTAGAAGTCAATTGCTGCAGTTTATTGATCTTAACTGCCTTTGTGCCTTTATGCACAGTTTGGAGGATTTTCCAAGCAGTGCGAGCAACCTCAATATTAGAGATTCTCTTAAATTCCTTCATAGAAACAACATTAAAGATGGCATTCATAGCTTTGCTATTGAAACCTGCTGCTTCTTTTTCAGAAGTTTGCCACTCACTCACAGAAGTAGTGGGCTTCTGCTATCCGTATTCAACGGAATTCCAAACCCTCTCATCAATAGATTTCAAGAATGTTTTCATCCTTACTTTCCAATAAGCATAGTTATTCCCATCAAAGTGAGGAGGAACAACAAGAGAGTGTCCATGCTCCATGACAACAGGGGTCAAGGATCAGCTCAGAGATCAAAAAATCTCAAACAAGAGAGCTACCCGCTCTGATACCACTTGAACGGTTTTAGACCCCTTAAAACAACCAGATTAACCTAGTTAATTAGCCAAGTGATTAACTTAGTCAATTTAAACAATTCTAGGTTATCACAAACATACAATCATATCAAAAGTATAAAGCAGCGGAAAAATAAAAGACACAATGATATGATCACCTAGGAAACCACACGGTAAAAACTTGGGGAGGATTTGACCTAGCTATCCTCAAGGTAAACCTGAATCTACTATGAAAGAATCGAAGTTCATACAAAAGGACTTACAAGCTCCCCGCTTGACTTCCTAATGCTACCCACCAGTAGAACTTACTAACACGACCACGTGCAAGCTCCGAATCCACGGACTCCTTCTTTCTTGGATTCTCCAATCAGCTACAAACACCCACACTTGATATTCTTTAAGCTTCAATGGTGGTAACCGAGTTGATCATCAAGATGTTGAAGTAATCTCTACCTTGAAAACCTAAGTTTTGTGTAAAGGAAAGCTCCTCTAGATCTCACAAGAGATTTACACAAAACAGAAAAGTATGAGCAACAATAAAACTGGAGCAACTCTAAAAACATGGCTAGGGTTTTTCTTTATATACCTAGGGTAAAAACAGAAAACCCAAAACATTTAATGAGTTAGGGCTGAGCTGGAAAATTCTGCAGAAAAACATTCTGCCCGAGATTCGATCAATCGAGCCTTTCCTTCGATCGTTCGAGCCAGGCCGAAATGCACAAATGCATTTGCAGCCTCTCGATTCCAACTTTACATGAAAGACCCAACTTTGAGCAAGCCTAAACAAGACTAAACAACCTGTTTTGATCATGGTTTGCCAACAATACAAATTAGAGTTCTAAATACATAAAATCCTAAATCTTTAGAACCTAACAAGAACCTTTTTCCCATTAGCATGGTGACAAAATTAAATTGCTCGAGTTTCACGCCTCCCAACCTATGATCTGTGGGCATAAAGACTAAATATACATAAACATTCTCTCTCCTATATGTGGGAGATATCAGTAACCCTTAAACCATATAGAAGCTTGATATAGGTGTCACGTAAATAAAAGAGCCCAAGTAATGAGGAGGGGAGGGCTGACCTGATTCTCTCACACGCATAACTGCAGAGAAGATAGTCAAGAAAATTGTGTGGGGCTACTAAAAGAGGGGAAATCTCTTATTTGTATAAAAGACTAGGGTTTTTAAGCTTATCAAAGCTCATCTATTTACTTATGTCATCTCTCTTGGACCTCTTATACCATAATAATTATTTTATTTAAATATCTAAGACCCAAATCAAATAAATCTATTTTATTTTTGATAGATAATAAATCCATTTAACTGTGGGCCTCCTCTTTAATACATGTATATGAAATAAATTAGTAATAAAATTATGGGGGTGTTACAGCCAACATCTCAGTTGGCAACAACATATACCACCAGACATGATGGTACAGAAAGTTTGGTGCTTAGGAGTATTATTTCAACAATATTTATTACCTTTGATGAGTAGTTGGTTTAATTATTTTTCAAGAAAGAAAAATCGTCCCTGTACAACTTTGCATGCTCTGGATAGATATATTTTTTTAATGCACATCTAATAGAATTTGAATCCAAACAATCTTGTGGGTTTGAGTTAGCTCAAGTTCAACTGGTAAAATAACTTGTAGAGTAGGGGACTAATTGTTGTCTTGTTCTAATGATAAAGAGCAATTATTCGTAAAACAACATTTGAAGTCTTATCTATCTAAATTAATCAATCTATCTTATTGTTACAAGATGAAAAACTATTATATTTATCTCACAAATTCTAGGATCATACCATTTTCCACACCATTTACTATAATTATCATATGTGGCTGGCTGTAAGCGGTAAACCACAAAATCATAAGGCAAAAATAGAATACATATTGTCACAACAAACTACATTCCTTCCAAAATCAAAATTTTAAATTTTAGTATTCTCATATACATATTGTCACAACAAACTAGTTTTTACTTTTTATTTGACATAAAATACATGTTAACTATTTTTTTTTTATAGATAAAATAAATAAAATTTTTGTACATAACCTTTATATAGGAAAAGTTAACGAATACTTTAAGAGTATTGATTTAAAAAATATTTTTAAAATTTTTTTATAAGAAAATATAGAAGTAACTAGCTTTTTGACAACTTTTTATATTTCTCATAAAATTGTTATCAATAATTTTAAAAAGTCTATTAACAAATGCCCTACTGAATCGACTTTTAAATACAAAACAAAAAATAACTTTTAAAGAATTTTATATATGTTATTATTGACGTGGCATTCATCCCAACAATTAGAGGTGTGCAATATGTTGTTCCTGCCAAGCCGACATGGTCCATTTTTCGATTCTCTGCTTCCCAAGCTGCACCATAGTTCTCAGAACCGAACCAGAACAGTAGGTTGGACCGTGAAAACCGGGAACTGGAATGAAAACTAGTTTTTTAAGCATAAAGAACCGGGCATATGTGGCAATTCCGTGAATCCCTAAAACCGGGGTTGGACCGCACGAATCGGTGGCAAGAACCGTGCGGTCCAACCCCTTAGCAATTAAAAAAAAAAAAAAAACAACTTAACACAATTTTATTTTACTTAATTAAATTATCCATCTCTTACAAGGAATAGAAAAAATTATAATTAAAATCCTTCAAAGATATTCAACTTTACTTCAAAAATTAATCATAAATTTTAATGTTTTCATGGTTTATTTTATTAACTTTCTTATTTAATTATTAAATATATGCTTGAAAATCATTAAATTTTCCTCACATATATAGATATATTAGTCAATTTTGCTAGTTTTATAAATTTAATATATATATATTTAGGTTTTAATTAATTATTAAATTAATTATGACGTCATCATGGTTCAACCCCGGTTCGACCTCGGTTCGACTTCAAAAATCTTGAACTTCTTCCTTTTACGGTTCAATGAATGATCCGAGTGTGAAAATCTTGAGTTGCACTGCAATGCATTCTCGAGCCATGGTCGGTGATATCAGCTCAGCTCGACTATTCTTATTCTATTGGGTTTGACCAATTTGGGCATAGATTGACTAAGTCTTTTTTTTTTTTTTTTGAGAATCAGATTGACTAAGTCAATCTAATATAAAACGTAGCATAATTTGGTTTTTCCACTAATGGTCGACATCAACCACGTCATAATTAGTATATATTCTATTGCGGTTGGTTCGCACATCGCAACAATTGTTATATCAACTTATAAACTTTTTCTAATAAAATTGATGCTACATTTATTCTCTCGTTTCAACACATATCACTTTCTAAACTTTTAAAAAATAAAATAAAATAAAATCAGCATAAAAAAAACAAAAAACAAAAAGTATTCTCTTGTGGTTATTGGACTATTGGGGTCCTTTTCTATTTCCAAATTTTCTATCCACATTCTGGAGATAAAGATGGTAGATAATCTAAGTGCTAACTTTCTTTTGTCTCAATAAATTAACCAATTCTAATGGGTGAGGCCTAAATCTAGTGCATTTAGTGCACTGAACTTATTGAAATGGTGATATGTGTCTAAAAGTAAATACATGTTATTATTTTAACAGACTTCACCCAATCCTATTTAAGTAGCTTATGTTATTGGGTGAAAAGATGATAGATGAAAAACTTAAAAAAAATGAGAAGGAACACGTACATTTTCCTCAGTGTGGTTCACAAGGAAAAATCAAAAAGAAAATGGACGAGGTGGGTGTTTCTCACACCAAAAAAAAGTTGAGGAGGAAAAATGGTCTCTAGGTCAAATTACTTAAATGTCCTTCCACTTTATTGTCATTTGCCAACTACTTATCTGTATTAAAAAAACAGAAAGAAAGCAGCTACGGTGGGGCCAGGAATTACTCTGACTCTTGGAATTAGTTTTTTTATTTTTTTATTTTATTTTTTGAGAGGAGTATTATTTTTTTAATGTGTACTAATTCGTATTTTACTTTATTTTAATGTGTACTAATTAGTATTTGTACTGAACGGAGCTCAATAATTTTCTCATAGGAGAAACTTTTATGTTTTTTATTTTTGACTTGGAGAAACTTTTATGTTTGAGTACATAGGATCAGTAAATTGAGAAATTTGTTTCCTTAGGATGCTCTTGTTGATTTACATGGAAAATTGTAACCAAAAGAAAAATAAAAGGAAGGATATAAAATATAGGAAATGTGATGTATTAATGTTTATTTAAAAAAAATGACAAATTCTAGTTACAAAATTTGTTATAACTTTAGATTATAACCTTAATCAATATTTCTTTATTAGAGGAGAATTTTAACAAATCTACAATTGGATTATATTTCCCTCTTATATCCTCTATGCTTACATTTCTAGAAAATTAAATATTAATAATTATGTCATCAATAAAATTTTTAAATTGCAAGTTTTTTTTTTTAGTTTAAAATTATGCATAAAATATAAACTTATAGATCTTATAATAAATAATATCCGATTGACATAAAATTTGACATATATATTAAGAGCATAAAGAACATGTAATCCATCAAAGATCTCATTGGATTTGGTGGATCTCCATTGGATTTGACTAGGTTCATTGGTTGAATCAGGTGGGTCGGATTTTGAATGTGGAGACTGGCAGTCGCCAAATTGGATCGAGTTCGGTTCAAGTGTGGTCGGATCTCTGGGGGGCTAGGTTTGGCGGATCTATGGACACCCCTAATTATCAAATACTCATTAATCTGTGCACACTATCACTTTTAGTGATTTAAACGTGAAAATTATCTGAAAAATATAGGTATATATCATACATAATCGTTCATTTATTAAGTGTGAGAAAATTTATTGAAAAATACACGTCTCGCTTGACCCACCTTTCCCGCTATGCCTTGCCCAAATTTCCTCCACGCCGAAGGCACCGCCTGTGTAGCAGTAAACATCCGAGTCATGATATGAACTCGACCAAAGCGACACTTTATACACGCTATCTTTATGATACCGCACTACGTGGAAGTTGCTTTAACTTTTCGTTGTTAGTCGGTAGGAAATTTCTTTGCAAGTTCGAAAAAGATGTCAATTGTGATCCATAACTTCCAACTTATTTATTCCTTTGCTTTCTATTTTATGCCACTCTTCTATATATTCCTATATTATAATCCATCCGGCCCACTTCTTTAGAAATTCTCATTCTTTGCAGTGAAGACTCAGTACTAAAACTTGTTATTTATGTAACACTTCCCCATGTTTTTTGTGTATCAAATAATCCATCCAGTCTTGTTTTTCTTTTGTGTCTGAGAGAGAGAGGAGGTGATTATGGAAGAGGGTGGGAATAACATGGAGGTAACCCATGAGAGCAGAAGAGAGAATTTTGTGCCACAGGATGTTGAATCGGCAACCAGAAGTGACATGTCATCTGGGTCTTGGAGGCTCAATGTGCAAGAGTTTCCTCTAATGGTTGAAAGAAGAGATGGTGGTGAACATGGTTTCTTCACTCTCAGCAGCCTTCTTCATGTCCCAAGTAAGTCTTCTTTCATATATATATATATAAAAGAGAGAGAAAGAACATATTAACAATTCTTTAGCCGTATAATTGAGTTCAAAAGTGTGGTTGTTTCGAGTGATTAACCATATAATTGAATTTAATTGTAATTGAAAAAAAAAAAAAGATAAAACTTTTTTTATCAATATATTAATGTACTGATAATAATATAATGATATTATCCTAAAGAACATGCCAATACTAGAATGACCAACAATTTTATAATGGCCAGGACATGCCATTACTAGAATGAAAGTTACATTTTTTGTTTTTTTCCTTCAAATTCCATATTCTTTCTTTTCTTAGCAAGATTCATGAACAATTTACCAAAAAGTAAAAAAAAAAAAAAAGGACACAGATGTTCTCTGTTAATGTAAAATATGTAATCTGATTTTGGGCTTCGTGTCACTGGTTTCTTGGTTCAGTCTAAATCCGATTTTTGGCTTGATAACTGAGTTGACTCAGACGAGTTACTAAATTTTTTATAGAAAGTACAAACTTCAAAGATGATCCTTTTGTTTGATGATCTGGTTTTTTTTTTTTTTTTTGGCTTGGTAACTGAGTTGACTCGGCCAAGTTCTGATTTTGGGCTTGACAACTAGAAGTTGACTTAACCGAGTTACTGATCCAATGGTTTCTTAACTTTGTTTAGTGAAAAAAAAAGGGCAATTGGGTTTATAGACCCCATGCTAAATTTTGCATCCCTTCTAGAGATTGGTCAGGATTCAATTTTCATAATGGGAAGAAATCTTTTAGGTGAAAAATCTATGGACTTTCACAATAGCTGAAGTGAAGCATGATTGCCATAAAATCCAAAACTTTCACTAGGAAAATTTTCTGAAATTATTGATGCATATGAATTAATTGTTGAATTTTGACATCCCAATTTTTTTACCACAACAACCAAACAAGAATATAAATAGATGGAGAAAAAATATAAACCATTGATCTTTTGGCCTTGAATTTTGAAGAGAATTTATTCTAGTTAGATGCTTTTTGGGAACTTTCATTTACCAGCAAGGGACATTCTATAATATGCTCTTTGGAGATGATACATAGAGTGACTATAGACTTCACATATGGCCTTTTGTGTTATGCTTGGAGTTCTAATATCATAATAATTCAATGTATTGTTACTCATTAACATAATTTATGTTGGGTTATTTTGGAAAATGGAACATCAATATTTGATGACTTTGAATGCTACCTTCTTATTCATGACTAGTAATGAACATGATGTGAAACTTGTTACTTTTGACTATAGGGAAACGAAGCAAGGTTGCTGATTATTATGAGAAACAAGAAAGACTCCTTGAAGGGTATACGGAGATGGAGACCATGGCTGAAAATGGTTGTATGCCTGGAAGTCTAACAGAGGTTGGTTGTGTTCAACTTGATGATTTTGAATGACAACTTTGTGGAACAAAATGGAAGAATAATTTAAATTTCTGAGTTTGGTTGCATAAATAATGCCAAATGACTACAATTAATGTTCATGTTTTGTTTCTCTGTAACACATTTTCTCATCACAGCTAAATCTTTCTTGTTCCTAGAAATGAAAAACCAATACTTTTTCATTGTTAATCTTTTTGCACATTATTATTCTCAGGATGAGTTGCAGCAGCTTGCAAAGAATGAGAGGATGGCTATCTATGTATCAAACATGGCTAATGTCGTGCTCTTTGCAGCAAAACTCTATGTTTCTATTCAGAGCAGATCATTAGCGGTTATTGCCTCAACATTGGATTCACTTTTAGATCTCTTGTCAGGCTTTATATTGTGGTTCACGGCCCATGCCATGAGAAATCCAAACCAGTATCGTTATCCAATCGGAAAGAACCGGATGCAGCCAGTGGTAAGTCATCCAATTGAATAATTCTTTGAAAATTCAGATTCTGAAGGATTTAGGTTGTTGAAACTGATAATGAGCATTCATGTATACTTGGTTAGTGTTGCTTCTGTAGATCATTTGGTTGCTCAGAAGTTGGTGGAGTGAAAATTATGCATCTTAAACTTTATTTAAAAAAAATTTACCCCAAAGAAGTCAAGATTTTATGTTTTTATTTCTCCATTTCATGATTTCATCAAACCTTTCTGTAATCAATGATGGAAATAAACTGAAATGCTATTCCATCATTAGTACTATTGGCTCAGCTATGTCTTATTCCACAAATTCTAGAGGCAAAAGCAATAGATAGACATTTCATGATGTCATGCCACAGTTTATTTCAAGACTAAATATTTCATCAGGTCCATGCTTTAGGCTCTCATGTTGTTACCGAAATGTTGAGCTTGGGGTCTATTACTGTGTTTAAAAACAAATAGCATTGGTTTTGGGCAAATTTGTTTAATTAGAAACTGCAGTGAATATACACAATCTAGTCATAGTAATAAAAATTTCAGGGATTAAATGGAAAAGTGATTGAACAATCTACTCTCTTGGGAATAAATGGCGTTGGTTTTGAGCATAAATTTGAGTGTAGGTTCAAGAGTGATTATGAGTTACAGAGATGTAGACACAAGGCATGCTAATAATCACATCATATACAACCAGACTGTGTTTCAACTTTTTGTTACAACACTTTGCTTTAATGCAACAAATATTATACTAATTTAGCTTGAGATTGCAGGGAATCATCATTTTTGCTTCAGTAATGGCAACTCTTGGATTACAAATTCTGCTCGAGTCTGGTCGACAATTCATTGCTCAGGTATGCAACTTTTATCTCACATGCTCCGATCTATGTTAAGGATGTAGATGACTGTGAGCATGGCTAGACTCAGACATATTTTAATCAAAGTTGGCTTTGAGAAGGGTTTGAAAATTAAGTCCCTTCTTTGTGTCTTGTCTGAACTCTGAGGTCCAATGTGGCACTTCATGAAAAGGATGAGATAGGTTTTGAGCTACTACCTAAATGTATGAGATCCTTGTTAGATCACATTCTGAGTTGGTGGATGTAACATTTAAACATGACTGTTCTAAGTTTTGTTTTCTGTAGTCGTTTACTGTATCAGTGATTCATTTAATATTAATTTCATTTCCTGTGCTGATTACAGACCCAGCCTGAAAAGGATCCTCAGAAGGAGAAATGGATGATTGGAATAATGGTCTGTGTGACCATAGTGAAGTTTATGCTCATGGTCTACTGTCGAAGATTTAAAAATGAAATTATTAGAGCCTATGCTCAAGATCATTTTTTCGACGTTATTACTAATTCAATTGGTTTGGCAGCAGCCGTCCTGGCCATTCAATATTATTGGTGGATTGATCCTACTGGAGCTGTTATAGTAAGTTCATATGCAGCTCTTCTTCTTTGCTTCTTTTTTTTTTACTACTATACTTTCAATAATTGGGTGCATTTGTTGTTTTCATTTATCCAAAAATAATAAAGATAATTGAATTCAGCTACCATACAAGTTATCAATTTCCTTTATTTTCCTAAAATTATCAAAATCACTTGCAGCCATGACAAAATATGGGTATTCACTCTATATCTCTCATTTTCAAAGTGAAATGGACACCATTTGTGATTGGCTCCTTGGAATTGATCTTAATCTATCTTTTTATAATGATTTGTTGAACCTGTGATGCAGATAGCATTATATACAATGAATACATGGACGAAGACAGTCATTGAGAATGTCTGGGCACTAATCGGAAGGACAGCACCACCTGAATTTTTGGCAAAGCTAACATATCTGATATGGAACCACCATGAAGATATCAAGCACATTGACACAGTAAGAGCATACACTTTTGGTTCAAATTATTTTGTGGAGGTTGACATAATTTTGCCACAAGACATGCTTTTGAACAAAGCTCATAATATCGGTGAGTCACTTCAAGTGAAACTTGAGCAACTCCCAGAAATTGAGCGAGCTTTTGTACATATAGATTTTGAGTATACTCATAGACCAGAACACAAGGTTTGATGAAAATGATGATGATGACAATAGTAATGATCAGAACTCAGCCTTTCCAGAGCAAAACGGTATTTGAATGAGTTGCTGATTTAGTTAATATGTGATGCACTTTTATTGTAATGCCAGATTATGGAATTTACCATCTGATGGCTTAAAGCCACTAATCGTGAGGTATCCCTCTTATTATTTAGTAGATGGAGCTTCATTAGACAGTTGATCTTGTACTAGACATTTGATATGCAACCATTTTTCTTTTAATGCAAGATGCTAATAATTTGGATAATATGAGTTCACCGGTCAGGACAAACTTCATTCTGGTCATGCTAATGCAACAAGCCTTCATTTTATTGTTCTTGTCAATTTCTTTAAGGAAGTTATGAAAGCAATGTTGAGGCTCATTTTTGACAAAAGGCCCAACAACACGGGCAGACCAAAAGAAACAGCAGACGGAAGTCATAGCAGGAATGAATGGCTCACGGGGTCCATGAAATGGGTCCAGAAGAAGCAAACGGGCTTGAATAAGCCTGGAAAGAGAAAAGAAACAAACCCATGGGAAGCATGAAGAAAAGTAAGAATGGGCCATAGCAGGCCCAATGCAATGAAAACAAAGAGAGTAAGAGACTAATGGAGAACCCATGAGCCCAAAGGATGAAGTATAGAGTAATTGGGCCGAGTAAGCCCAAGATGAGTTAGCAAAAGCCCATGGGTGAAACAGAACTAAAATGGGCTAGGGATGCCCACAAGAAAAAAGGGACATTGGAGCCTGTAAGAACTGAAAGAAAAGACCCAGTAAGTATACTGGGTTACTGAGAAGAAAAACACACGGCAGGCCCAAAAGGGCCCGGCAAGATTGAGATAAGCAGCAGGAATAACAATCTAGTATGGCAGGAGACGCCAAGCCACGAAGCAAACACCCAAACTAAAGGGAGGCTCAATGATCCAACAAAGCTTAACCCTCCAAAGAAAGGGACAAGTCATAAACGTTGGCCTGCCGGAGATGCAATCCACACCAGAAAAGGCCAAAAAGCGCACGGCAGGATATGCGCACCCATTCTCAGACCTCGGTAAACGTATGAAACATCAAGAAGGTAAAGCATGCGTACGACCCAGGCATCACCAGCCTATACCCAGCCACTATGGGAAAGGGTGACGTCATGGGTGAGGGCACAGTCTGGCAGTGGGGAGAGGAGTGGAAACCCATTTTTGTGTTTCTTGCCCAGGCTCTTTCGGTGGGCACAGTCCTGCTGGGATGACATACCACCCAAAAGAAGTAAGGGTGAGTAAGAACCACTGGGTGCATGCCATGAGTGACCGAAAGGGAGAGGGTACACACTGGACGAGTAAAGAAGGAACCTTCGTTGTCTGAAAGCCACAGGTCAATGGTGATAGTCAGAACAATTGACTCAGTAAGTGGTTGGCAAAAGGCTCCCATATCAGACTAGGGCCATTAAGGGGTTAGAACAGTAAAATTGGTCACGGCAGGCTCTATATAAGGGACCCGTGGCTGTGTATAGAGGGGGGGGGGGGAGGCGAATCAAGAAAATAAAAGAATTCTTAGAAAGAAAACAGAGAGAAAAGATAAAATAAAAGAACGGAGAAGGAAGAAGGAAAGAAAACAGAGTGTTTTATGGCAGGCATGCACCCAAATGGGTTAACCCCTTCTCTCCCTCAATAGCCTTGCTCTCCATTGGAGGAAAAACGACTTATATTCGGGCACATACCATTTGGGGCTGGCCTTTCAAAGCAATTAATTTCTCCTTAGAAGTTACTTGTGTTTCGGGAGCAATTTTCCCTTCTCTGGTTAGAGTCCTGTGGTAATACTTGGTGCGACAGGCTCATTCTTTTAACTCTACTAATCCCGCTCTAACCCTTCGTTTAAGTTTTATTCTTTCAAAGTGAGGCCTTTTAAGTTATTTGCTTTACTTATTGCGGCAGAAATAGTGGCTGTACTTTCTTTATGTTATCTATATTATGTCTGCCTGCCATAACCTCTTAACAATGATTCTGCCTGCTGTGAGTTTATAAATTGACTTTGGCAGATGTAGTGTGGTTTGCGCGCAAGCCAGGCCAAAGTGTGCTCCAATTGGGCCGGTCCTGACTCTCTCACCTAGAAATAACTCGGGCCTAGTACGGCAGGGAGCTGCCCAATATCCCGATTCAGGCCCACTACCTTACAATTGGCGACTTCACTAGGGAGTTGGGAAAATAGATAGGGACAAAACACAAGATCCCTCGCAAATAATGCCACCAAATTCTATAACAACACGAAACATGAGTGTCGTGCCATTGCAAGCAGAGTCTAGGCCAACTACGCCTCACCAACAGCAGCCAAACCAAACAAAAGGCGCTAATGGAATGGGGGCTGGTCCCCAGCCATCGCCAAGGGATCCTGCAAACAATGCCAACACTTTCATTGAAATGCTGCAATCACTACAACATTCTCAGCAACAAATGATGGAAGAAATCTGTCAACTGAAGGCAGACAAGACAAAAGAGAAGGGAAGCCAGCATGTTCCAAAGCATGCAACAGACAAGGAGGAAACACTGGTCCCTCAGAATGCAAGGCAACACTTCATCACCATGGCAGAAGTAGCAGCCCTCCTCAAGTAGGAGAGGGCTAGAGTGCCTAAAGAAAGGTTTTATGCACGCAGACCCCCATACCCACTAAAGGTGCTCAGCAAGCCATACCCTGAAAGGTACAAGCCATGGGCTTTTGCCCAGTACGATGGCAGGAGAGGAAGTGTTGTTGAGCACGTAAGCAAGTTCATAGATACCCTTGGTCCCTACGCGGCAGACGAGGACTTGTGTCTGTGGGAATTTTCTAAATCACTATGTGACCGAGCATATACCTGGTACATTGGCCTAAAGCCAGGATCCATCCCAACTTGGGATAACATGATGGATGTGTTTTGTACTAAGTACTTTCACAGAGAGGAAACAGTAATGCTTGTGACCTTGCAAGCAACCAAGCAAAGGAGCGGCGAAGATCTGATGGAATACATAAAAAGATTCAGGGACATAGCACTTGACTGCTATGACCATTGTGAAGAAAGAACCTTGGTAGAAATGTGTATGACTAACATGATACAGGAATACAGAGTAGTCCTGGAAAACCTGGACATCTCCCAGTTTGCACAGTTGTTACAAAAGGCCAGAAAGACAACCCAGTCAGTGAAGCCAAGCACTAACAAAAGAAATGCTCCACAAGTGATGACGGTGACCACTGGCGAGCGAAGAAGGAAGACAGAGGGGAGGGAATATGATACTCCCCCACCCATACCGTGCACTCCAAAGGAACTGGACATGCTGTTGGATAAATGGATAGCAGATGGGGTCTTTAAACCCAATCAGGCCTCGAAAGAGCCCACGGAGGAAGAATAAAGGGACCCACGCTTCTGCCGCTTACACAACTATGTACAACATCCTACCGCAGAATGTTGGGCGCTTCACAGACTGATACACCGCAGGATCAAGGAAGGGACCCTGGAGTTGTCCCAGTCAGAAGTTCAAAGAAACCCATTCCCAAACCACAAAGGGAAGGGTGTAGCAGCGGTTGTGATCTGTGCGGACCTAGGAGGGGATGAAGAGGAGAGCCTAGCTCTGCCTGCCATGGCTATCACCACTTTACAACAAAGTACCAAGTTCAAGAATTTGTTAGACCAACTGGGGTTCACGATGAGAGAACGAAAGGTAGCCATAGAGGCTTTGGTAAGTATCGCCTCCAGAGCAAGGGTAGAGTGTTTAATCGCAGAAAGTACAAGGGACAGGGCCCTCTTACAAGAATCAAGTGAGATCACCTTAACAATGAGGACATAGAAGTGGGATATCCGGATCACAGGAGGCCACTTTACTTAGCAGCATTTATAAATCAAATCCCCATAAAGAGAGCCTTGGTGGACACAGGCGCCTCTATGAATCTCATCCCATTAAGCACTTTACAAGCGACGGGAATTTCGGAAAGAAAAATCCAGGGGTGCCCAATGGAGGTAACAGGCTTTGGCGGAAGGGGAGAGTATACCGCAGGATACATTCAGCTATGGTTAAAAGTAGGCCCTATAGCTTCCCTGGCTCGATTCCATGTAATAAAGATAGAAGTCTCATACCATGTGCTACTAGGGAGACCCTGGTTACACAAGCACCGGTTAGTCCTATCCACCTATCACCAATGTGTAAAAGGAAGGTTAAATGGTAAGATGATACGTATAATGGCGAACTAGTCGCCATTCGAGCAAACGGAAGCCCATCTCGTGGAAATTATGTTCTATGACCAATGGGCACCATCCGAAGAAAGTTCATTAGCAAGGCCACTTGGTACCTTCGTACCTAGGTGGGAAGATATTCAGAGCGATCCAGAGCCCGATCTGAGGGAGTTGTTAGCTTGGAAGAAGAAAAGAAAGGCAGCACCTGCCGTAGGATCAGAAGACGCACCGCAATGCGTTAGAATCCGAGGTCCTGATGGCAGAATTATTTACAAGTTATGAAGGTGTGCGGGGCCCACAAGTGAGACACAAGCAGGCCCCAAGCGAGAGTGGCAACACAGGAATCTAGTGTGTTGCGCAATTCAAGATAGTTCAGAAGAGAAAAGTAGTGAAGAAAATCATAAAGAAACTATGGCAGAAAAGGACCCTCAGGTTATGGCAGAAGAAGAATTAGAGGAGGTCAACCTGTGGTCTGACTCAAAGGAACCAAGGCCTATTTTAGTTAGTTCAAGTTTAACGGAAAGGAAAAAGTCAGAGTTGGTACAATTGTTAAAAGAGTTCAAAGATGTTTTCGCATGGGACTACAGTGAAATGCTAGGGCTTGATCCAATGCTAGTAGTGCACACGTTGACCCAGGGGCTAAGCCAGTAGCTCAGCCTGCCAGGGTATTCCACACGGAAATAGAAGGGCAAATAGTCAAGGAGGTGTAGAAATTGTTAGCCGCAGGATTTATTAAACCCATCCAACACTCATGCTGGCTATCCAATATAGTGCCAGTAAAGAAGAAGAACGGGCAGATAAGGTGCTGTATGAATTTCAGAAATCTCAACAGGGCCTGTCCAAAGGATGAGTTCCCATTGCCAAACATGGACTTGTTGATAGACTCTGCAGTAGGAAGTGTTATGTTCTTATTTATGGATGGATTTAGCAGGTATAATCAAATCAGGAATGGCACCAAGGGATGCGGAGAAAACTGTCTTCAGAACACCCATAGGCAATTTTTACTATACGGTAATGCCATTCGGGTTGAAAAATGCGAGTGCGACTTATCAACGGACAATGACAGCCATATTTCACAACATGATGCATAAGGAATTGGAGGACTATGTGGATGACATAGTGGTGAAGTCAAAGAAAAGAGAGGAGCACTTCTATACGTTGAAGCAGGTGTTTGAAAGGTGCAGAGCCTTCAAGTTGAGAATGAATCCCCTCAAGTGTGCATTTGGGGTGTCCTCGGGAAAATTTTTGGGCTTCTTGGTTCATAGCAGGGGAATAGATGTGGATCCTGCCAAGGCCACGACCATAACAACTATGAAGCCGCCAACCACAATGAAAGAGTTAAAGAGTTTCTTAGGAAAAGTCTCGTACATTCGGAGATTTATCCCTGGATTGGCATCAATCACTTCTGCCTTCACCAGACTACTCAAGAAAGGGGAAAACTTTGACTGGGGAGAAGCATAGCAGGCAGCCTTCAAAAGGCTACAGCAGATCATGATGAACCTTCCCACCGTGCAAGCCCTAGTCCGCAAAAGGCCATTGTTGCTCTACCTGGCCACTAGCTCATATGTCGTAGGGGCGCTGATCGCCTAAGAAGATGAAATTGGTGTGGAACAACCAGTATACTACATCAGCCGCTCTAAAAGATGTGAAAACTTTCTATCCAAGAGTAGAGAGGGCGTGCCTGGCCATTGTGTATACCTCCCAGAGATTGCGCCACTATTTCTTAGCTTATGAAGTATGGCTGATGACCAAGTCCCACGCTATCAAAGCTTTGTTGCAACAACCAATCCTCTCCGGCAGACTATCCCAATGGTTGTTATAGTTATTACAGTACGACTTGAGAATGGGGACACCCAGGGCGGTGAAAAGTCAAGCAATAGCGGATTTGTTGGCACAGTTTCCGAGAAAAGAAGAATTCCTGCTGGATGATAAAGTTCCAGGGGAAGTAGTCGTGGCAGAAGAAATCAGAGAACAATGGATAATGAAATTTGATGGGTCTTCTACTACCCAGTCCGGAGGAGTGGGGGTAGTCTTGTATCATGAAGAAGACAAGGCAGTGGCGCTGTCATTTAAACTAGAATTCCCCTACTCAAACAATACAGCTGAATATGAGGCCTATTTAACTGGGCTAGCAACGGCTCTCGAAATGGGAGTCAAACATTTGAGGGTACTGGGTGATTCGAACCTAGTGGTCTGCCAGGCCAAAGGAAGTTTCTCCCTAAAGGAACCCAGCTTAGCTCCATATAGAGCAATGGCCCAGAAGATGGAGGAAAAGTTCTCCACCTTTGAAATAGAACATGCCCCAAGGAATGAAAACCGATTCGCAGATGCATTAGCTGCATTGGGCTCACAAATAACTTTTGAAGGAGACAGTGCCATGGTAGAAGTCAGTAAAAGAAAAGAGTCTATCATCGAAACCTTGAAGGAAAGGTTTCAGGAAAAACAGAATGAGAAAGATTGGCGGTTCCCCATAAGAGAAGCTTTGATGAAGGACGAGGATGTCGCAGAATTAAAAGTGTTAAAAGACTATGCTCTGGTAAAAGGAGAACTGTACTGCAGGATGCCAGGAGGGGTCTTGTTCAGTTGTGTGGGGCAAGAGGAAGCCCAGAGAAAGTTAAAAGAAGTGCATGACAGGATTTGTGGATCCTGCAGAGAAATTAGCCTCTACCGCAAACTCCAAAGAGCAGGCTTTTATTGGCCAAGTATGGGCAAAGATGCAGACCAAGTTCAAACCCAATGTGGGACCTGTCAACTCGCGGCAGATAGGGGAGAAAGTTATGTTGTGTTCACTAGTGAAGACTGGAGAAGCCCATTCAAATTGTACCTAACAGAAGGCATCCTGCCACAGAGGCATTCTGAGAGTTATAAACTCAAAAGATTGGCAACACGCTATTTCTTGCATGAGGAAGTCCTTTTCAAGAAAGGATATGATGGGGACCCATTAAGATGTTTGGGCCCCGAGGTAGCAAAGGAAATAATAAGAGAAGTACACTCAGGAGAATGTGGGGAACACCAAGGGAAGAAGAAGCTATACAGGTGTCTGCTGCAAATGGGGTATTACTGGCCTACTATGAAGAAGGATGCAGCAAAATTTGTGAAAAAATGCCACAGTTGTCAAGTGCAGGCTAATCTTATTTACACCCACCCACAAAGCTTGCATAGTATGGTTACTCCATGGCCCTTTCACACTTGGGGGCTAGACTTGGTAGGACCAATCAACCCTCCGTCTCGTGGATATATATGGATTTTGGTAGCCACTGAATACTTCACCAAATAGGCAGAGGCAGTACCACTTCGCAAGGCCACAGGAGGAGCAGTGGCGAACTTCATCAAGGAAAATATAATTGTAAGGTTTGGGGTGCCCCACAGAATCATCAGTGACAATGGTACGCCATTTGTCAATAGCGAAGTGAGGAAGATGTTGGAGTTTTACCAAGTCAAGCATCACCGTTCGTCACCATATTATCCCCAAGGAAATGGGCAAGCAGAGGCAACTAACAAAGTTCTCATAAAAATCATCAGTGAGATGAGTCAATAGTATACAGGAGGGTGGGCAATGCACTTGCCAGACGCCCTTTGGGCTTATCGAAAATCACCAAAGTCTGCCACAGGATTTTCACCTATTTCTCTAATATACGGAACAGAGGTTGTGAGCCCTGCAGAAGTGATAATCCCATCACTGAGAGTCATGTAGACACAGGGGAAGGAAGAAGAAGAGGAAGTCTTTGCGGCAGAAATGTGTGAAGATTTAGAAGGACTTGACGAAAAAAGAGAAGAAGCCCAAGAACGTGGCCGCATATACAGGCAAAAAAATGGCAGAAGCCTATGGCAGGATCACTAAAGAAAGATTGTTCGCAGAAGGGCAACTCGTGTTAAAGGTGATGGACTATATCAGACAAGGTATGGCAGGACCATCCAAGTTTGCACCAAAATGGGAAGGACCCCTCGTGGTGAGAGAAGCCCACCCAAGTGGATACTACCGACTGACTCAGATGGATGGCAAGAATTTGATGGATCCCATCAATGGGAAATGGCTGAAACGTTACTATGCTTAAAGTTAAGATCAAGTGATTACCCCCCTTCTATGCTGTGTTCAACAAATTCCAAGTTTAATTTGTTCCTTTTTCCTGCTTTATTATTTGCTTTCCTCCAAGTGATCGTGTCACAAGACAAGTTTATAACATGCTTTCATGAATTATGCAATGAAGATATGCAAAGTATTATAAAAGCATTCCATGACATAAACAGTAGCAAAAGATAACTAAGTATAGCGCATTACGGTTACAAACCCAAATTGTATCAGTCTTGCCAAACTAGTTAAATAAGTGTTCTAGAAAACCATAATGAAATGTGCTGGCCAAAGAAAAAAAAAAATAAATAAATAAATAAAAGCCCTGCCATCATCAATGAAGTCCTGAGAGTAAAAACTGGTCTCCAAAATGATCAGGTCCACCAATGCTGGCAATCAAGCGCTTGCGACGGCCCTCTACAGCCGCTATCTCTTTCTTCAAAGTATCAATCCGTGCGTCCATGGCATCCACAGCAGGCTGAATCTTCCTCATAAAGAAGGCTCGGGCAATCTCACGGAGATGGTCTAAAAGGAACTCCACAGCAAAACCCACACTGACTAGCTCCTGAACTGCAACTCTCCACTGCAGAATCCTCTCAGAAGAAACAAAATCAATAAAGTTGTGCTCAATATCGTTCAACACGCTCCCCAGCATCTTCAGGAAATGTTCCCTGGCAGAACGACCCAAACGGAACCCCTGCATAAAGTCACCACGGCTGCTGTAAACTTCCTCCAAGTGAGAAACACACTCACTAGGAACTCGGAAGCCATGAAAGTCCACATAAAGGGAACCTGCTCCCCAGAAATCTGTCGGGCCAAGATCATTCGTCTCAAGCTGATCAAAACAGATAAAGAAAGTTGCAGCTTCGCTCACAGGGTCTGAAACTGCGGCAGAACTACCCCTTGCCTCAAACTGAGAAGGAATAGTGGGAAGTAAACCTAACGAGAGGTAGGAAACGCAACATGAGTATTTACAATGAGGAAGTAATAAACTTGCGAGAAGGCAGTAAGAAAAAAAAAAGAAAAAAAGAAAAAAAAGGGTGAGAAAACTTACCAAGAACTGTAAAGATAGGAGTGGCAGGAATTGCTGCTGAAGTAGAGACTGGTGCTGTGGTAAAAGCAGAAATGGGAATGGCAGAAACAGGCACGGTAGGAGCAGCAGGAGGAGTGGATGTCAGTAGCTCCGCAGTTACTGCAACCTTTGGTTCTTTGAAGGTCTCTGCAATTAAGAATGTGAGTGCGTTAAATGAAGGGAAGCGGCAGCAGAAGAATGGCATAAGCATTAAAAAAAATAAAAAAAATAAAAAATAAATAAAAAAGGAAGGAAGGAAGAGGCACATACCTGCCAACTCAGCCTCACTCTCCTCTTCCTCAGACTCCTCAGAAGACAAGTCTGCAGCAACCCCACGAGTGGCAGAATTGGGGATGGAAGAAGGGGTAACTACCAAGGAAGAACCCTCCTTCACAAC
Source organism: Quercus aquifolioides (assembly GCA_019022515.1). Taxonomy (NCBI): domain Eukaryota; kingdom Viridiplantae; phylum Streptophyta; class Magnoliopsida; order Fagales; family Fagaceae; genus Quercus; species Quercus aquifolioides. The sequence continues at coordinate 100,036,615 of CM032333.1, read as the reverse complement.
TTGAGAAAGGGCTGCAAAGGGATCACTGGTGGAAAGGATAAAAGGGGCGGCAGGTGAGGCAACCCCAGTCTGAACAGCAGGGGGAGTGGCCCCTTCTTGAAAAGTGGGTGTCTCGGCAGGAATGGGAGTAGCCTCTCTAATCCCCTCAGTATGAGTGCCCTCTATAGGCACCAACTTAGTAGAAAGGACAGGAGTCTCAGTAGAAATCTCTTCAGCTATAGGATGATAGATGGAAAGGGGCTCAGGCTGATCCTGCAAGATAAGAGCAAGAAAAAAAAAAAAAAAGAAAAAAAAGAAAGAAGGTAAGGGTGACTAAGAAAACCGCAGTTAGACAGTAATGCAGAAAGGAGGAAAAGGCACAACTAAAGGCATGTGACAGAAGGATGCAAAAAAAAAATATATATATATATATAATATCACATGTTCTGGCTCGTCAAGAAGTATAGGGTGAGTGGTAGATACATCCTCTCTGTGCTTAGACTGCAAAAGAGCCGAGGTCAACATGCACAAGTGTTAGTTACAGGAAAACCCAGAAACAAATATAGAAAAGACTGAAGAAAATTAGAGACAACATACTCTCCGTTCAGTGGCAGGGGCAGGAGGGGGAGATGTCTTTCTTTTGCTACCTCGTGTCCTGCTGGAAGGAGGAGCATCTGCGGATGACTGCGAAACGATATGCTTGGGCTTGCCGGCGGTAGAACGTGTGCTGGGAAGAGTACGGGCTTTAGAAGAAGGAGAGTCCTTTAGAATTATGTGGCACATGGGAGGCAGATCACTCCCAAAAGACATCGCCTCACCTCTTTTCTTGGCGGACTTGGGTTTGACAGAACCTTCCTTGCCCAATGTAGGAGGGTTCAAGACTTTCACCTTCCTATCCTAACCCGGAGGGTAGTCACCCGCAAGCCAATTCCATCTTTTAGCCCCCTCATCCCATTCAAGAAGAGAAGACCGACCCTGTTTATTAACGTATGCTAACACGAACCTGGAAGGAAGCACTAGTCAGGGGTTGGTAGAAACAACCATGCCAAGGACGTCAGGAGGAATCAAAGAGAAACCACGGCTGCCCAATAGAGCTTACTCAAAGGATGTCATTACAGCCCACCAATATTCGTGCATAGGAGGAGTGCAAATACCTTCCCTTGAAGAGCTAGGGACAGTGACTGCAGTAAAGCACTGCCTCCAGAAGTCAAAAGCAGTAGGCTGCAGAAATGGCCTGGCAGAAGTGGGAGACTCCACAAGAAAAGAGAGATCATCTGGAATATCTTGGTCCAACCCAAACTGCCTTCTTACTCAGTTGGCAGGATAATACACAAACTGAACCCCCTCGTCAGCCAGATAAGGTAGCTACCCAGCATTAGTGGCTGCCAAGTATGTGAACCCCCTCTCGTCAAAATCAACCAGGGGATGAGTAGTACCAACAGTATCCGCAAACTGACCCATAATAGAATCCCCACCAGTGTAACCTGCACCCAAATGTCTATACACTCGCCAAGAAAATCCAACACCCTTATCAAAGAACTCAACAGCAGGGTGGTAAATAGGCTTCAAACCAGACCAACGAAAAGTCAAAGGAAACTTAGATTCAAACCTGCCACAAAAATCAGTAATAACCCTCGGACAGGAAACGTACTTCTCTTTTGCAAAGCGAACAGGTCTGCACTTAGTCAAGTGTTTTGTGCAGCATTCATACAACAGATGCTGCAGAATAGTGCTATGAATGGAGGAGGTAACTATATGGTAGGATCCGGCATGGTCCTCATTAGTTCGCAGGATGTCCAACTGTACATACAAGTGCCCCAAAAACATGGGGGCTAATGGCAAACTTACCCCAGCAGCAATCTTAATAGCCAAACGAAAAAACAAAGGTTTAACAGCATAATGTGTATACGAACCAAACACAAACTTACAGAGCCAAAAGGAAATGAAAGCCGCACGGCGAGTAGCGTCGGAAAACTTGGAAGAGGAACTAACCCAATGTGATAGTTTGGCATTCTTAGCCATTCCCTTCCTCAACTCGGCCTCCACGGCCACTTCTTCCGGAGAGAATTCCAAGGTACCCGGGTCAACGTCACCAAGAATGGGCAAAAGGAGTTGGTTCGCCACATCCTCCAATGTCACGGTGATCTCACCGCAGGAGAGAAAGAAAGTGTGGGTGGCAGTGCACCACCGGCGGACCAAATGGCGAAGATTGAAGAGGTCCCTGTAGTTAGACAAGCAACGAGACAAGACGATGGCCTGCAACACACCGGCCCGCCGTAGCAGACCCATGAAATCTACATCTGATAACTCTCGATCTACCCATTCTTTCCAACCCAAGGCTTGGCCCGACCTAAACTCAAAGTGAATGGGGACGGGGAGTGAAATGCCCTGGCGAATGACGATATCGGGAATCGAAGAGGGCAACGGTGCCCAAGGGGCCTCAGTACTACGGCGACAGAGAGCAAGCCACACCCGACCTGGCGTCGGCGAAATGTAATCGCCAGGAACCTTTTGGGAAATGGGTATGGATGTCATACCAAGGATCTATTAGCGGAACAACCTCGTCATCAGAAGGGCGGTGTGCCTCCTCCTCGTCAGAAGAATCCGATTCAGAATACTCAACCTCCTCACCCTCATCGTGAGCGGAGGGAGGATCAGAAGCAACCCCCTTTCCTTTATGGCGTGAGGAGGCTTGGCTTTTACCGGCGACATGACGGATCGGAATAAGTAAAGGGGAGTGTTTGAAAGGAAGAGCATGGTGGAAAAAGGAAAATGGAAAACGGAAAAGGTGCTTGTATGGGAAAGAGAAGAAGTGGTTGGGAAGAGGAAGGAGACTCCTTTAAATGCCCCTATCATTAAAACCGAAGTGAAGGGAGGTGATGGGTCAGCCGCCGGATGGGGAATGAAATTAATGAAGCAACGCTGCTCTTCAAAATAACTGCCAAACTGGGAAACTCGAAGAAGCAACACTGTTCGTGGCAAAAAGAAAAAAAAAATAAATAATATACACTTGAGTTGAAGATCACTGTTCGAAAAAAGCCCGCGAAGGAAAAGAAGAAGAAAAAGACAAAAGAAGATAGGAATAGTCTTTTATTCGCATATAAACCGCTGGAGCATTTCATATGCTCAGGGGGGTAAATGTTGAGGCTCATTTTTTTATAAAGCCCAGCAAGACAAAAGGCCCAACAACATGAGCAGACCAAAAGAAACAGCAGACAGAAGTCATGGCAGGAATGAATGGCTCACGGGTCCATGAGATGGGTCCAGAAGAAGCAAACGGGCTTGAATAAGTCCGGAAAGAGAAAAGAAACAAACACATGGGAAGTATGAAGAAAAGTAAGAATGGGCCACAGCAGGCCCAATGCAATGAAAACAAAGAGAGTAAAAGGCTAATGGAGAACCCATGAGCCCAAAGGATGAAGTATAGAGTAATTGGGCCGAGAAAGCCCAAGATGAGTTAGCAAAAGCCCATGGGTGAAACAGAACTAAAATGGGCCAGGGATGCCCACAAGAAAAAAGGGACATTGGAGCCCGTAAGAACTGAAAGAAGAGGCCCAGTAAGTATACTAGATTACTAAGAAGAAAAACACACGGCAGGCCCAAAAGGGCCCGGCAGGATTGAGATAAGCAACAGGAATAACAATCTGTTATGGCAGGAGACGCCAAGCCACGAAACAAACACCCAAACTAAAGGGAGGCCCAATGATCCAACAAAGCTCAACCCTCCAAAGAAAGGGACAAGTCATAAACGTTGGCCTACTGGAGATGCAATCCGCACTAGAAAAGGCCAAAAAGCGCACGGCAGGATGTGCGCACCCATTCTCAGACCTTGGCAAACGTATGAAACATCAAGAAGGTAAAGCATGCGTACGACCCAGGCATTACCAGCCTATACCCAGCCACTATGGGAAAGGGTGACGCCATGGGTGAGGGCACGGTCTGGCAGTGGGGAGAGGAGTGGAAACTCATTTTTGTGTTTCTTGCCCAGGCTCTTTCGGTGGGCATAGTCCTGCTAGGATGACATGCCACCCAAAAGAAGCAAGGGTGGGTAAGAACCACTGGGTGCATGCCATGACTGATTGAAAGGGAGAGGGTACACATTGGACGAGTAGAGAAGGAACCTTCGTTGTCTGAAAGCCACAGGTCAATGGTGGTAGTCAGAACCATTGACTCGGTAAGTGGTCAGCAAAAGGCTCCCATATCAGACTAGGGCCATTAAGGGGCTAGAACAGTAAAATCGGTCACGGCAGGCTCTATATAAGGGACCCGGGCTGTGTATAGGGGGGGGGGGGGGGAGGCGAATCAAGAAAAGAAAAGAATTCTAAGAAAGAAAACAGAGAGAAAAGATAAAATGAAAGAACGGAGAAGGAAGAAGGAAAGAAAACAGAGTGTTTTATGGCAGGCATGCACCCAAATGAGTTAACCCTCTCTCTCCCTCAATAGCCTTGCTCTCCATTGGAGGAAAAACGACTTATATTCGGGCACATATCATTTGGGGTTGGCCTCTCAAAGCAATTAATTTCTCCTTTGAAGTTACTTACGTTTCGGGAGCAGTTTTCCCTTTTCTGTTTAGAGTCCCGAGGTAATACTTGGTGCGGTAGGCTCCTTCTTTTAACTCTACTAATCCCGCTCTAACCCTTCGTTTAAGTTTTATTCTTTCAAAGTGAGGCCTTTTAAGTTATTTGCTTTACTTATTGCGGTAGAAATAGTGGCTGTACTTTCTTTATGTTATCTATATTATGTTTGCCTGCCATAACCTCTTAACAATGACTTTGCCTGCTGTGAGTTTATAAATTGACTTTGGCAGACGTGGTGTGATTTGCGCGCAAACCGGGCCAAGGTGTGCTCCAATTAGGCCGGTCTTGACTTTCTCACCCAGAAACAACTCGGGCTTAGTACGGCAGGAAGCTGCCCAACATCCCAATCCAGGCCCACCACTTTACAAGCAATAACTTTATTCGAGTTAATTCATTCCAAAAATTTAGTAAAGCCATAATTCAGATAACTTCACATAGAATGAGTATTTGGGGAAATGAATGATGGAGCACATATAGCTTATGGTACTCTCACATGCACACGCCAAAAGGGTAATTTGAGCAAAGAAATGAGAAAATAAGGGTATTTTTTTGGGGCCTGAAGTGTATGAAGCATTTCATGATTTGGCAATAGGTATTCATTTTAACAGTAAAACGGAATTTGGGCGGCACAGAGATTATCTATTTGGACCCTTGGCTTTTTGTTAACTTTTTGTTAAAAGTAGTGTAGATAAAAACAGGCTAAAGAAAATAAGATAAGATGAATGATTGCTGAAAGTACTGTAGTAAAAGGGAAAAAAAAAAATGTAGAGTGAAACCCACAAAGCCACCATAAGCAAAAAGTGCATTTTAAGGAAAAACCACAAGGTGAAAACCGCAAAGAAGCTCAAAGTTGGCTAATAATCTAATCCCAGAGGATCTAATTCCAAATGCACATTTAGATTCTCCCAAATGCACACTTACATTCTCATTTTGTTATTGAAATATGTTGGGCTCAGGGTCTATTGAGTTTTTGAACAAATAGCATTGGTTTTGGGGCAAGTTTGTTAAATTATATTAGAAAATGCAAGGGAGCATTGGCTTTTTTCTTGTATCAAGCTACGAATAGACACAATCTAGTGTTAGGAATAAAAATTTAGTTGGCGAAGCGGTCAAATAAACTACTCTTGGGAGTAAATAGAATTGATTTTGAATGTATATATGTTGAAGAATGACTATGACTTTGTACCAAAGGCATGCTAAATAATAATCTGGTCGAGTCTGGTTGACAATTCATTTCAAAGGTATTCAACTTTAATCTCTTGTGCTCCGAACTAAGTTATGGATATAGATGGTAGTGAGCATGCATGGCTGGAGTTGGAGTCAGACATATTTCAACTTGGAGTTTAAAGTGCGTTTTTGTGTTAATCTCATGCTAAATAACGACGGCTTCTTAGGAGCACAAGCAACACCACCCCCCCCCCCCCCCCCCCCCCCCCCCTCCCCGAAAAAAAAAATTGCTATTTTAGCAATTGAGAACTCAAAAAAAAGGTCCAATATGTATATCTAAAAACTTTTAGCATCCGTGAACAGTAAGTACTTATATTTACAACCTATTATTCAGGAGTTCGTAAACACAAAATAATGTAATTTATTCACTTTTCTCCCTCTCTCTCTCTCTCTCTCTCTCTCTCGGGTAATTGAATAGTTTATATTATTTAGGCGAAAACACCATTTTGGTCTCTACATTTTGAGGTCACAGTCAATTTGGTGCCTACATTTTGGTAACAGTTAATTTAGTCCATGTTATTTTTAACTTGTAGTCAATTTGGCCCCTACTGTTAACTTCTAACGGAAAATGCTTACGTGGCAAACGGATTGCACAATTGGCACATTTAATATTAAAAGATTAAATAAAATGTTGATATGTCTAAATTTTATTGGCCACGTGTGATTAATAGACAAAAAACATACACTTCAAAAAAATAAAATTGAAAGGATAAATTTAAAGAATTAAATTAATCAAACAAAATAAAAATTTATTCAATAAAATTTTAATTTTTTCTTGCACTTTCTTGACAACCAAACACCAACCCATTACACAATTTTTCATCCCAATTCAAGGAATCAGAATCTTACACAAAACGAATCTAAATCCGCCTAAAAAACCAGATCTGACAACACCAATTCATCAATAGATAACACATCTGATTCAGATAAAGATGGTTTTGCCAGAAGATTGCTACAATTCCATGAAAGATCTGTGAAATTCCTAATGGGCTTCATGCCTTCAAGCTTGATCTTTCGTATGCACGGTGCGCATATGCCAGAGCCAGAGATTGATGATCCTTTTCGGATTTGATCCAATCGAGGCTTGTGAGGATCCGATCGCTAATACAATAATAATGATCTTCTTGTGTAAATAATAATAACAAGTCTCTGATATGTTTTCTGGAAAATTCAATACTAAAAATAAGTTTGTTTCTCAAGAAAATCAAAACAAATATCATTTTTCTAAACATTACCAATCCAGAAATGAAAGCTTACTTTTAGCAATGAAATTCATTCACTTCAATCAAAATAATATAAACTTACGAGGTGGTGGAGGTGGGAAGCGTGAGAATGAGAAATGAAGATGTAAGCTATTTTGATTATTTCAATTGGTTGTGTGTATCTGGGTTGCACTTTGGTTCCGAAGAAAGTAAAAGAAAATTGAAAAATTATTTAATTAATTTAATTCCTTAAATTCATCATTTTAATTTTTTATTTTATTTTTCTGATGTGTATTTTTTTGCCAATTAATCACTGACGTGGCCAATAAAATTTAGACATATCAGCATTTTATTTAATCTTTTAATATTAAATGTGCCAATTGTACATTCCGTTTGCCCTGTAGGCATTTTCCGTTAAAAGTTAACGGTAGAGACCAAGTTGACTATAAGTTAAAAATAACAGTGACTAAATTTGATTGTGACCTCAAAATGTAGGGACCAAATTGACTGTGACCTCAAAATATAGGGACCAAAATGGTATTTTTGCCTATTATTTAATGTTGTAATTTATATTATTTTAATAAGTTATATGTAAAAATAGAAATTAGGATGTTGAATGAGTTGTAAAATGAGATGGTAATTAAAATAGATAAAGTAGGTTTTTAGGGTGTAAAATAGAGACTGGTATGGATCTTCGGATGCAAGTGCTTAGGCTGGGTTTGTAATTAGCACATGAAATGATGACTTCCCAATTTCCTATAAAAAAAAATAAAAGTATCTATGACTTTTTAGTGGAGTTTAAGGTGTCTTTGTGTTAGAATTTCATTCATTTTTTTTGTTGTATGTATTTGTTTCTTAAAAAAATAAATAAATAAAAAATGATGATAAGTATAGTAGTAATGTTTATCACGTTTTGCAAGCCCCTGGAAAGAAACAATTTATGACGGTGGAAGCTGCTTTTACTTTACACTCATCATTTTGTAAGTTCGAAGATGTCAACTGTTCTGTGATCGATAACTTTAACTTATTCCTTTCCTCTATATTTTATGGAATTCTATTCTTTTATTACGATTCATGTCTAGCCCATTTCTTTACAAATTCTTAATCTTTGGAGTGAAGACTCAAGTGGGACAGAGACAATACTAAACTTGCTATCTATGAAAGTGAAACACTTTCCCATGTTTTTGTGTCATTAACAAAAGCTCTACACAGAAGGGTTCAGTCCTGTACTTATTTGAGTGTGTGTTTTGAAGTAACTTTCCCAGGTTTTTGTGACACAATAACAAAATCCCAAGCTAAACATAGAAAGCTACAAAGTCTTGTTTTTCTTTGTGTCACAGAGAGAGAGAGAGAGCTCATCATGGAAGAGGGTGGGAATGGCATGAATGTGAGCCATGAGAGCGGCAGAAGAGAGAACTTTGTGCCACAAGATGTTGAATCGGCATCGAGAAGTGAAATATCATCTGGGTCTTGGAGGCTCAGTGTGCATGAGTTCCCAGCACTGGCTGAAAGAAGAGATAGGGAGCATGGTTTCTTCACTCTCCGCACCCTTCTTCATGCCCCAAGTAAGCAGTAACCATTCTTTCATGAATCATGATCTGTGTGTTTGAAAACATAGATACGATTGAGTTAAAATGTGTATTTGTTTTGAGCAATTAGCTATATGATTAAGGGTCGGCAATGGGTTGGCCCGGCAGTTTTTTTTTCTTGGCCCATGGGCCTACTGGGCTGGGTTTCGTGTGCCATCGAGTAATGTCTATTTTGTTTTTAGAGAGCTGAGCTACTAAGTTGGGCCTAATGGGCTGTTCATAAACTTTTTTAATGGATCCTTGATGGGCTTATAATTTTAAAAAAAATTATAATTATATTATATTACAAAACATAAATGATCAAATTAAATATACTAAAAAAAACTGTAAGGACACGATTTGCAGCTCAAACCCAAGACGTGTGGAATGTTGGCCCAATAAGTCCAATACAATAAATTTGTAGAGAATGGGTTAAAGAACTAGACCCTAATGAACTTTAACAACGGCTAGTATGTGTTTAAAAGGAGGTTAGGCAAGAACATGGTACACAGGACTGAATGGATGTATTGTCCGAGGAGACAAATCTTGGAATAAATCAATAAAGCTGATTACAAATGAGACTTTGGTTGCTACAGTATTCTTTCTCTCTTTTTTCCGATCCCCTTCCTTCAGGGGTCTTCTACATTATATATAACCTTCCTGATGATCTTGGCCCTCCATTTGTCAATCGTTCAAGCTACCACTCGAGTGCCCGTCCCATCAGACACCCCTCTTGGCTCTTTGTAAGTTGCGGTAGCTAAGGAAACACTGTTCAGGGGTCTTCTCCACATAAATGCGGTCAGAAAAAAAGCTGCAGTACATTTAATGCGGGGGTAGCAGCCTTTCCTTAGATATTTTTGGACTCACTTCCTTCATGTGTGTTCATGAGGCACGCCTCTAATACTAGGGCTTCTATGGAGGTCGTTTTTGTCGTTGGGATGTGTATCTGAGCTATATCTATCATGGCTGAGGAGGATTTTCTCCTCGGACCACTGCCTTCTCCTTTCTCACTCATGAGGCTCCAACTTAGAATTCCTCACAACCATTTGTCCTTCCTCGGACATGTCCTTGGATAAGTCCCAAGGCGCAATATATATTTTTGGGCCCTTGTCCCTACAAAAACCGTTGATTAACTTGTATTGATTGGAATAAATAAGTATATTAATTTATTGATGAATATATTATGGTGATAATAATTGCATTACTACAAAATATGAAGAGATTTTTTTTTTTTTTTTTTTTTTTAAGGAAAGAATCAAAGACCTACTTATTTTTTTTTTCAATATCTATTTACTTCTATTTTATTAATGTTTTAAATGGTTTTTTTTTTCTATCTTTTAATATAAAAAATGTCTAAAAATTAAATTTTTTTATTTTAAAAAAATTTGAAATTTACTAGACTACTAGGAAAATATATTTTTAGTAAGCATGATTTAACTCAATTACTTTAAGTATCTTAGAGTTTGGCCAAGACATGCCAATATTAGAATGAAAGTTATTTTATTTTTGGAATTTCATATTCTTTTTTAGGAAGATTCAATGCTTAAGATTGAGATTTAAAAAAGTAACTTTCAATCTCAATCTTTGAATATAAAATAAAGTTAAAAGTGAAGAAGTAAAAAAAATTGTGTGAGAAGTGAGGAGTAATTACACGTGGTGCACTAGATCCTAATCCAGACTATTTAGCAAAAATAAAATAAAATAAAAGGACATAAATGTTCTTGTTTAATGTAAAATATGTAATTTAATTTTTGGCTTCATAACTGAGTTGACTCATCTGACTCATTAGTTTCTTTGTTCGGTGTAAATCTGATTTTTGGCTTGATAACTAGGTTGACTCGGGCGAGTTACTAATTTCATTTTATAAGCCTACTAATTTATTTGTACAAAGTAAAAATTTCAAAGATGTTTTTGTTTCAGTGTATGATCTGATTGTTGGCTTGGTAACTTCAAAGATGTTTTTTTTTTCTTTTTCTTTCTTTTTTGGGTTCGGCTTATAATTTGATTTTGGCTTGACAACTGAGTTGACTCAACAGAGTTACTGATACAATGGTAAGTTTTGTGAAAAAGGGGCTATTGTCCCAATGGCTAAGAACGTTATAATTCAATTGGCTCTTTTTGGTGTCCTTAACAGAAAATCCTTTCAAATCATCTTTCTCCAATTATGGAATTATCCAAAAAAGTTTATTGATCCAATGATAAGTTTTGTATCCCTTCAAAGTTCAAGGGAGTGGTCAGGAGTCACTTATTAATATTGGGCAGGGATCTTTTAGGTGCCCAATCTATGGGCTTTCACAATAGCTGAAATGGAGCATGATTGCCATCAAATCCAAAACTCACTAGGAAATTTCCAGCAAATATGATCCTGAAATTTTTAATGCTCATGAATTGATTGTTGAATGTTGAGTGTTCACATCCTTATTCCCAACTTTGTTAGGATAACAACCACAATTGAAATAAATACATTAAGAAAGAAAATATATAAATTTATGATCTTTTTCCCTTACTGTTTGAAGCAAATTTATTCTTGTTAGATGTTTTTTGGGAATTTCAATTCACCAGCAAGGGACATTCTATAATTCCTGCATTTAAAATTTGTGAATGATGGAGTCATACGGCTTTCGGGAATAACTCCTTTCACATTCTTTGGAGATGATACATAAAGAGAGAAACTATAGAATAGACTTCAATAATGTCATAATAATTCAATGGATTGTTACTCTTTAACATGCTTGATGTTGGGGTCTTTTGGAAAATGAAATATCAGAATAGGATGACTTTGAATGCTTTTAATAATTCAATTTGACTAGTGATGAACATAATGTGAAACTTGTTACTCGTGACTGTACGGAAACGAAGCAAGGTTGCTGATTATTATAAGAAACAAGAAAGACTCCTTGAAGGGTTTGCTGAGATGGAGACCATGGCTGAAAATGGTTATATGCCTGGAAATCTAACAGAGGTTGGTTGTGTTCAACTTGATGATTTTGAATGACAACTTGTGGAAAAAAATGGGAGAATAATTTCTGAGTTTGGTTGCATAAATAATATCAAATGAGTACTATTTGTGTTCATGTTTTGTTTCTCTATGCAACATTTTTAACCATATGAAATTTTTAATGAAAATTTCAATCTCCCATCATACTATATCATCTCAGCTAAAATCATTCTTGTTTCCTAGAAATAAGAAACGGATATTTTTTCATTGTTAATCTTTTTACACATTATTATTCTCAGGGTGAGATGCAGCAGCTTGCGAAGAGAGAGAGGATGGCCATCTATATATCAAACATAGCTAACATCGTGCTCTTTGTGGCAAAACTCTATGTTTCTATTCAGAGCAGATCATTGGCGGTTATTGCCTCAACATTGGATTCACTCTTAGATCTCTTGTCAGGGTTTATATTGTGGTTCACAGCCCATGCCATGAGAAACCCAAACCTGTATCGTTATCCAATTGGAAAGAACCGGATGCAGCCAGTGGTAAGTCATCCAATAGAATAATTCTTTGGAAATTTAGATCCTGATGGATTTAAGTTGTTGAAGCTGACAATGAGCATTCATGTCTACTTGGTTAGTATTGTATCTGTGGATCATTTGGTTGGTCAGAAGTAGCTGGAGTGAAAATTGTTCACCTTAAACTAATTAAACAAGTTTACCCCAAAGAAGTCAAGATTTTTATGTTTTTGTTTCTCCTTTTCACTGATTTCATCAGTTCTTTTTGCAATCAATGAGGGAAATAAACTGAAATGCTATTCCATCATTACTACTATTGGCTCAGCTATGTCTTATTCCACAAATGCAAAAGCAACAAATAGACATTTCATGATGTCATGCTACAGTTTATTCTATTACAAGAAGTCTGAGATTAATGTATTGCAAGACTAATTATTTCATCAGGTCCATGGTTTAGGCTCTCATTTTGTTATCTAAATGTTGATCTTAGGGCCTTCTGAGTTTATAAACAAATACCATTGGTTTGGGGCATTTGGTTAATTAGAAACTGCAGTGAATAGACACAATCTAGTCTTAGGAATAAAAAGTTCAGGAATCAAATGGAAAAGTAGTCAAATAATCTACTCTTCGGAAGAAATAGTATGGGTTTTTCGCATAGAGTTTGAATGTAGGTTCAAGAGTGATTATGACTTACAAGGATGTAGACTTAAGGCATGCCAATAATCACATCATAAACTGTGTTTCAACTTTTCGTTACAACTTACAACGCGTGCTTTAATGCAAAAAAAATATTTTACTAATTTAGCTTGCAATTGCAGGGAATCATTGTTTTTGCTTCAGTAATGGCAACTCTTGGGTTACAAATTCTGCTTGAGTCTGTTCGGCAATTAATTGCACAGGTATGCAACTTTTATCTCACGTGTCCTGATCAAAGTTAAGGATGCAGAAGGCAGCAATGAGCATGGCTAGACTAGGACATATTTTAATCAAAGTTGGCTTTGAGAAGAGATTGAAATTAGCTCCCTTCTTGATGTCTTGTCAGAACTCTGAGGTCAAGTGTGACCTTGGTTCTTGGTACTTCATGAAAAGGATGACATAGGTCTTGAGCGACTACCTAAATGTATGAGATCCTTGTTAGATCACATTCTGAGTTGGTGGATGCAACATTTGAACATGACCATTCTACAATTTCATTTTCTGTAGTCATTTACTGTATCAGTTTGCCCTTTAATATTAATTTTCAATTCCTGTGCTGATTACAGACCCAGCCTGAAAAGGATCCTGAGAAGGAGAAATGGATGATTGGGATAATGGTCTCTGTAACCATAGTGAAGTTTCTGCTCGTGGTCTATTGTCGAAGATTTAAAAATGAAATTATTAGAGCATATGGTCAAGATCATTGTTTCGATGTTATTACTAATTCAATTGGTTTGGGAGCAGCTGTCCTGGCCATTCGATATTATTGGTGGATTGATCCCACTGGAGCTGTTATAGTGAGTTCATATGCATCTCTTCACAACCCCCCCTCCTTCTTATTTTACCATACTTATGATAATTATGTTCATTTGTTGTTTTTGTTCATCCAAAAATAATAATGATAATTGGATTCAGCTACTTTACAAGTTATTAGTTTCCTTTCTTTTCCTAAAATTATCAAAATCACCAGCAGCAATGTTTGGCATGACAAAATATTGGCATTCACTCTATATCTCTCGTTTTTTAAAGTGAATTGCCCACTATTTGTGGCTTGAGGATAGAACTTTCATTGGCTCCTTGGAATTAAAACCTTTAAGGTATCCTTTTTTATAATGATTTGTTGAACCTGTGATGCAGATAGCATTATATACAATAAATACATGGACGAAGACAGTCATTGAGAATGTCTGCGCACTAATTGGAAGGACAGCGCCACCTGAGTTTTTGGCAAAGCTAACTTATCTGATATGGAACCACCATGAAGATATCAAGCACATTGATACAGTAAGAGCGTACACTTTTGGTTCAAATTATTTTGTGGAGGTTGACATAGTTTTGCCACAAGACATGCTTTTGAACAAAGCTCATAATATTGGTGAGTCACTGCAAGTGAAACTTGAGCAACTCCCAGAAATTGAGCGAGCTTTTGTTCATATAGATTTTGAGTATACTCATAGGCCAGAACACAAGATTGCGATTTAATGAAATTGATGATGATGACAGTAGTAATGATCAGAGCTCAGCCTTTCCAGAGCACAAGGGTATTTGAATGAGTTGCTGATTTAGTTAATATGTGATGCAATTTTATTGTGATGCCAGATTATATAATTAACTATCTGATGGCTTAATGCCACTAATCATGAGGTATCCCTCTTATTATTTAGTAGATGGATTAGACAGTTGATCTTGTACTAGTCCTTGATATGCAACCATTTTTCTTTTAATGCAAGGTGGTAATAATTTGGATAATATGATTCACCCTTCAGGACAAACTTCATTCTAGTCATGCTAATGCAGCAAGCCTTCATTTTATTGTTCTTGTCAATTTCTTTATGGAAGTTATGGAAGCAATAACTTCATTTTAGGTATTTTCTTAATTTCTTTAGTATGGTGTCACTATTGATTCTCCTCTTGTGGCTACCAAAAGTGTTTGTTCTGCCATATGACTTGAAATGAATAGATTAGATGACCAATCTCCAGTTATCTTGAATCTTCTTCCAATTTATCAGACGAGCAACAGCCATTTAGGCTGCCAGATTGCTGCTGCTCAATCCTTCTGGGGTTCAAAAGTTCAAGATATTGACTCTTATGTTTGTCAAAATTGTTAATCCATTGTCCTACTTCATTCCAAAAATTTAGTAAAACCATAATGCAGATAACTTCACATACAATTGAGTATTTGGGGAAATGCAGTGATGAAGCATGTATAGCTTATGGTACTCTCACATGCACACGGGGTACATTGAGCAAAGAAATGAGAAAAAATAAAATAAAATAAATTAAGGGTTTTAATTTGGTCTGAAGTATATGAAGCATTTGATGATTCTGTAGTAGGTATTCATGTTAACAGTGAAACAGAATTTGAGCAGGACAGAGGTCATCTATTTGGACCCTAGCTTTTTGCTAAACGTACCTTTAGATAAAAGCTAAATGTTAAATAAAGTAAGATAATTGATTGCTGTAAGTATGGTAGAAAAAAACAAAGTAGAGTGATACCTATAATAAGCAAAAAGTACTTTTCATTTTTTGAAAAACCATAACGTGAGACCTGTTAGATTAAAGAGTAAAATGCAAAACTGACCCTCTAAGTTTCTTCAAATTTCCTTTCAATTCTCTAACTTTGCTTTTGTCCATTTCAGTCCTTTAATTTTCAAGTTTATTCAATTAAGGCTTTTCTATCAACTTTTGTTATATCTTGTGGTTAATTTTTCAATTTTATAAATTTTTCTTCAAATTTTTTAAATTAAAAAATTCAATTAATGATTGAAAAATAATTTTCAGATTTTTTTTTTTTTTTTAAAAATTTTTAACAAAAGTTAACGGAAAAGCCTTAATTGAATAAATCTGAAACTTAGAGGACTGAAATGATCGAAAATAAAGTTAGAGAACTTAAATGAAATCTAAAGAAAGTTAGAGGGTCAGTTTTGCATTTTATCCTAGATTAAATAAATGAATAAATTCATCATCTCCTAAAAGCATTAGCATTTACAAAACCCCAAATTGCTATTTTAGCAATTGAGACACTATAAAAGTTCTTTAACTTGGTATTTATATCTAAACCATTTTAGTATCCGTGAATAGTAGGTACTTATATTTACAACCTACCGTTCATGAGTTTGTAAACACAAAAATATAATTTATTCACCTTCTCTCTCTCTCTCTCTCTCTCTCTCTTTGCACTTCTTCATCCTTTCTTCTCCCTCAATCCCTCTCAATCTCCAAGTCTCTCTTCTCTCTCAGCTTTCCCTCATGATTTTGGGTAGGATCTCCGAGTCTCTCTTCTCTCTTAGTTCTCCCTCACAATTTTAGTAGGGATTTGGGTTGGTGGTACAAATCAGAGTTTGGGTCGGCGGCTATTGTTGGAGTTTGGTTCAGTCATTTGGGTCTGCGTTTGGGTGGTTTTTGGGTCAAATTTAGGTGGTGTTTGGGTCGGCATTTGGGTTAAAGTTTGGGTGGTGTTTGGGTCAAATTTAGGTGGTGTTTAGGTTTTCGTTTGGATTGGCGTCTGGGTGGCGATTGGATTGACATTTGGGTCGGTGGGTGTTTTGATGGTAGCGATAGGTTGTATCGGTGCTTGCCAATTTTGGTGGTGGGTTTCGGTGATGGTTGTTTTGGTGGTAGATGGGTTTCACTAGTGGGTCGTTTTGGTGATTTTATTTTAGCATTGAACATAATAAAATAATATAAATAATACAATAAAATAATATATCTACTACATTAAACAACTACCACCACTTCCAACACAATAAAATAATATAATTTTTAATAAAATATTTCTTTTTTCCCATCTTAGCTACCATGCACAGCCATCTTTGGCTATACACTATAGCTCAACAGCTAAATTTTTTAAGTTTTCCTTCACAAGTGCAACATGCTTTTAGTATTGGTGGTGCTAAAAATAGTAATATATATTTTTTTAGCACCACCAATGCTAATGCTAATACAATGAAATTTTAGGAGGAAAATGACAAAAATCTTGCGATTCTTATCCTCAAATGCTGACAGTACATGAACGATATTCTTATCTTCAAGTTTGGTGTCTGAATTGTTTTCTTCCCTAGCTAGAAAGTGCCAAAGTAAGGAAGGTAGAAGGAAATTTCTCCGCACAGTACAAGTGGATAAAGCATTAAAGTTTCTGGGTGTATATATATAGAGATATATTTGCCACCCCTAATTTGCGCGCATTGTGGATGTGAATATCAGCAGCACAGGTTACTTTCTGAAGGTTGGTGGGAACGTATAGTAGGGGTTAGGGTGTGTTTTGGTGTCATATTTTACTTTTAAGTGGCCATGCGAAAGCAACCACATGCATATTGAATTCTTGCATATGTCTTTTAGGATTTTTAATACATGAATTAGCCATTTTCTTTTATTTTTTAGTCAAAGTTTCATTTACCATTCACATGAAAAAATATATATATTTTTTTTTTTGGTAAACTCATGAAAATATTTTTAGTACTTAATAACAACTCTTAAATTACAAATAATGTGAACATTAAATGGTCCGATTGTAAAATTTATAAAAGTATGAACATATACACCTAAACTTCAAAGTTTAACTTAAAAAAATAAAAAATTTGGGGTTTATAATTTAGTTGTCCTTATGTTATATTATCTATACACAAATTTCGGGAAGAAGAATAGATTATTCCATCAAGAATTTGAGCTTTTTTATTTTTATTTTTTTTACTCTTAAGAAGTTATAAAAGTTTTTTCCCCCCTTTTTTTAATTATTAAAACTATTACTTCTTTTTTATTTTTTCTTCAACTTTATATATATATATATATATATATATATATATATAGGTTTTGAACTAATAGGAAAGATTTTCTTTTCCTTTTTCAATTGAAGTTTGTCATAAAAATAATAGTCTATTACTCTTTTAGTTATGGTACAAAGAAAAAAATAATTACGTAAATAAAATTCATAAGAAGGAATTTTTTTTTTTTTTTTTTTTTAATAATGAAGATTATGATGGATAAAAGGGAAAAATTCCTTTTTTATTTTATTTTTTATAATAAGGATTATCGACGCATGTGCCGACTCTTATTAATCATCGAGTATGAGCATCCACGTTGAAATCTCACGAAGCTTCGTCTTTTTTTTTTTTTTCTTTTGGAGAAAAACACGAAGCTTCGTCTTTCCATTTCAAACGTATCCGGCCGGAACTGTATGGAATATTGTCACATATCATATAACTTCCATAACTAACAAACGGATACGCAAAATATCTTTTTTGCATGATTTTGTGGGATTAAATAATACTCTATATATTTACATGGGATTGGGTTAAATTAGTAAATTTGAAAATATTACCATATTAAAAAACAAATTGGGTGCAAAGGGAGTTTTATTTATTTATAATTTTTTTTATATATAGATCATAAGTTTACACACCAAGTAGGTAAGAGTGCCTAATTCCATTACATCCCATAATAGTGCTTTAATATGGTAGAAACTTCATTTTGCAACTCTTATTTAATCTTGTTTGTATCTCATGTGCAATGTGCATATCATCATCACACCGCATCACAGGTATTTCAAATTATAACTCAAATATCATAGTCAAATCAAATCTAATTCAATATTTCAAATAACTAAATGATAATATTTATTTCAAATTTAGTTTTATATTTGAGATACCATTTTGTGAGTCACTTCTTTCATCGGCAACAGAGAAATAATTGTGAGCCATCTCTCTCTCTTCCTCTGCCCCTCTCTCTTTATTTTGTGTTAATCAGAGTTAGGCCATATTTTTTTAATGATTTCTCACAATTTTTTAAATTATTTTAGTTTCTTAATTATGGAGACTTGGGTTGCATAATATGTAAGGAATTTGAATGATGGAGTTGATAAAATTCTATATGGAGAGTTTTACATTTTGTTTGTGTTTATGTATGGAGTTCGTAAATTATGTGTTGAGCTTTGCATTTTGGTAAATTTAATTAGTAAGATAAGAATCATATAATACTAAACACAAATCTTCAAGAGTGTTTCTCTTACAATATGCAAATATTTTGTTACAAGTAATTACAAATGTTATTGTGAAACAATCGGTATATTAGATTGGAATTATAAAAGTTAGCATCATATTGGAATTATAAAGTTATATAATTATGCTCTTTATTTTAGTTATATCTCCCCAAATAAAATATTACATATTCTATAATTTCTTGACCTAATTTCATGATCAAAATCGTGCAAGTTTTACATCTTTGTTTATGATTTAAAGTAAAATTTATGAACATATATTATCTTGAATAATATTTAAAAATTTTTTTAGAAGAAAGTCAAATGAATATACAAAATTGAATCAGATGAAATTATTCATTATCTTTTCTATTATTATTTATGTTTTTATGTAGTAAAGTTTACATATTACACATTTTGTATACCTTAGGTAATTCAATGTGTAATTAATATTTTCTTAAAACAAACAAAAACTCAAAAAGTTCCTACAATTTAATTAACAAACATAAAATCACAAAGATTTATATAATTGATCTTTCATATAATTATTTTTATCAAATAAAATTAATATTTTATAAGTCTATGATTAAAACAGTGCAACTAGGGTTTTTAACAAGTAAATAATATTCATAGAAATTAAATATTAAAATATCACTTTAAACAACCATAAATTAATAGAATTAAATTCAACCAAATTAGACTACTATGGTCAAATATAAATTTAAAATCACTTTGGCACCTCTTACCTAAATAGAAATTGAACTAAAGAAGAAAATCATAAATCATTAGATAAATAATAGAAATTAGACTAAAAGAGTAATGAAAAAGAAGAAGAAGAAGATAGTATCTCTCGATATTTAGTTTGAGTCAAGAGATACTAATTTGAGTCTTTACCAAATTAATACTAAACTCAATACAATAAAATCCCACAAAATACAAGGTATAAAATTAAAGCAATTGCAACACATTTTGTCATGGAATAAGCCAACATAAAACATAGTTGTAAATCACAACTTTACAAATAATAATAGTATAGTTACAATGTCTATATGGAATGCTCAATTAAAATCATGTTTTAAATACATGATTTCAATTATAATTGTGAAATTGTGAAACAATTTCACAATTTATATATATCTAAAAGGTAAAGAGTACTATTTATTGTTGCTACGCTCCAGTTGACCCCTATCATCTATCTATTTCCTATATTTTTCTCTCACCTCTTTAACTATTCTTCTATTTTTTAATTTCTCACCTTACAATTACACTTCCTACAACATTTTCTCATCGCTTTTACCTTTTTATCTCCCTACTACTTTATACATTAACGTTACCATTCCTCCACCTCTTCATCTTCCTTTTATTTTTACTCTTCTTCTTCCATTTTATTTACTATAAAATTTTGTTGTTCTCTCTCTCTCTCTCTCTCTCTCTCTCTCTCTCTCTTACTATAAAAATTTATTATTCTCTCTTGCCTATCTATTTTAGGTTGGCTAATTTTTGTGTTGAACACTACTTTAGATAGATGCGATGGATGCAATTTGATTGTACTTTAATTTTTAATATTTTTTCTTTTCTTTTCGTTTTTTTAATTTTATTGATAGATGTTATCCTACGACATTATATAGTATTTAATGATATAATGTTATTCTACTATGTAGCATGGCTTGGATAATTTTCTTGTTTACAACTGTGGTGGGCCTTTCTGTACTTCTGAGTTGGACTGCGTCCTACTGCGTTGTGGCCCAATAGTTCTGGGGTATGAGAGTCGAGACTGGCTTGATTGAAACTCACTTCAAGTGAGCTTGTGCACAAGCTAGGACCCCTTTGCTAAGATCTTGGTCACGTGCCCACGGCAGAAGATGTTGTCACAAAAATGTTATAGTAGGAGGGCATAATATAATAAAATAAGAAGAATATATTTGCTCTCAACCAAAGACAATAATTAAACCACTTTCTTAGTAAGGGAAAACACAGCGATATGAGTACGGCAGAAATAGGTGAGTGACAATAATAAAAGAAAAAGAAGGAATAATGTCAATGCTTGATCAATTAATAAAAAGAAAAAGGGGGATTAGTCTGCTGCGCTTGGTTCCTTAGCAGATTTAAGTCTAGGAAGGGAACTACTCTCCAATGTGGGCAATCTCATAGGGAAATCGTACCATGAAAATTGCCTACTTTAAAAGAATGGGCCTAAATGGCTTATCCTCAAATTCTTTAATCTTGCTAGAGGGGTAGGCTGTTGAGAGGGAGAGAAGGGAGTAGCCTATTGGTGCATGCCCTATCACACTCTTGCTTCCTCACTTCCCTTTTTATCCACTATGTTTTCCTCTATTCTCCATTTCCTTTCTTATTCCTATATTCCCTCTTTCCTTCTTTATTTTTCTTTCTTGTTATTTTCCTCACTTGTTGTTCCTTACTCTCTGCTTGCTTCTTGTTATTCTTGTTGTTTTTCACTGTACACAGCTAAGGCCTTTTTATATTGCCTATTGTGAAGAGTTTTACTGTTTTACCCCTCAACTACTTTTGGCCTGGTGTGGGTTTCCTTCCCAGATGGTATTGGTCTGCCAGCTACTCAGCCATCACCACTACCCTGTGTTGACCGCGCCACGTTCTATTCCTAGACAAAAGAGTTTTGTTTTGTTTTGTTTTCTTGCTTTCCATAGCATCCCCATCCGGATAAAGGTTGGGTATTCTCTCTTACTAACTCCTATAGCATGCACCTAGTGATTTCAGCTCATTTTTCCCTCTTTTGGATGGTATGTCATCCCAGCAGGACATTTCCCCCCAAAAGAGCTTGAGCGGGAATCCCAAAATAGACTTCCCCATTCTCCCCACCACCAAACTATACCATCTCTTACCTCTGGCTCATAGCCCACCATGCCTTTATTGGCTGGGTACAAGTGGATGGTGCTTGAGCCTTGTGCGTGCTTCATTCCCATGTGAGTCCATGGTTTGTCTATCGTTCATGTGTTTGTCATTGTCTGTGAGTCTATCTAGCCTCGCTGCGTGTTTTTGTTTCTTATTTTCAACCTTTTGTGGCATGGGTGAGTCTAGGTCTTTATCCTTTGCATTTCGTTTCCTTCTTGGGTTGGGTCTTGCTTGGGCAAGGGCCCTTTCTTCTTCAATTCAACCCTTGTTTCTCTTTATTGTTGGTTTGTGGGCCGACTAGTATTCCTATGACGCCACTCCATTGCTTCTGCCATGTTACCACTTGACTTGTACTTGCTAGGCCTCCTGTGGGCCTGCCATGTACTTTTCCTTTATTCAATTCATGTTACCCAGTATTTTTGCTGGGTTAATCCTCATGCCATCTTGGCCTCCCTTGACCCATATCATTCTTTTGGGTATCCTCGACCCACTTCATTCCTTTGGGCATCCTTGGCCCATTCCATTCTTACATTCCCATGGGCTTTTACTACATCTTTTGGGCTTCCCTAGCCCAATTACCATATCCTTTACTTTCGAGAGTTTGTTGGCTTTTACGTCAACCCCATTTGCTATTTCCTTTCTTTGGGCTCCTCCAACCCATTTTGCTTACTTTCCATTTCTTATAATTCTCATGGGCTTACTACTTCCTTCTTTGGGCTCCTTTGGGCCCGTTTGCTTTCTTTATGGCCTTTTATTATTATTATTTTATAGGCTTGTGGACCATTATTCCTACCACTCGGGCTTAATGGTTTTTTTCTCACTTTGCTAATTCTTCTTTCTTTGCTCTTTGTTATATTGTTGGGCTTTTTCTTGCCATTGGCCCTTTTCTTCTTTCTTTGCTAAAATGGGCCTCACTTTTACTCATATTCTTTTATATAAATTTACTATTTTTCTCACATTCTCTCCCAAAAAAGGTGAATATTCTCTCTCTCTCTCTCTCTCTCTCTCTCTCTATTATTTATTCTTTTCTACAACTCTATTTTAGATTGATATATTTTTGTATTTTTTGTATCTATGCATTGGGTTAATACATTTTTGTGGTGTGTTTTTTTGAGTTCCTCATCACATGTACTCGATTTCTCTCTCTCTCCCTCTTATTGTTTTGGTTTGAGTTAATTTTTAAATATTTTGGAAGTGATAATTTGAGTTTATATTAAAATACAATCTACATGACTATGTGTTTGAATGTATCTATCAATTATTTGAGTAATATCCAAGTAGATTGTATTTATCAATTATTTGAGTAATATCAATTGTAAATTTATGATGAATTTTAATTACCATGATAATCTCTTTAAGGGAATGAAAATTTTAAAGAATAAATTGGAAAATACTTTTATAAATAGTTCAATTTTTAAGGAGAATAAATTATCTTCAATAAATTTTAAAGACTAAATTATATATTATACCACATATGAATTAAGGTAGACAGTAGTGGGAAGATGAAAAGGTAAAAGTGAGAGAGAAAGGTTGAAGGAAGTGTAACAATAAGTTGAGAAACTAATAATAATAATAATAAGAGTTAAAAATAAGAAAAATATGATATTTTGATGGTTAAATAAAGGAGTTCTTAATTTACCTTAAATGAATAAATGTTAGAAAAATATAGAAAAAAGATAATGAGATGACTTTTGATGTGACTCAACTAGAGCGTAATAATAATAAATGTTAAAATTAAATAATAAAAAGGGATAGAAAATAAAAATTAGGGTAAATTACAAAATTGGTCCCCATCCTTTATGTCAAATCTCAATTTAGTCCCTAACTTTTCAGTTGTGTCGGTTTAGTCCCTAACTTTTTAGTCTTGTGTTAAAATGGTCTCTGCCGTTAAGTGATAGATGAAAAATGCTGACATGTCTTACTAGTAAAAATAAAATATTATTTTCATTTACATTGATGCCCATGTGTACTGCCACGTCAACAATTAAAAAAAAAAAAAAATCATCAATGCCCTATGTGCTCACAGTAGCCCATCAAATCCATGAGATTAAACGCCACAAGTCTCAGCCTGGCATATGCTTTCCTCGATTAACACCATGGCCAAACATGAAAAACCCATCAAAGATATTCCTTTGCCAAACGAAAACCGAAGCGCACACAATGATCCACAATAAAATGCGTTGAAAACAATGCTACCAATATCCTTTGGTAATGCAACAGGTGTGAATATTTCTTTGATTTTGATTGTATGATCATGGCTACTTCCCAATGCCCAGTATAAGGGTGGATTCAGTTTAGTTTTTAGGGAAACAGTGAGAATGGGGGAGTCAGAGACAATACAGTTATACATCTAGAGGATCACCTTTATAGCTCTTCGTAGGTCTTAACATTTTCTCTCTTTTTTCTTTTCTTTTTTTTCTTTGTATAATCATTCCAATTTTTTAAGATCTATGTTTTTACTTGTTTCCTTGTGGGTTTTAATCTTGTTTACATTGTTTGCTAATTTGGGCTTTTTAGTTTTACAGTATTGATTTTTTTAAGAATCTATAACAGTATTGATCTCAAGTGGGTATTTGATTTCGGGGTGCATTTGTATTTGTTTTCTTGGCTTCATTTCTTCTTAAAATAATCTTACAAAAAACTTGTGTTTTACTCCATTTTGTATTCAATTGATTGGCCTAACTGAAGGAGCTTGGAGAGTTTTGGCCATGGAGTCTGAGGAAAGAGAGAAGGGGACACAGAGAGCGTTAGAGTGAATTAAGAAATGTTGATATTTATAATTAATGCACGTGGTAGCTTACGTGGAAGGCATGTAGCATAAAAAAATAATATTTTAATTTGACCGTTATTTATGTCAACATTTTTCATCTATCACTTAAAGGTAGGACTATTTTGACACAATATCAAAAAGTTAGAGACTAAATTGACACAATTGAAAGAATAAGGACCAAATTGAGATATAATATAAAGGATAAGGATCAAATTTATAATTTACCCTAAAAATTAATTGAAAAATATAATCTAATTATATTAAGAAGAAAATTATAATTAAGAATAAGAAGATTATATGATTATACAAAAATTAATATGATGTTTACAATTGTTAAAATACTATGTGAGTAATTATTAAAAAAAAAAAGTTAACAATTGTTATCAAATTAGTCAATCATATAATTTCTTAATTTAAAATATTATACATTAGAATATTATAGGAAAAATATGCATTGACGAATACAATCAATACAAGATTGAATTTTTCTATAAAAAATAGAAAGAGTTGCAATCATCATAAGCCATCTTTTGGACTGTAGGGCAGAGAAACTTGGGTTTGAGAAAATTTGTTTAAAACTAAAAGAATAATTTTCAAATTGTAAATATTTTTTAATGATACAAAAAAATGTTATAAATAAATTTTATTAAAAAAATGAATATTTTCGCTAATAACTTATGTTTTGAATTCCTAAGAAATATTGTACTATTTTTTTAATAGTTAATTTTATTTAAAAAGATAATTAAGATGAATTAACAATTATTGATTTTCCTTTTATGCAATGTAACATTTCATGAGAACGGTTTGTGAAGACAATTTTATTTATTTGAATTTAAGATCTTCTAACAATTATGAAATTTCAAGCTGGGGTAGTACAATATATTGCTAATTTCATAATTTGAACCCTTCCCTCTTAGCTCCCAAGCACCTAAGATTTTAAGTTAAAAAAAATCATACATATATATATATATATATATATTTTCCTTTTTGTTTTAGAAACCTTAGTAAAAAAAAAAAAAATTATCACGATATATGCAACAAAAAATTTGAGATAGTGGATTTGTATTCAATTTTCCTTACGTTATTAACGAGCATTACTCACTAACGTGTTCATTCCGAGTCCAAATCTTCTGTTCTACTTTTTCTGCTCCACTCTATACTACACCGATAAATACTTGTTACTTATTCACCTAATTAATTAAATGCTATCATTATTGACTTATTAATACTACAATTATTAATTAATAATAGTATTTAATTAATTAAGTGAACACGTGGTAAGTATTTATTAGTGGAGTATAGAGTGGAGTAGGAAAAGTAGATCAGAAGATTTGGACTCAAGGTGCAAAATGAAGACAAAACTTTTTTGCTGACACTCAGTTTGCAACGAAGCTTCATAGTTCATAGTGTCTATTTTCTTAGTCTTTTCTCAATTTCAGTTTACCGCGTTTTATAAAGTGAAACTCGGACTTTCGCCACTCATCAGTCTCAGCTAACAGTCTCATTTTCACTAGAACAGCAGTAGCAAACAAACCCCAAAAGCTCTCAGCAATCTGTTTTTCATTCTTTTTACTTTGTCTTGTGTCTCTTTGAGAGAGAGAGAGAGAGAGAGAGAAATGGAACCTCTTTTGCCACCAGAGGTGGAGAATTCGTCTGCGCCATGGAAGGGAGAGATAGGGGGAAACAATGGGAGCAAAATGGAGCCTCCTTTGTCCCTAGACGTGGAGAAAAAGGACATGTCGTCATCTATGTCAAGGAGGAGAGAGAGAGGGGCAAACTTTGAGAGCAAAACTGAGCCTCTTTTGCAACCAGAGGTGGAGAATTCGTCTGCGCCGTGTAAGGGAGAGATAGAGCGAAACAATGGGACCAAAATGGAGCTTCCTTTGTTCCCAGTTATGAAGAAAAAGGACATGTCGTTGTCCATATCAAGGAGGAGAGAGAGAGAGGCAAACTTTGAGAGCAAAGCGAAGCCTCTTTAGCCACCAGACGTGAAAGGCACGGTGGAGGAAAACATAGAGAGCAAAATGAAGCCTCTATTGCCACTAGAAGTGGAGAAAAAGGACATGTCGTCTAATACATGGAGGACAAATCTGCAAGAGTTCCCTGCATTGCCTGAAAGAAGGAATGGTGAGCATAGCTCCTTCACTCTGCGCCATCCTCTTCGTATCCCAAGTAAGCCCAATCCACAAATTTTATG
This sequence comes from Quercus aquifolioides, assembly GCA_019022515.1. Classification (NCBI taxonomy): domain Eukaryota; kingdom Viridiplantae; phylum Streptophyta; class Magnoliopsida; order Fagales; family Fagaceae; genus Quercus; species Quercus aquifolioides. Next base: position 100,010,101 of record CM032333.1, on the reverse strand, counting down.
TACGTATAATATTATTGATAGGGAGGTGTTTATTTCTGTGTGTTTTTGCCACAAGACGTGAAAGGCATGGTGGAGGCAGACATTGAGAGCAAAACAGAGCCTCTTTTGCCAACAGAAGTGAGAAGCATAATGGTGGAGGCAAACATTGAGAGCAAAACAGAGCCTCTTCTGTCATCAGCCGTGGAGAAAGAGGACATGTCATGGAGGATAAATCTGGAAGAGTTCCCTAAATTTCCTGAAAGAAGGGATGCTGAACATGGCTCCTTCTTTCTACGCTTTCTTCGTACCCCAAGTAAGCCCTCTTCACAATCACAAATCCTTATGTATGTAATATGAATGCACGGATACAACAAAATTGGCAATGTTTCTGAATGATGGAGTCAGAAGGCTTTAGTGAATAACTTTAGATAACCTGACAGCTTTGAAGTTCCTGTTGGAGTTTTGGCTAGGTACTTCACATATTTACTTTCGTTTTCAGTTGTTTTAGAGTTATAATGTATCAATGTTTTATTATTCTTTAACATACCTGATGTTCTTTTGGAAAATGAAACATGAATAGTTGATGACTTTGGATGCTTTCATTCACCTCCTTGTCCATTATTATAGTGATGAATGTAATGTGAAAGTTGTACTCTTTGGCTGTAGGGAAACGATGCAAGGTCAATGATTACTACAAGAAACAAAAAAGGCTACTTGAAGAGTTTACTGAGATGGAGACCATGATTGAAACAGGTTGTGCGCCTGGAAATCTAACAGAGGTTGGTTATTCTGCACTCGCTTTCATATATTTCTTGTGAGATTTTATAGGTTTTGTTTTAATTGTATTTCCACCCCAGCTTGATGATTTTAAATGTATGTGCATTATAGTGGTGTTAAATGGAAAATTTTGGAACAAAACAAGAAGGAAATTTCTGAGTTTGATTATAGAAATAAATTGAATGACTACTATTTGTGATCATATTTCTTCCTCAATGACACATTTGTTTCCTTGTGAACCTGTTTGATAAAAGTTTCAAGCTCCCCTTACATGCCCCCACCACACACCCCCCCCGCCCCCCAAAAAAAAACCCACCTCTACTAGGAACCCAAATTATACTACATAGGCATACAGACATAATCCTTGTAATCTTCTAATAATTGTTGTAATTCCATCTTTTCAATTGGTTAGTTAGTTAGGAATTAAGCACATGTAACACAATTAAAACATGGCTAATTCTTAGAGCACATACTAAAATAGTCAGCCAATCATCTTGAGCCATGTGAGCCAATTAAATTAGAGTTAGCCTCCTATAAACACATAATTTTAATTCTCAATTAGGTATTAAGTCAATTAATCAGATTGTTGCATGGTGAATTTTTTTCTCTCTTAATAATTCTTTGTAGATTGACTACCTCGAATATATTCAAATTCCATGCAATTTCCATTCATCCCCATTAGGAACCACTAATTTCCTAACAAGTGGTATCAAAGCCATCAATTTTGAGATGATTGAATCCGTTGCATTGCATCAAAGTTACAAGGAGTTACCAAAATCAAAGGTTGAGATTCTTTTAGGAACCAATGGGTTCCTAACACCCCCTAAAAAAACAAAAAAACAAAAATCTTTTCAACTAAAGTCTGTCTTGGAAAACAGAAACTGATTTCTTGTTAATCTACTTACGCTTTATCAGGATGAGATGAAGCAGTTGGCGAAGAGTGTGAGGATGGCTATCTATGTAACAAACGCAGCTAACATCGTGCTCTTTGCAGCAAAGGTTTTTGCTTCTATTGAGAGCAAATCATTGGCGGTTATTGCCTCAATCTTGGCTCCACTCTTTGATCTCTTGTGGGGATTTATATTGTGGTTTACAACTCATGCTATGCAAAACCCAAACCAGCATCGGTATCCAATTGGAAAGAAACGGATGCAGCCAGTGGTAAGTCATTCAACCCAACAATTGTGAGGCTGCATTTGGAAACACCTTAATGTATATTTGAATTTAAGCCTCTCCCTTCCTGCAAACAGTTTAATAGGTTGCATGCTTCCCTTTTTTTCATTTCACTTTCAGCAATCCTTCTTGTGATCAATGAGGTAAATAAATATTTCCAACCATTACTGGTGTTGCCTCAACTGTATCTTATTCCACAAATGCTAGAGGGAAAAGCAATGAAGAAACATTTAATGGTGTTAGGGTACAGTTTTGCTTTTATTCTATTACAAGAAGTTTGAAATTAATGTAAATGCTTGCCTAAAGATTTCATCAGGTCATGCTTTAGACTCTCATTTTGTTATGGAAATATTGAGCTTAGAGTCTTTTGAGTTTGCAAAAAAGAGAAAAAGGTTTTTGGCAGAACTTGTTAATTGGCAAAATGCAGGGGACCATTGGCTTTTTGCTTCTGCATATCAAGCTAGTAATAGACACTTTGGAATAACATTTTTTTTTTTTTTTTTGGTGATAAATTGGGAAAGTGGTCAAACAATCTACACTTAGGAATAAATAGCATTGGTTTTGGGCCTAGTTTTGAATGTAGGATTGTTAAATTACCGA